>CM026201.1:17112961-17510461 GCA_014839995.1 Xenentodon cancila | reverse complement strand
TTCTGTTAGGTTACATTTGCAGTTTACTGGAATTACATAACACCCAGCTGCTGGGAGGTAAACGATCCCATCATAGTGCACTTCTTTAGGGTCAGGCCAGTTTGTCACTGTGAAGCTGCTAATATGATGTTACGCGGCTGCTCTTGGAAAGCACCTTTTTTGCATTTAGCTGCTTTCACAAAGTATTGTTCAATGTGGTTCCTGTTTATCCACACACAACTGCTGTGAAAAATTAAAAAAAAAAAAACTTTCCAGGCGAGAAGCTTGGGGATCAGAGCTAAAGAAACTTTAGCATAGGGAGAGGCCACGGACTGGAGGTTTGACGCAGCTGCGGATGGCAACTCAAAACACTATAAGTGAATGTGCTTTTACACACTCAAAAAAACAAAAAAATACAAAAAAAACTTAATGGTCCTTTTAGGGTGAGAGGTTGAGAAACAAGAATATAGCTCATACATTTGAGTTTCCACTTAACATGAAAGATTGTGGCTGCAGTTTCATTGATTATTTAGTGTACCAATGTCTTCACTTATGAGTTATTCTCAGATCTTTTAAGCACCTAACCACATACAACACTGCTACACTTAGAACAGGCAGCATTGCTTTAGTGCAAGTCAAAGAGACAGGAAATAACAGTGAAGTTGATGGGAAACGTTTTAGAGGCCTAGTAGAGAGATGTCAGCCATATGGTGATAGGTTAACAAACAATGGGGTGGTGAGCAGGTGGGAGGGCCTTACAGAGGCTACGGTCTATGGAAGAAAATGGAGGGAAGGGTTTGTGACTTAGTAATATGAGACAGTAATGCCTCCTTGCTTTTCTCTCAGAGCAAGTCCAAAGTTTCAAAAGGGACACAGTCTAATCTTGAGAACTGAGAGATGGTGGTCTTAACTAAAATCATGCGGCCCCTGTTAACACTGGTCAGATGATTGCTGCACAACGGAGCACTGTAGCTCGTCTGTTGCAAACATCTGATAGGAAACTCAACAAATGTGCATAAACACATGTAAACACACCGTAAATGTGGTCAATTAACGTTGTGTGGCTTTTCATTTGCAAAAATGAATGGGCGACTCAGATCAAATTAATGCATAGTTTTCCTCTTTTTCACATGCGAACTCATTCACATGAAGTTAGTTTGTATGACTGATTGACGAGTTTTGTTAAACTGTGGTCAGTTAAGGTATTCAGGTTGCATTGCCTACAGTGGGCCCTGTGCGTATTACCAAGGAAGCAAATACACACGCACAAACACACTTTTTTTTTTTTTAAACATATTGCAGCAAAACCCCAAAAAAGAGAATACAACAAATACACCCTTGTTCATTATTGAAGTAATCTCAGAAATGTAAGGATCACTATAAAACACACACACAACTTTTCCTATGATAAATGTTCTAAGGCTGTTCTTATGCTCTTACCTCACATGTTCACACACCCAACCCTACTGCTTTTGAAGTCTTTTAGTTCAAGGTCATTAGGTGTGGCACCTGGGACAATAAGTGCAGTTCCCACCTTGCTGTTAAAATTTGCAGCTTGATATGTGTCAGCTCCACCATCCTCTAAACTCAATAAACACTTACATGAACAGCATTCCTAGTGGCTTTGTAAACAAGAATAAAACAAATACCTATTCTTTTTTTTTTTTTTTTTTAAATTTAGGGCCCTCTGCTTTTGAAGCCTCCAGCCTCTTTGACAAGCATGGTCCTGTTCTCTATGAATAAGTGAACTGCGTTCTTTTCTTCCACCTGTAAACTTCAGTCTAAATATTTTGTGTACGACACAAACTGCAAGTCTTTTTTTGCACATATGCTCTCAAAGGTTCAGTAAAAAATGAGAAACTGAGAAGCATATCCTTTTCCTTTAAATTCCCAAACAGTGCTACCAGTTCAGCTTTTTCCTGTCTTCAAGGTTTATATAGATGTTAAATATTTCTCATTTGAGTGCTGATAACAACTGGGAAATTCATGCTGTTCTACAATGACACAAAATATGCAAATGTGAAACTTACATAAAAATAAATCAATAAAACAATGTCAGATTTGCCATTGCTATGAGTGCTGCTCAGCGAACCCATCAGCTGGTGGATCTTTTAATTTGATGTCTTTGTCTTAGATAAGAGTCTAACCTGGAACAATGGACAAGAAATTTCTTCAAACAATAAGAAATACCATGAGATGATTTACAAAAAAAACAAAAAAAAAAAAATCTCTTCAAAACACAAAAAAACAAGATATAGCCCTACCATTTCACTGAGACTCCCATTGGTTTCAAGACATGTGTGGGGGCTGAACAAGCTGCAGAGTAGGTGGACGTGTGGGAATGGGGGAGATGCTTGGAAGTCATACCAGGATATGGGGCTGGAGAACAAGGCAGCGAGTGTGATATATGGAGTATGGCTGCAGCACAGAAATGTTCTGAGGGGGGAGCAAACATTTGCAGACGCCCTCTCAGGAAGCTGGAGGTTGTGTGTGTGTGTGTGTGTGTGTGTGTGTGTGTGTGTGTGTGTGTGTGTGTGTGTGTGTGTGTGTGTGTGCGTGCGCGTGCGTGCGAGAGAGAGAGAGAGAGACAGAGAGAGAGTCACTCAGGGAAGCCTGAGATTCATGTGGAGGCCAGATGTCTATCCTGCTGTGTGGATACACAGAGAACAGGAGAACCCACAGGGTTTCCACTGTCACAATATTTCCTGGTTAAAAAAGGCCATATCATTTGCCATCATTATTTCCAATATGTGGAATAATACTGTTGCCTTTGTGTTGCTCAAGTCATCTCAGCTCTCTAAGCTCTTTGCTGTACTCACATCTAACCAAAAACAGTGTATCAAACAGTGCACGGTATGAAAACTTGACGTTGACACTGGACACGTGGAGATATAACCCTCATTCCATGTGGTGTGTCACACCAGAGCATGGGTCAAGGAGGAGGAGTGGCCTATCCCACAGATTGTGGACAGCTGAAACATGTATCCATGCCCCAGCTAGCTCCTGAGAGAAGCTCTTGTGTACTATCAAGAAGATCTATGCGTTTTAAGCATGAAGCAAGACAACAGTTAACAAAATACCAGTTTTGACAATGAAGGTATGGTTAAGGACACACTGGATATACTATATCAGATAATTAGGATTCAATTATCCAATTCAGGGTTTCATAGCCATTGAGAACAAAGCGAAAAAAGACTAGCCAAAGTAAATAAAGACCTGCTTAACCAAGTGAGTGATGATGCTGTACAGGTTTATCAGTTTCTACACAAGTTCTGATGAATCTGCGACACACCTTCTGTGTCACCAGTGACAAACATGAACAATGCATGTTCATGTTTCTAAATGTGACATTCCTTTATGGCTACGCGAGTTTGCCTCAAACTCCTCCCATAAAATTTATTTTCATTGCTGGTAAACTGAGACAAAATTCCATTCGTGCCCAAGGCTGGTACGAGATGAGCCATGAAGATGAAAATGAGACTGAGATGACAGCGAAGACAATATATCAAGTAAACTCCACTAGTCTAGTAGGGTAAAGTAATTCAGGGGAAATCCAAACACACAGGCAAAAAAAAAAACAAAAAAAAACCCCAACTTAACAATAGTAGTCTGTATATGTATATATAGTCTCTTAGTACCAAAAGCTTTTCAAAAAAAGTTCACAAATTACAATGAAAAATCAGTTGTATGTGACTTCTACTTTATATATTATAAAATTTGTGACTTGTCAGTTGGGTTCATCATTGCAGTTCTGGAAATAACAGAATGCAGATCAGAAATTGTTTTCTGTTGCAGGGTGTTTTGAAATCCTACATTGTCCTAATGTGTGTGAGCAACAAAAGTGTTCCATAAAGCCAGTTTGTCTATACATGATTAAATAAATGCTTGAAGAGAAAAGCTGATCCCCTATTTGGAATCACGCGTGCAAGGGCTGATCAACATTTACTAAAGACATTATCAGATGCACTGAGAAGTGTCAAGTCCCTGCATTTCAGAAGCCAAAAAGAGATGAGAAGAACTAAACGGATTCCTGTTGTTTCTACTGTGTTTCACTCATTACATTTTCAAAAGAGAACATTGGACATAGCTTCTGTTACTTGCATGTGTTCTTTCCTCTTGGAAAAAGAGTATTTGCCCTCTGCTTGGCATCCCTCTCACATTTCTCACACTTATTAATTACAAGCTCACCATTTCCAAAAGTCCTGGGCAAATGAGGCCAAGGGGCGAATTTTTCCCCCTTTTTAATTACCAAAACCCGTTAACCACTCCTCAATTATTTCAACGGAGGCAGTGTAAAAAAAATGATCCATCTTATTCTACAGTCCAACAAGACCCGAATGTTAGGTTTCTTATTAATACAAGATGAATACTAATTCAGTATTGGAAGCCACCTAAGTGTTCAAATCATTTCTGGCACAATTTTTAGGTCTTTCCGAAGGAAGTAAAGTTACAGGAGATATAAAGTGAGTGTGTGGCAGAGACCGCGTTATTGAGACGGCTTCAGTCAATAAAAAGGGAAAAAGAACTTTCCATGGAATGTCTGACTGTTATTTCTCCTGGACTGAGACAACAGAGATCAGCAAATCTGTTGTTAGACCGCATGCTGGTTCACTATGCTTCTTTGCTTGTGCACTAATGTGAAAAATAAAAAACACCATGTCTTTCAGGTCTCTGGTTTTATGTGAGAACATAAGAAACAAAACATAATAATTTAGTCCAATACCAATGTTTTTTAAGTAAGGCAAATGCAACTTCAGATAAACAAGAAAACACATTACGTTGTGGCATCTAGTTAAAAAAAAAAAACTCGTCATCACCAAGAGTGACCACTTCTAAAAAAAAAAAAAAAAAGAAAAAGCACAAGTTTTAGGGTTTGTTAGTTTGGAGTATTTAAGTTACCAGAATGCTAATGATGAAAGATATAAGCAGTTATCTTAAATAGATCATTTTTACAAGATCATTCACAAGTGGAAAATATTTAGGATGGCTGGTAAAATTTCCAGGTATCAATATTCCAGCAAGTTCACTGTAAAATAAAATAAAATAAAAAAAGTCTTATGCTCAGATGAGTCGGAATAAGCAAAAAGGTCCAGAGGTATCAATCAGCATATTAAATGTTGCAGTTTATGATGGAACAATTTGGAAAAGACTAAACAAGTATGGTTTAACTGGAAGGGTTTATAGGAGAAAACATTTCCCTCCTTTAAAGTACATATAATCTCAGCCTAGAATTGCAAGGTTGCATCTTAACAAACCACAAAACCTCTGCAACAATTTCCTTTCTGAGACCCAAGTAGATCTGTGTGGCCATAAAGCACAGCCTCATATGTAAAAAAAACAAACAGCATACCAGCAAAAACAACTCATGCCAAGTATCAAGCATGGCTGTGGAAGGGCCATGATTTGGGACTCATTTCAAACCACAAGACCTGAGCAGTTTGCTGTCATCAAGTCACCGTGAAGTCTTACAGAAAAAGCTTGGGATATTGGGAGACAATGATCCCAATCATACCAAATATACACAGGAATGGCTGCAAAAAAAAAAAAAAAAGATGACAAACATGAACTGAAGCAATGTTGTGGAGAAGAGTGGGCCAAAATACTTCCACAATTATATGAAAACAAATAATGACTTTGTGTAATGTGTTTTTCATCTGCAGATGTATTTACCTGGTTTCAAAAACATGGCAAAGAAGCTGCTCATTTTTTTTCCCAAAAGGGCAAACCTGGATTAAACAAAGCAAACAGGTAAGAGCCTCCACTGAGAAAGTACATTTACAACAGCAAAAAAAAGATCACGTCTAACTGATACAGTTAGTACCTTCTCGCTCTCTAAACAACTATTTCAAAAGACATGTTCTGGTCACTGAAAATGGTACTCTTTTTCCACGAGAATCAAATCATTGGGCTGTACTAAGCAAACACAACAACCAAGGAGATTGCTGAGACTACAAAAATTGAGTTAAGAACGGTCCAATGCATAACTAAAAACTGGAAAGACAGTTTAGAACCATCATCCTCAAGGAAGAAATGCTGACTGTGACTGTAGATCTCTTCAACGTCTGGTGAAATCTAATCAAAGAAAATCTAAAGGGGATTGGGGCTCAAGAGCTCTGTACGTTACAGAAAACCACCTATGAGTGAGGATACGTGAAAAAATGACGACGACTACAACTTGCTAATGAGCATCAAGAGCCGTTGAAAAGGTTTATGTGGTCTGATGAATACAGATTTACCCTGCTCTCAGGTAATGGATGCATCAGGGTAAGAAGAACAGCAGGTGAAGCGACGGACCCATCATGACTGGTGCTTACAGTTTCAGCACTGTCATGACCTTAGGTTGTTTCAGTTGGTCAGGTCATCTGGGTTACCCAGTGGTACATGCCCAATAAATGAAGCCAAGTTATGACCATAGCCATGTTTTAACATTAAAAGATTTTGGACAAGCTGTGTAAAGTGTAGTGTTTAGATTAGTATATGTTTAAGTAAGACCATCTCAAAGCGTTTATTCTTTTTTTTTTAATTTTTATTTCAAGCTTGACTGGACAATAAAGATTTAATTACTAAAAAGATGGATAAAGATGGGGTGCAGATAAACTAGAGAGAAACCGTCTGCTCCTCACTGTAGGACCAGCTGGTATAACTTGGTTCAGCTAACCCACCAGGAAAACCCCTGGAAATTCAGAAAACCATTATAAGCCAGTCAAAAACTGTTTTTTTGTAATGCTTGATAAATGGTTTAATTCTGTGAAAAGACAGAGGATAAAAAAGAAGCTATAATCATGTTGAAAACAAGAAAAGAACCAAATAAAGCCACCTCGTAACAAAATTTGAGGGGAAAAAAAAAGACTTAAAGAATTATGCAACAAACACAGAAAAGAATGAATGAAAGCCTTGATGATGGTACAATGGGGAAACAAAAGAAGTGAAGTTGAAGAGATTTAGTTCCCTGAGGAGCCCAGAGAGCCATGTGAATGTGAGAGAAGACCGCCCTGAACTCCAGTGACAATTTAAAGCCAGCTGGCTTCACCAAAGCCCCCATTCAGTGGAGTTTCAGGAAGTAAAGGAGAAAAAAGGAAAGAGAGAGGGAAAGAGAGGGTCAGGCATCTTCTCTTCCACTCTGTTAGTCCTTTGTCAACAACACATCTTACTGGAGCTGGTTCCCAAAACTGATACAAAATGATTATCAACATTTCCAGCACTGGAAATTTCACCAGGCAAAAAAAAAATAAATAAATAAAATTAAATTAAAAAAAAAACTGTTATCTGTCTTTGTTGCAATTATCCACAACACATAAAACAAACATTATACAAGTACACACAACAAAACTATATATACACAACTTAACAAAAGCATGATTAGACCTTTTTTTCCAACTCAAAGTCAATAACCGAGAAATATTAAAGTTGACAGAGATGCAGCACATAACACCAAGATGACATGAGGCAAAGCCAGGCCTTTGAACAAAAGAGATCCCCACAAGCTGTATTTAAACAGATAAAAAAACAAAACAAACAAGCACTAAAATGTTCCTGTGTGCAACTTTCAGTAACCTACTGATGTGGGTAACCCTAAAAAGTGTAAAGGAATCCACACAAATAATCCAACTTTGCACAAAATGCTTGCAGGCAAATACAGATATTTCGTAAGCTGTGTGTTACAGTGGTTGTCATTCCCTGTATTTGTTAGAGGGAAATTCCTGTTTGACTTCGATCATTTGACTGGGAAACTCAGTAAAACATGTGTTCTGGTGGATAAAAATATCCTTTTCATGCATTTGTAAAGAAAAAAAAAGAAGAAGTTCTAATTTACATTTTAGATTAAGAATCCACAAGACTTTAAATGCTGAAATGTATACAAATAGTAAATCGGTTTCATACCCACTATGAAAATATTTGTTTGTAAAATCTAAATATTAGATGACTCAGATCATGGTTTTGACAACGCACGGAGCATACATAAGCTGAGGAAAATTAAAAAAAAAAAAAAACTCCCCTTTTTGTAGCTATAGTCATGTGGAAAAAAGAAAAAAAAAACAACCCTTTTCAATTCTAAGCTTTAACATACCAGGACATAGAAAAATAATCATATCCACACCAGGTCCATACCAATTAATTACATACAACTTCAGATGATTTTTAAAAAATTATGTACTTCTAGAGATCCATCGATCCTTTTTCTATACCCATTTCATCGGGTTCAGGTGCACCAGGGGTTGGAGGAGAGCCCATCCCAGCTGTCATACAGGGCTGGGGTATACTTGGGTATACTTTGGACAGGCTGACAGATTGTCACACGCCTAAACAAGACAGACAATCATGCTTGCTCACATTCACACCTGCAGACAACTAAAAGTGCATGGCTCTGGACGAAGCCAGAGAAAATCCTGGTAGCACGTGGAGCGCATGGATGTGGTACACAAACACCATAAGAGGGATTCAAATCAGTTTGAAGAAACTGTTGCAACTGCAACTCTGCCATGCTGCCTGATCATAAGGCTGTTTCCAAACCTCTCTAGGATTTTGTAAGGACTATCCCATGGTTTATAAATTACATCCTGATAAGTAATAGCAAAGAAATTAGAGGGTTGGGATTTCTTTTTTTTTTTTACATGACTGTAGCCCTCTTCGGCTGATTTTAACTTACAAATGAACAACTGGAACATCCACATGATAGTATAGAATGTTCTTAGTATTGTTCTCCTCCAAGTGTCTTCAAGGCCACAAGCTCACTGACCTGATTTTCAAAATTCCACTGAAAAATATATTTTTAGACATTTTACACAGAATTTGGATGAGCGTTAACCCACGTGACTTAATCTTACACAACCTCACTCAACATTGCAGCTTGTTGAGGATGATTATGTCATGATGAGGACTGGCTTTTACTAGAATTCCATAATAATTGTTACTGATGGAGTAGGGTGGAGTTCAGCATTTCTGAAGGAGGGAGACAAAGTTGAATGCTTGAGGGTGGGAGGAGTGTCACACTGGATTGATTGTCCTTTTGTTCCACCCTCACTTGTTGTTTATAACTAGACAAGTAAAACAGGCATTCTTTTCCCGCTCTCTCATGTGTGCTTCCGATAGGAGTGCCAGTGCATAAATGTCATAAATACTGTATACTGAAACAAAAAAATGGGACTCCTAAAAGTGGAACATTTTGTAAACAAAAAAAAAAAAAAAAAAGGGAAAAAAAAAGATTAACTACTCAGCAGTCTGTAACTACAAATGTAAAGTATATCTCACCAATCTATAAAATATTGGACCAAAGCTCATTTTCTAGTGAATGAAAGACCTACCACAATGTGATGAAAGAGGAGTTCCCAGGATTGGCTCAGCTTCTGGTTGAGCAGCATGTCGAAGAAGTCATAGATAAAGTAACCTGTGAAGATAGACAGAATTTGGCAAAAATGAATGCCATCTTTTTGGTTCATCAATTCATTAATTAACCAAAACCGAACAGATTATTTTGGAAAAAAAAAGCCGCCTTCGAGCTAATCAAGTGTGTCGGGGGTGGGGGCTGCTTCCATGACGACAGCGATGGCAACCAGGATGCCTTTTTGGAGTAGGGCTATTCATATCCACAACCTCCAGCCCTCCCCACCAACTGTATCCATAGCAACAGCTTTTCAGAAAACTGGAAAAATAAGGAAAAGATGAGGATGGGGATGGGGATGGGGACGACATGGTACGAAGGAGTTTCGGCCTTTTGGCGAGGCTGGAATAACCCATTATGTTGGAAACGTGACAACCGGACTCTCCCATTGGTATATCTACGCAGAGGGGTTTTTCTTTAGCCCTCTTTAAAAAGAAAAAAAAAGAAAAGAATATCATGCCACCTACTGCAGATACTTCGAGCAATCCATGCATTATCATTATTTAGTCTCCATAATAGTTCACAGTGTTATAAAACAGTAGACAGGAGATAAGGGAAAACCTCTAATCTATGCTGTCAGGGCCGAGTTTGGGTCGAGTTTGTGTTTTTAAAAAAGTGTTAATTCATCTGAAATGTAGTTTAAAAATGCAGCTTTGACAAAGTATAACTGAGGAAAAATAAGGAAAAAAAAAGACCCCCCCCCCCCCCCCCCTCACTCAAGACAGAAACTTCTTTTCTTGCAACATGGGAATGATGCCAAAGTAAAAGCCCAGGCTCTGTACTGTTAATGTCTATGCTGAGAAGAGGGGAATCAGACATGGCATGACTTTTAATGGCTACTAGCCAGAAAAAAGAAAAGAATGAAAGAGAAAGAGAGAGCAAAATTTTGCTTTTTGTTTTTAGTTAAGATCCTCTACAGAGTGCCATGTTTATATGAACAGGGCCTTGATTATTAAACCACACGGTTTCAGGCCGACACTGATACATGACTTAATTCACTACTGAGATGACTGTTCTACTTAATTTAAAAACACCTGGGGAAGTCTGAATCTGTAACTGAGGCTTTTTGTTTTTCAGGTTTGTAGATTTTTACTTCAAAATGCATGTATAAACTTTTTGCATTAGAGGAAAGCTATTAATTGATTTTATGGATGAAACATCACATGCATTATTCTTTGGACTTTTATCAACACAGAAATGTCAAGGTTCAAGATAGATACACATAAACCATTAGTCAGAGTTGTGAGACGTTCTACGAAATACTGTGGAGAATCGTTGGTGGCCGATCGCAGCGTGGTAACACGATAAGGAGGACTGCACCAAACCTGCGGAGATCTTTAGAATCAAACCACATCTCGTGTGGGTGGGTTCAAGAGGAGCGCTCGTGTGGGTCGGTGACTCCTCTTCCTGTTACCACTGGTATCTGATGTGGACAGCTTGCATAAATCTGCAGCCTTTTTGCGCATTTGCAATCTTGGTGATGTCACGAGTA
Organism: Xenentodon cancila; assembly: GCA_014839995.1. Classification (NCBI taxonomy): domain Eukaryota; kingdom Metazoa; phylum Chordata; class Actinopteri; order Beloniformes; family Belonidae; genus Xenentodon; species Xenentodon cancila. The sequence continues at coordinate 17,499,611 of CM026201.1, read as the reverse complement.
TAAGGGGTTACGCCTGGTGCCTGGGACAGACTATAATGCCCCTCATTGATCTTCACATACCAACGCTGCTCTTCACTTTGCCAGCTTCCAGGGCTGGGCTTCCTAAAAGAATGTCAAGCATCCCAGGGATCCTCTGTGAGCCCCTGTTACCCGGCATAAATCCTAAAAATGCGTGGATTTAAGGAGGCTCATGTGCCACTATTTGCGCTGGAATAATCGAAGCATTAAGGAGAAAAGGAAAAAGAGACAGAGAAATAAAACAGAGCAGCTTGCTATTTTAAGAATGTGGAGCAACATGTGGGTAGTGAAACCATAATGAAGTTATCCAAAATCCAATTTATACAAATTCATAATTTGGTTTACATATTGATGGCAATGTTCCCTGTAGTCTGCACCGTAAAGTCCAGGTGCACATCCAGTCTCGATATAGGGCATTAACTTCACCAGAGCTCGACAGCTACCTTCATTTACACACCAGACATAATGTTTATATTTAGATCATGGCAACACTTTATGGGCCATTTGTTTGCAAATTATCTGTAACCAAAATAGCCCAAAAGCCAGCATGCAAGTAAGTAAGTATATATGTATGTAAAAAGCCTATGCGTTATATTAAAAAAAAGTTATGCTTCTCAAAGTGTACGTTGATGCAGCAAGTGATCCTTGGAAACATTTTTCGCTCATAACTTCTGTCTCTTTAAAAGGGGCATAATATGAAAATGAAACAACATGGTTATTTAAGGCCTGGTCCTTCAGTATAGGAACAGCCATTTGTAGTTGTCAAAATCACTTATGTCCCACTGTAAACAAAACATCAGACACAGACCAACAACAAATAAAGACCTCTGCCACTGTACAACACGTCTACCTTCCCAAAAGAATGAGTTTTCGTGCATGAACCATCAGACGACGCCAACAAAACAGTCAACTCTGCACTGCAAGACAGCCCAAACGGTATATTATAAACACCAGAAAAAAAAGAAAAGAGCTCCTTTTTTTGCCCGTTTCATATCCATGCAAAAGATTTTTCGTTTTAAGATTGTTCCTTAACCATTTTAACAGCCCTGTTTGGTGTGTTGGGGTTACTATGGCAACAGTGACACCCTTATTAAAAGTAATCTGGTTTCTCAGATTGGACCAGAATATGAGATGTCGTTATAGGGCCTCGGGAAGAAAAGGGCTCATAACAGGAGTCCAAGTGACTCCAGATTTAAAAAAAAAAAAAAAAAGTTCTGGCATCATATAGCGGAAAACGAGCCGACATGTGCATGTCCCTTGCTCATAGGATAGTGGCAGTATATTCAATCACAGTAAAAACAACAGAATTGCTGCTACTCACCAATTGAAAAGGACACCAATGCATGAGAAAACACAGAGTGAGTTTCTATCAGATCCTCAGCCATCTGTGGTTGAAGGAAAAAGCTGGAATGACAAAGACAGAAGATACAGAAAAATTACTTATCACAGTTTGAGGGAATTTGACACCACTTGCACACTTTATTCCAAACGTTTCGGGGAGATTGTGGAGGCAAGAAAAGGGCATGCATTAGGATTCTAACTACAATCACACACAATCTGTCCAGAAACATCTTTTGTTTTTTTAAGTGAGAGTATAATATAAAAAAAAATAACAGTAAACATGTTTGAATTACAAAAGCAACAGAAAGCAGAATATGTGCTTGCAGATTTACCTTTCCGAAATCAATACATTTTAAAGCAGATTTCGATTACATTTTAAAACGTTAAAACGTTAACGTTTAAAAAGGATTGTTGATCGACTTGAACTTACCAAAGCACCGCCCATATCGCCGTGATTAGACTGTGCACGGACGATGTGGAGATATTCCTCCATTTCCACGCGTTTCTGCACGCAGACTCGGGTATGGGGAGCTTACTGACCCCGGCGTTCATCAGCCGAAAGAATCCGATGGAGCCCCCGGTAGTTAAAATCACTGAGCTCAGCTCCATTGCTGAAATGTTTGTCTAGAGCGGCGAACGGTTCACCGTCCACGATGCGAAAGCGTAAAAGCGGCGGAGCCCAGACACACAGGCGACAGACGACTACTTGTTTGTCACGGCCGTGACAATCACGTTAACATGCCGTTTTTTCCCCAATTATTTCAGATCATCCGAACTCAGTAAAAATCGAAAAGCGATCGGCTCACGATTGGCTTCAATAGAGAGGCGATGGAGAGACTCCAAATAATTTTCCAATGACACACACACTTAAAACGGATTGTTTGCTTGTTTTTTTTCTTTCTCTAACAATCCTCTTTTTCACTGACAAGTAAAACCAGTATAAGTGAAGGGTGCGTGTAAGCGTGAAGTCTTGTTGACAGTTGTGAAACCGCCCTTTTGTAAAACCCCATCCCCTGCTTGTGTAACTTTTTGACATCAACAGAACCAAACAGCGTCTTCTCCCCGCCCTACTATGAAGGGGCGCGGCCAGAAGCAGGGTTCACTTGTGGGGTTGCGTTCAATGCCCTGGGAAAAACCAACTTCACAGATGTGGCGCATCATTTACACACTACAGACCGCACCTACTTGGTAGAGGTCAGGGGTCCATAGGTAACAAAAAACGACTGGATCTACCCATGTGATAAAATGGATATCAAAGAATGAGATCGAAAAAAAAACTGGGAGTGAAGAAGTCCTAAAACAATACATGTCTTTGCATTTATTTACATTAGTTTACATTTATTAAAGAGGTGTAAAATGACCCAATTAGGACACTAAATAAGTTGATCAAAATTCAAGATGCTTTACTTTCAGTTCTACAGTTAAGTGCCAGGCATACAGAAAATAAAAAAATGTTTTAAAGCAATACTAAAAACAACAAAATACAGCGATACAAAAATATGAACAACAGTTTTCATACCAACTAAACATTGAGGTAATACTGTTTGTTTTAGAAGTTATTTAAAATGATTTAAAATGATCAATGGAGACATAATCACTTTTCAAAAAGAAACATAAAAAAAAAAGAAACATAAAACAAAAACAGAAATTAAAAATATACACTTTATATATATATATATATATATATATATATATATATATATATATATATATATATATATATATATATATATATATATATATATATATACACACATCACACAGGTGGGATAGAAAATGACTCTCAGGAGTCACATAAAAAGTTACAAATAAAACCCAAATAACATAAAAGAAGCTAGTTGAGAATTAATCAGACTATAATCATAAGGTAATGTAAAATGATGACCATAAGATAAGTAACTCCAAAATGACCTAAAACATCTACAAGACAGCATATTTGCAGAAGCAAAACAATGAGAAATGTATCATTAGTTCTTGCTGTGTGCCTCCTTTGTTCTGTTTTTGTTTTCTATGTAAAGAGGTAGGGGCCTTTAAAATAATTTTGCCTTTTTTCTGTACCCATCATTTCATAATCCATTTATAAGAAAGTCTAAAGGAAGTTTTGATCCCTCCAGTAAAACTATACACAGCAAAGTCTGATATTGTGCACTATCGAGAAGAGCACGAATTCACTGGAAAATACTGTCCCTTCAACGCAGCTGTAAAATACGAACGGCACTTAAACGCAGCCCGCCTCAGAAGCTCAGAATACCCTACATTTATGAACTCTTTCATTTTTTATGTGTAACTAAAAACCATGGGAGATAAATTCAGTGTTTTATAAGTATCCTATGATACGTAGTACCTGAAACTGTGACTGACCGTTGATGTTTGAATACTTTTCACTGTTACTTCACTGAGCATGTGGCCAAGTCTGTCCAGCATTCATTCAAGTTTGGGCCTGGATTTGGATATGAATGACTGCTGGGTTATTTGGAGAAACAACGCCACCTCCTGGCTGACAACCAAAATACAGCATGTAAGACCGTTACATATACATATATATATATATATATATATATATATATATATATATATATATATATATATATATATATATATATATATATATATATATATATAGATAGATAGATAGATAGATAGATAGATAGATAGATAGATAGATATAGATATATATGTGTGTGTGTGTGTGTGTGTGTGTGTGTGTGTGTGTGTTTGTGTGTAGTGACTATAAAACTAGTGACTATAAAAAAGAAATGCCATTTAGCGCTAAATGGAATTTAGCAACAATCGGAAACGGCGTTTTCAGAGCGACCTCTATTGTTTGAGATCCTGTAAAACAACGAGAACTCATTCGAATGTAGTCTCTGTTGTTAATTATATTAGGGTACTTTCTCACTGATTCAAATGATACCAAAAAAAAAACTTGTTAATAAAATTAGCTAACGAGCGCACCGTCGGGCTAATTGTATCATCAGAATTGGGACTCCTTACTTTTGAATACATCGCTCAAATTTCCCTTTGCCACCTAAATTATATATCGACTGATAGTACAAGTGTCACCGCCTGACCGTTGCGTCTCTCTGTCCGCTGTTCACTCATGTGGCCAGAGGTCCTCGTCATCCAGCTGCTTACGCGAAGTAATGGTAACCATGGTAATTGAGGACAATGGTATTTTTGTCCCTCCTCGGTTACGGTCGCCTGTGGGAGGAACTCGCGGCGAGCTCGGGGTAGTCATGTGGAAGTCCGGCTGGTTGTTACATACAGTCTACGGTTGTCACCGTGACGGGATCAGTTACCTACTACTCCTCGGAGTAATCTAGTACTCCTCGGAGTAATCTAGTACTCCTGCAAATCTCACTGATGAACGCAGATCGGGGCTTCACCTTGCAGGAGCGAGTGTTATTGCTGCATCTCTTCTCATCTTGAGGCGAAAGAAAAACAGTGAGTAGAGTGATGCCGAACTATATGATCATGTGCTTAAATATCTGAATAGATAGATATCTAAATTTCTATCTGAGTTAATATCTTTTTGTCTGCATTTAGTTTTACTCTTCACGTTAAAAGGTTGTGTAATAGGAAAGATGACACATGTAGACAGTTAAATGGATTTAGAGAAGTGGAAGTGCTGCAAAAATCGAAACCTCCTTATTTGTACTCAAGAATTGATAAATACATTTATATTGTCCCGTATATTTGTAAAAGGACCACCCACAGTTATGTGGTTAATGACTTGCAGGAATGAATAAGCTACAAGAAACAGGTCAAAGTGAACAAAGAGAAGAGGTGACAGAACCGGTCTGTCAGGAGACTGATCTCCAAGATGGACAGTAAGTCCCAAGTGGCTTTACCGAAAAACAAAAAAAATGTCTGTTGCCAGTGTTGTCAGTAATGGAAAGCTTCACAAATACTCTCTTTATGTTTACAAAGAATGAAAGAAATAACGGTAGAGGATCAAAAGATATTGTTGGTTCGTGTCCAGGGTCAGTACAGCGCTGTTGGAAGCAAGTGCTCTCATTACAATGCTCCTCTGATTAAAGGTAAATACTCGAGCTATGTTCAAATTTTTTTTTTTTTTCTCTTTGCATACATAAACACGATGTCCATATATGAAATAATGACTTCCCAGGAGCACTAGTTGGTGAGAGAGTGAGATGTCCATTTCATGGCGCCTGCTTCAATGTGCGAACTGGAGATATTGAAGAATACCCAGGCCTGGACTGTCTACCCACCTATAAGGTAAAACAACACTTACAGCAAATAAACCTAAGAGATTATCTACAATTTAAGAAGTCAATCATTTATGTCATTCTTTCTATTTAAGGCAAATTGACAAACACTAGAACTAGATTTCAGGTTGTTGGAATAAGCACTCGCAACTTTGAAATAAAAGCACACATCTGCCTAGACTTTCAACGTGTTACAAGACATCATTAATGACCACCCTACTGCCTGACTTTCATAAAACCATTCTTTTTTTTCCAGAAAGGGTACTGTAAGAGTGAATGTTTTAAAAAATGATCCTGCACAAACAAATATCTTTATATGTTTTAATTTAACAGGTAAAGGTTGAAGATGGCATGGTGTATGTTTCCATCAACAAAAAGGTTCGTGACATAAATAAAGAGCACTTCTAAGCTTAGTTTTCTCGTATTTAGTGTTTACAAAAAAAAACAAAGACTACTGTTTGTATGTTTTTTAAATTTTTTTTTTAATTTTCCTAGACTCTGAAGGCGACTAAACGGGTGAAAGAGATGTGCACCGTTGAGCCAGACGTCAAACATACAGTTTTGCTTGTCGGAGGAGGTAAGATCGAGATGTATCATTAGAAAAGGTCACGTTTCAGAGCCGCTTCATCCAGCAGTCTTCAGGTGCAACATTTACAGTGTTGTCGAAGTATTTAGACAAAGATGGGCATTAGGTTTGGCTTCACACCGTGAGCATGACCTTTGTGATTTCAGGCCCTGCCTCTCTGGTTTGTGCCGAGACTCTTCGCCAAAATTGCTACCAAGGTCGCATTATCATCATAACCAAAGACAGCCTGCCTCCATTTGACAAAACCAAGCTGAGCAAGGTAAGAACTTGATGGTGGAAAGATGGCCTTCATACAGTGAGTATTTTTGGCCTAACTAATCATTGCTCTGCTCTTTGAATGATTATTTTCCGTTTTTTCAGTGTGTTTTTGTCTTTTGTTAAAATGCATTGCTTCTCTCAGGCTATGAATGTAGACAGCAGCAGCATCCTCCTCCGGACAAGTGACTTCTATCAACAATATGGAATAGAAGTGCGCACACAGAAAGAGGTAAGAGGCAAAACCAACTGTTTAAGGGGTTTTATGCTAAATACAATGCTGCTGTAAGTGTTATGAATGTGTGTCGTGTCACAGGTGGTGTCCGTTAACCCAAATGACAAGGTTGTAAAGATGAATGATGGCACTCTGCAGCATTATGACCAGTTACTTATCTCAACAGGCTGCAGGTTAGTCTCAAACTACCCAATCCTCTTATGTAAAGACTTTAACAAACACAAGCAATCATACACCAAGTTTTAAATAAATGAAATGTTTCATTATTCTGTTGCAGGGATCCAGTGAAAATTTAAGTAAAGGAGTTTTTTTGTTTTGTTTTGTTTTGTTTTGTTTTGTTTTTTCCCACAGAGCACGCCCACTGAGTTGTCCTGGCTCAGAACTGAAAGGAGTGCGGCTTCTGCAGAGTTATGAAGATGCCAAAGAGATTCATGAATCCTGCCTAGGCCAGAAAGTTGTTGTAATTGGCGCATCCTTCATAGGTTATCACTATGCATCTTTGTCAGGACACTGGATAATTAGGCTGACACGATGCTCTACACAGTGCATGATACAGTTGTTTTACTCTACATGTAAGCACATTTGGGCATGCTAAAGGTTCACACTGCTTAAGTGTTTTTCCTTCATAAACAGGTATGGAGGTGGCGTCATACCTGTCAGACAAAGCTGCCAGTGTGGCTCTGGTTGGGACTTGCAGATACCCGTATGAGAAGTCTCTGGGGGCAGAGATTGGAAAGATGTGTATGCAAGTAAGGGACAGTGGCAACACTAGTGTGTCACTGTTGCTGATATTTATTTTGATTAGTTTATTTCTTTAAACAGCGTAATTAAAACACAGTTTCTCCTTTGAAGATGTTGGAAGAAAAAAATGTGAAGTTCTACATGAGCAACGGAGTGACGGAGATCAGAGGGGAGACTGGCAAGGTAATTCTTGCTTTGGAGAGGTGGTATTGGCTGGACATTTGGGTTTGTTATTATAGACTATGCAAAGGTTTAACTAATTACATGTTCTAGTAAGGGCAGCACGGTGGTTTAGTGGTTAGCACTGTTGCCTCACAACAAGAAGATTCCTGGTTCAATTCCCGGCCCGGTGGGTCTTTCTGTGTGGAGTTTGCATGCTCTCCCCGTGCTTGCGTGGGTTCCCTCCGGGTACTCCGGCTTCCTCCCACAGTCCAAAAACATGCAGGGTAGGTTAATTGATCATTCTAAATTGTCCTTAGGTGTGAATGTTAGTGTGCATGTTTGTCTGTCTTTCTATGTGGCCCTGCGATGGACTGGCGACCTGTCCAGGGTGGACACCTGCCTTTCGCCTACTATGCGTCAGGATAGGCTCCGGCAGACCCCTGTGACCCGGAAACGGATTAAGCGGGTATAGATAATGGATGGATGGATGTTGTAGTAAACCCCACCAGTAACAGCAAACAAATGAGAATAATACCAGGACCCTGAAACTATCAAATAATACTCTGCCAGTACAATTTTTGTAGCACTTGTATTATGTTCTTTGTGTTGTGATATGTCGAAATACAGAAGTACAGAAGCACTGAGCTCTAACATATTCTGTTACATCCCTAAACTAAGTACCACTACTTTTTTTTTTTTAATTTGTTAAAGGTGAAAGAGTTGGTGTTGAAGAGCGGTCCAGTCCTGGAAGCTGATGTGGTGATTGCTGGAATTGGTAATTGTATTTTATTGTAAGGTTTTACAACAAATGATCACTCGAGCTAATTCACACAGTTACACATTAATAATGGAATAAAGCATGTAAAAATTTTTAAAAAATGAGAAAAAACCAACAAATGATCATATAAGACAATCAATTACCAAATACACAGAAAAGATTATTCTAAAATGTACTGAAAACATAAAATTATACCAAAACAGTTAGGATGAAGTAAGATACCTCTTTAATCAAATCAAATTTGTTCAGTGGCAAAGTGTTTTGCCTAGATTAATGTGAATAAATGCCTGTTGACTAATTAAAGATAATTTTGTATTATTTCAGGTGCAATCCCTAATACAAGCTTCTTAGCTGGAAGTGAGGTTGCAGTTGATTCAAGCAAAGCGCTGATTGTTGACAAGGTAACTCCAGAAAGTAAAAGCCAAAAGCCAAATTATATCCAGGTGTTAAAATTTTTGCTTCAAACTGCTTTATCTATTTTATCTACTTTAACAGTTCTTGAGAACAAATGTACCTAACATTTTCGGCGCTGGTGATGTCACTTCCTTCCCTCTGACCATTCGTGGTGGCCAGCGGGTCAACATCGGACACTGGCAAATGTCACAAGCTCATGGTTAGAGATTTAAGGGTTCAAGATACTATTATTTTTTGGGGGGAGCAGTCTGAATCTTCTCATAACATAAAACAATTCGATTCGACCCCTTCCACATGTGTGGGAAAATAACATGAGGGCTCATATTTAACACCACTGTTATTCTTTATTCCAGGGAGAACTGCGGCGCTAAATATGCTGAACAAACCAACTTCGATCGAGTCGGTTCCCTTCTTCTGGTCTGTGCTCGTCGGGAAGAGCATCAGATATGCAGGTTGAGTTGTTTTTTTTTAAAGATTTTTTGGCACTAGTGGCCTTTATACAAAGTAGGTGGACAGGAAATGTGTATATAGAGGGGGAAGAAGACACACAGGAAAAAGCGACAGGGCAGGATTTGAACCTGCGCTGCCTCCACGAGGGCAATCGCCTCTGTAAATGGTGCCCGTTCAACCCACTGAGCTAGGTGGAACAGGTTGAACGGGTTGAGTTTTTAAATGCGAGTCTGACATTTAACTTGCATGAGGATTCACTGAATCAGAGTTCTCATTTTCATTTCTTCTTCATAGGCTATGGGGAGGGATATACAGAGATCATATTTAAAGGCAAAGTGGAAGAAAGGAAGTTCCTGGCGTTCTACATAAAGTGAGCAGCTGCACAGTAAAACCCTCAGTACCTGTGAAGAGGGGGTCTTGCTATTTGTCTTAATTAGTTCACTCCTATTTCTGTTGTGAGCAGGGACGAGGAGGTGGTGGCTGCAGCCAGCCTGATGTTCGATCCTGTTGTGGCTCAGGTTGCAGAGCTGATGGCTCAGGGAAAAGTCTTAACAAAGGCACAGGCTCAGTGAGTGACTACCTGCATTTATACAACAGAGTGCATGTTTACATACTCTTAGCCCAAATGTTAGCACTTTAAATCCTGAAGGCTCTTGAATACAAACCAGCATTTGACTTTCTCTGTGTTGCTTGATGTTATACGTAAACATCACCTACTACTGCATTGCTATATTAATTGATTCTAATGTACTGATCCATGCAGAGCTGATGACCTGAACTGGCTGCAGATGTAACCAGATGTTTCCAGAAGTGGTAGAGATGCAGGATGTCGTCTCTCTTTATTGTTGTCTCGCACATCATCAACCTGGATTACTCCACTCATTGCCTCGGGTCTCTGGAAACCCAACCAGATGTTTTGTCTGCTTTCCTAGTTACCATAGTAGCACGAAAGGCTTTACTGAATTACATCTTTATGTACTCTATAAAATCCGTTTTTTATCTGTAATGAGTACAGAGTATTTAGAGTCTGTGTTTATTTCAAGTTTAAACTCTTAATGTACTATCAGTGAGATTCTTTAAGCAGTCGCTGTCAAATACAGTCAATCCAAAACACTTTTCTTACATCTTAAGAATTCATAAAGATTTAATGTGATCTTTTTTAGAGGTATAGCCTCAGTGAAATAGAAAGTTAACATATTCTCCCGTATGTCTGGTTTCCCAAAAGACAACATTTTTTTGTGATGATCATTATGGAAATGAGCATGACTGCAAGTCTCTGTGGAAGTCGACCTTATCTGACCTCGTCACTAAACTCTTATTACGAAAGATTCTTTTGAAAGATTCGGCCTGAAGGGGACTATATTTAGAAACCTTTATCATCTCTTGTATTGTTATACAGAATCGGACAACCTTGGGCATAGATACAAATACTTGTTTCAAAAAAATGTGCAAATGAAATAGATTATTTAAGAAAAAATATTTAAACATTTGCAACTTAACAAAAAAAACCTACTGGAGGGCCTGCTCAGGAGCATAACTCTGAAAACATTTGTCACTTCTCTTTGGAGCACAAAATATAGGATTTATGTTTTATTATTTTTGTTTTTTTTTTTAAATCAGCTGTAATCAAAAATGCAAATGTGCAAATGTTATACAGTAGTCATGGTGAAACTGGAGCATCATGAAGCAGTGAACCATTTTCAGACAAATGTTTCCAGAATGACACGCCGCCTTGAAGCATTTGACACAGTCAGATTAGAACTGCATCAGAGTGGACAACCTGAACCTCCGGCCTGTCACATTTGTCTTCAATAAATATTTTTAAAAATTGTGCCAATGTGTCCTCCATTATCTATACTGGCTTACTCCGTCTCAGGGTCACAGGGGTGTGTCGGAGCCTATCCCGACGCATAGCAGACAAAAGGCAGGGGTCCACCTGGACAGGTCGCCAGTCCATCGCAGGGCCACATAATGTGCCAATGTTTCCTATCGCTGACAATAATTACTGAAATAATTGCATACCTGCAAAGTAGTCATTTTTGGTGAAATTTGTCGTGTCGACTAAAAAATATTTTACCCACGTGAATCGTGTAGATTTTAATTTTTTTCTGTTTTTTTTTTTTAGCTTATAATTAAGACTGAATAATCATGCCTCAGCATTTTAGAGCAATGAGACCTTAGTCCAGGTCCAGGTCAAAAACCACAATACTAGATTGCTACCAATTTTGCTCTCCTGTGAATTTGCATATATGATAGTAGTATTGTATAGTAGAAATATTAGTAATTACACACACATATATATATATATATATATATATATATATATATATATATATATATATATATATATATATATATATATATATATATATATATATATATATATATATATATATATATATATATGCAATTATGATTTTTTTTTTTTTTTTAACTTCGGAAGACTTCAGAAATCAGTAACCACGTTATTCACAGATGTCGTGCCTTGCCAGGTCAGACCACTTTGCTGTTATGGGATACGGCTCCTGATCAGTACGTCATTAGACAAACTGAAGTGAGCTTCCGGAATGAAAGTCATGTAGAGATCAAGATATCAGACAATGCTGGTGCTTCTGCAACTTTATCACTGTGGTAATATAAATGGAGTGTACTAGTAAACATGAGAGTCCAAAAAATGTACTTAAAAAAAGAGCAAAAGCATTTCAGTCTGTTCCCCTTGTGGATGTCATGCTCTCCAGCTCAGGAGAAGACCTGTGCATGTGGCACAGATGTTACAAGTATGTGGAGGTACTTCTTTACCAACCAGAAAACGTTTTGATAAATCACCTCACGTGAAGCCCAATTAGTGGGTGGATCTTCTCATCTGGAGAGGTAGTGCAACTTCCCCTGTCCACTTATATACCATATATATAATTACTTATTTTAAATTACTGCATTCAGCAAATACAGTGAAACATGCTGAAAAGTTTTTGTTTGCACCAGCACCTTAATCGATTACAGTGCAGTGCGTCTTATTGCTTACTGTTTATTGTATGTTGTAAACCTCAGATTCATGGAATTGATGGCTTCAGTGTCCAAAATTGAAATAAAAAATAAAAAGAAAGAATTAAATAAAGCAGTTTGTATTCGTTTTGAAACAACCTGGTCTCATGGTGGTTTGCAAAGAAAAATAATCTGCTAGGAGTTTTAACACTGCACCATTTCACATTTCTGCCATTAGTTTATGAATCTGCAACTTTTTCTATCTCACCTCAAATCACTGCCTATAGATAAACTATTAAATAGAAGAAGTTATTTGTTTATCAAATCTGTTAATCTCTCTCAAGATTAGATTTGAACATATTATTCAACGTTAACAAGTGTTTGCTCAGAGGAAATTATTGTTTCTCTCAGTCGCTACAGTAGACTGAGATGATCTTTCATGGTGAATTAATCTAATGTGATTTAAAAAAAAAAGAGCTGATTGTTTAATTGTAGTATTGAAATGATGCTTCAGGCTATGGACACATCTGAGATCCTCTGGAAAAAAAAAAGAAATGCTAAAAAGAAACGCTTTCCTGTTGATGCAGTTGCCTCTTTACTTTACAGTCTTGGAGCACTGTTTCACAGAGGACCCCCGTTTGTCAGCCAGTAGAAATGGGTTGAGATGGCAGTACTGAGAAAATACAGAACAGCAGGTCACAAACTATAGTAATCTGTGATCAGGATTTAAAACAGCACAGCATCAGCTACCTGTGGGGCTGATTCTGAGCTGGACTCCTGTTTATCCAACATCTGGGTTTCAAAATCCGAGGAGAATCGGGAATTCTGGATTATTGATGTCATCTCTCCGTTTACCTCCACTCCCACGCCTTTCTGCACAGAGCAGAAGCAAACATTAACCTTGTATGTACATATTTTATCTGAAACAAAAAATACCTTAACAGATTTAATTTATGTTGAACGCTTACTGTTATTAACCAACAAGTGTTGGGTTAACAATAATCTTAGTATAAACAGTTTACAGTAGATATTGAGAAGACACTATTGCCCAAATTGCATGATTAACCTTCATACCCTGAAACAGTAGGAGGAATCAAGGTCCAGCTGATCTGGGAACTCTGCAATTTTTCCCTTGTAGGTCACAGTTGAACTAGACAGCACTGGATGTTTGGGTAGCTTGAAGAGCCTGTAAGTTCCTGAAGCATATCTGATGTCACCTGGAAAACAAATTCACTCAGCTGTAGCTTCAGAGATTGCCAACATTAAGTTGCACATTGGGATTTCGTTTTTTCATCCTGACACACCAAGATCAGAACTTTGCACATGTTGCACCACTGCACCCTAAAAAATACAACTCCTTTTATTTTTTAAGTTATTAAATGAAGCATCAATGAAAGATGAATCAGCAGGAACTAAATGTGTGTCCAAGTGTGTGTGCCTGCATCATGTGTAAGTGAAAAAGGAACAAAAAAAGAGAGAAAGCGCTAAAATCGCGGTATGCAGGGTGTCATGTTCCTGTGTCAATAAGCACCTGCGGTTGCTTGGCCTTTCAAACTACAGGTTTGAAAAAGACATACTGAAATGGAGCACTTATAATTACTATGTACTTGTCAGAGTATAGACAAATATTTCTTGGAAAACTAATTTCCAGAAACTAAATATTACTAAACTAACTAAACTAATCTATTGCATCGCACCTGCGGAAAGTGTTTGAAAAACTAAACTCATATAATCAGTGCTCAAAAGACACTTAATTGACAGTAAATTTAAATTATTTAAGCTTTTGTAAAAGAAGAGCCTATGTGTAAAAAAAGTAGATGAAAGTGTTGCAGTAAAGCTGATTTAAGCTGTTGTTCTAAACCTGTTTCTGGCGCTCCAAACATTTTTTTGCACTCTGGTTAGTCTGGAGCCTTGTACAGTTATCTTTTCCTACCTGCTTTTTCTTTTAGCTCGCTGTTGTGGATCACAATGTGACTGGCTGAAACAAGGTGTGGTGTGCTAAAACCAATGCCATGAGCAAGCGAGATGAGATCCATCCAAAACAAAGAGCCACCCATTCCCTCCCCTAAGAAAGAAAAGAGAAGAAACTGTAGCCTGAGGATGTTGCGTGATGCTTTCACAGTACTCTTTCACGGAGTGTTATTTTACCCCAGAGGACTGGATCCTGCTTCATGTGATCAGGAATGACACTGCTGGCATACATGTCACTGAAGTAAAGCTCACCTCCCTCCTGTATGCAATGAGGGCGGGATGAAACATGAAATTTTGAGCTGTTTTATACAGTTTTGCAGTAAGATATTTAAACTTTTCAGACTAACCTTTAGGACATCAAAGGCTTGTTGTAACACTGCTCTTTTATCGGGACACAAACAGATTACACAGTTGGATCTGTGATTAGAGAGAAAACGGCTGTTTTAATAGCCTACCACATATTTTTTTCAATTAACACAATAATCAAAATGATTATTTTGACACACATCACAACATCCATGGAGTCCCTCTGTATCCCCGCCGTAGTGAGCTTTTCCATGTATCCCTGGACAAAAGTGACGTTGGGCTTCTCATAGCCAAACTTTTGCTGATGATACTCAACATACTGACGGGACGCTGTGATCTAAAGACACACAAGTTAAATCAATAGTTGAAAAAAAAAAAGAAAATGTACAGAAATTAGGTGTAATGTGTACATCTGTGTTCATATGTTTACTAGCTCTTCTGTCATATCAATCCCTGTCACATGTCCACTTGGTCCAACAAGTTTGCTTAAGGCAAAACAGTCACGTCCAGATCCACTGCCAAGATCCAGGACTCTGCAGCCCTCAAGCTTCGCTGGAAACGGAAGACCGCATCCATAGAATCTGGAGAAAAGTAAAACGTATTACTTCCATTTATAACTTGCTATGTGGTTAAAGTTCTGTGTTGTGCACAGAAACTTAAGTCCGCAATTAGTTTTTTCTTTCAAAAATGTACACAGAATTAAATGAGTGATTTGTCACTGAAGTTATTGCATGATCTATGAAATCTGCATAGTAATCAAACTGTCCCATACCAAATTATCCCATAAGTAGGAGAGAAAATCTTTACAGATTTTAATAAATATCTCTTTTAATCAGCTACTGTAATTCTGTGCACAATGGGCTTCATTCCTGATCTGTAAGCAGATTTGCACATATCTGCTAAAAACCTTCTTGGGATTCACAAATGCTGTGTAAAACTCAGAACTCATTATGGATACCAGTTAAAAGTAATTATGCAAAAAGCTATTTTAAATGTGCATTTTAAGACTGAAAACGTGTTTTGGTTAAAGACTAGCCACAAAGTAATGCACCAATTAATACTTTAAAAAAATGAAATTCAAATAACCAAGTTCATGTATTATTTATTAGGAAACATGTTTTACCTTTTACAAATAACTTCCAGTGATTAAGTAGTCAACCAAAGCATGGTCGAATTGTTTGTTTTCATTAAGTTGCTGGCTTGTACTTGCAGCTTCATTTGGGGTGTGAGGACTGGTTCTGCAGGCAGGTGCTCACGTGTAACAGCTATGGGCCTCTGACTATGGAAGGTCTCATTTCACAGCCACAGCACAGCATGCCTTTATAAGACCGCTCGTTCAGTGTCTTTCAGCATATCAAGTCGATTTGATGAACCCATTGACAATTTAAGCACATATTTGTTCTACTCATGTTTCATGAACGAGGTCCAATGATTATATCTGCTTTGAAGGACAAAAAAAAGAAGTAATTCCTAGACACTTTCCAGAGATCGCAGATGAATTTCAAAGGCAAGCTTTACCTTTTGATGACCTCAGGGTGAACCAGACTCAGAGCATCTGTGACACTCCTGGGCAGTGGGCTGCAGGACAACGTGCAGGAGGGAGCACTTGTTTGCAAGTCACAGGAAGACTCCAGTCGTTTGCCATAGTAGTTCTGTATGACATAATAGTTTACATATTTTAGATCATTTACTAAAAAATTTAGAAAATTAAGAGATTTAAGGAGTTTTTGGTCACTGTCGGTTTCAGAGATAATAATGATAATGATAATAATAATAATAATAATAATAATGATCTTTAAATTTAACTTCAAACAAAACGACAACTGTTGGTGTTGAGATTTAAACGTGATGTTATGAAATATCCATATGACCTTTGGATAGTTTTTTTCCGCATACTTCAAACGTTTAGCAAATTCAGCACTTACGTACCTTCACGTTCTCTTGGACATCATTACATGTCGCCATTGTGGTGCAAAATCGAAATTGAGTTTAAAAACACAAGCGGAAAAGCAAATAGTTTATAGCGTTATTGACTGGCAGTTTTACAATCTGGCCAAAGCCATTTCCGCATTATTTTCATTTCAGAATAAAAGCGTTGAGAAATTCGAGTGAAACTGACGTGAGAGAAGCCTTGAGGATTCAAAGAACTATTATATATATTTCAATCTTTTTAATGAGATAAGCTTTACCACTTTCTGATGGATCAGCAGATATCTTAACTAGCAGGGTAACAAAATGATGAAGTTAGTTTTTGATTCAGTTTGAAGGACCAATCCACTGCAGTGGAGAGTAATTACCTTGCCTTACACCACGTCCGGTCGAAACCCACACAAAGACTGGATTAAATTAACTTTGAGATAATAAAGAATATCTAAAACATAGTTTGTAGTTAGTGAAACCTTTATTCCATTTGTAAAAATGCAAAATAGGTCAGGGTCAGAGCTTTCCCACAAGTACATAGTGCTTTGTCTGTATATGTATTATAAAATTTGATATATAACTATTCCAAAAGTACATATATGTGTACAGTTCTTTTTCATTCATAATTTTTAGGTCAGAGCACCTGACAAGGATAAGCAGCCTACATAAGATTTTTGCACTTATACTGATGTGTTACGTGAAAATTGAATGTATTTTGCCTGTTTTTTTGTTACCTATATGAAATGACTCACCAAACCTCTCACTGTGTGAAGTGCTGATGGAAATCTCTGATTGATTCATGGGCTACTTCGTGGTGCCTAAAAAACGAGTTTCTGGAACTAAAACTTAATGTTTCAGTAACTAAGATCTTAGATTACATTTTACATTTATGTAATTAGTTACGCTGATTTAATCCGTCTTTAACTAAATTCAAATTCGTGCCATGAAGGTGTATTTCCCATTTAGTTTTGAGTACATATTATTGCACTTAATATGTAAGAACTGAAACGCACACACAAAAGTAATTGCAATGCCTGTGGGTTTGGTTTCCCTCCAGTACTACAGGGGACAGTCGTGAGCCGGAAACAGAATCATCCGCGGGTTTTCTCGCCTCAACGCCTACGTATTTTTGACTTACGCCAAATCCGTTTAGCAGCGAGAAGAATTAGCGAGAAGCGCATTTTCCCGACGTAGGAGCCGTCCGTGAATGCAACTTGAGCACGTTCATCGTGTGGACTGCGTTTGTGTGTTAACGGGTCGAACTAACACCGACACGGAAAAAGAACAATACCGCGGTTTCAGAAGAACAGATACATGCTATGGTGGCTCACCGGGAGTGAACAGGGGCTGTTTTCAACGTGAAGAGACTGCCTTTGGACCAAAGGCGTCGAGGTGTGTCGCGTTTATACACTTTAATTTCGCTGTTACTTAACGCGCCGTCGTTAGCTACATGCTACCGTTAGCACGCCTGCTAACCCTCATGCTTTTCTGGGAATTGATAATTTCAGTGCGTTAAGTAATGTTTTGGATACTTGGTGTGTTGCGTACTGTTGCAGCTAGTTATTGCTATGGCGAGGTTTCTTTTTAAGCTTTTACAAAACCAGAGGCGGTCAATTTGAAGCGTGGTCGTAAGTTTAATTGTGGTGGATCGCGCCGCTTGGAAGCCATGTTGATCTAATTGAACTCTGATGGAGCTACACTCGCTTAAATACATTATTCAACACTAGTTTTATTGTGTGTATTTTGCACAAAAATCCATTAATATTACATGCGACTGCTGTGCAGACTCAGACTCTAAAGTGTTACTAATAATACTTAACGTCTATTTTGTTACATTTCCTTTTAAAAATGTAACCGGTTATTTTGGCTTTTTTATTTCTTTATCTGGGCTCTCGTTCAGCAGTATATTATTTAAATGCATTAAAGTCAATGTCTTTGTTTATTTTTCCCTAGTGAGCCACAATGGCTGCTACCTTTCCCTTCAGAGGGGTCCCTCCAGGGATGCCCCCAGTTGTGCCGCCAGGTGTACCACAAGGTGTACCTCCAGGTGTCCCCCCTCCTGCTCCTGTCCCAGACTACATGTCTGAAGAAAAGCTGCAAGAGAAAGGTAACTTTCTACACCAACCCCCACTTCTTTGTGGTTTTCTTTTGAAACATTACATCTGGGATGAAATGGACTGACATTTAAATTTGCTTTTTTTTTTTTTTTTTTTTTTTTAACCTTTCAGCAAGGAAATGGCAGCAGTTACAGGCTAAGCGATATTCAGAAAAGAGGAAGTTTGGATTTGTGGATGCCCAGAAGGAAGATATGCCACCTGAGCATGTTCGGAAAATCATAAGGGACCATGGAGACATGACCAATCGAAAGTTTCGCCATGACAAGAGGGTCTACCTTGGGTAAAGTTTTGTTTTATTTTTACCCTGCCCGTAATCCACTGCTACAACAATATACTTTTCTGTATGTCATCATGTGTATTAGCTAAACAATGCAAGCTTAACTTTAAAATCTTTGGTCTACATGTATATGTTGTTGTTTGCTCACTGGATAAGATGTTTTCTTGCTTTTGCCGTACTGTCTAAAGATCTAATCCCATGTGTCTGCCTTTCTATAACAGTGCCCTGAAGTACATGCCCCACGCAGTGCTAAAGCTGCTGGAAAACATGCCAATGCCATGGGAACAGATCCGAGATGTCCCTGTGCTCTACCACATCACAGGAGCCATTTCTTTTGTGAATGAAATCCCTTGGGTCATAGAGCCAGTCTACATCGCACAATGGGGGTAAGCAAGTTTGACATCCCAAGCTATTAGTTTTACTCTGCAAGGTTTTGACTGATTATTCGTCTGGAAAATGAACATAAGTGCAATCTGAATATTGGTATTTCAGTTAAATTAATATTTGAAAACCCTTATCTAATCAAAGTACCATGTGGATCATGATGCGTCGAGAGAAGCGAGATCGACGGCATTTCAAAAGGATGCGATTTCCTCCATTTGATGATGAGGAGCCACCGCTGGACTATGCTGACAACATTCTTGATGTGGAACCACTGGAAGCCATCCAAATGGAGCTTGATCCTGAGGAAGATGGTTCGGTTGTGGAGTGGTTCTATGAACACCAGCCCCTCAAAGACACTGCCAAGTGAGCCTCTATATTTTTTTTTTTTTAAGACAAATAAATTTCAGCTGGTGTTTGGTTGGGGATGCAGATGAAACTAATATTTGTGTTTTTGTTTAGATTTGTGAATGGTACCACTTACCGTCGCTGGCAGTTCACATTGCCGATGATGTCAACCCTCTACCGTCTGGCCAATCAGCTTCTGACTGATCTGGTGGATTTCAACTACTTTTATCTCTTTGACCTCAAGGCCTTTTTTACATCCAAGGCTTTAAATATGGCCATTCCAGGTGGACCAAAATTTGAGCCACTCGTCAGAGACATCAACCTCCAGTATGTATTCCACATATGCATGAAATAATAGACTTAATAACTACACAATTGATGTTGTTGGACTATAAAAGCCACTTGGCGTGATTACAATTTAGCTATAATTAAAGTGCAATTGCTAATTTTCTTTGCTTTTTGTTTGGAGACTGGTGTTCTGCTTGATCCAAAATAAGTGTGTATAGATAGTATATTTTGTGCGCAAGCTGATCCATATATTTCTCCTGCAGGGACGAAGACTGGAATGAGTTCAATGACATCAACAAAATCATTATCCGACAGCCCATTAGGACGGAGTACAAAATTGCCTTCCCCTACCTGTACAACAACTTGCCGCACCATGTCCACCTCACATGGTAACGCATGCTTTTTTTTTTTTAAAAAAGAATATATGTATTAATTAATGGCCAAATAGTATAGAGTTCACTTGTGTAAAATGTGTTGTTCTTTTTGCTTATCATTGGAATTTTTTATGTATTTTTTTGCTGCATTAACGTGACACTAATAATTTTGGTTCAACAGGTACCATACTCCAAACGTGGTATTTATCAAAACAGAAGATCCAGATCTTCCAGCATTCTACTTTGATCCACTGATCAACCCCATTTCTCACAGACATTCTGTCAAGGTATGTTTTGGAAACTATGTGAAATCTAATTGTGGAAGATTTAGGGGGAAAAAATTTGAATACCCTTTTTAATAAATGAATAAAACCCTCCTACAAAGGCGCACGTGCATTGGTCTGCTTGCATGTGCGTAAGAACAGGAGGAATAGTAAAATGAATGGTGATCTATTAATTCATGACTGGCTGCAGCTGCAGATTCCCCCTTACCATTCAGATATTGCCTAAAATTATTATAATATTCAACTTATGGATGTGGTTCCTCTTAGTTGTTGGTGACTGTTTATTTCATTTTTCTATTTCCTTTCCTCTCAGAGTCAGGAGCCACTTCCTGATGACGATGAAGAGTTCGAGCTTCCAGAGTATCTGGAGCCCTTCCTCAAAGAGACTCCACTATACACTGACAACACAGCCAATGGCATTGCTCTGCTTTGGGCTCCAAGACCCTTCAACCTCCGGTCTGGCCGCACAAGGCGGGCCATTGATATCCCCTTGATCAAGAACTGGTGAGAAAACATCCAGAATGTTGGCAGATAAGTTTATGTATGGTCTTGCATTTTGTTGATTTAAATCAAATATGCTGGCTTTGTGTTAACTTTTTTTTTTTTTTTTTTTAAACATTTTGGGATCGTAACATTAATCACTTTAAAAAAATGAAGTGTGCATTTTTGACATTATTACACAGGTACAGAGAGCATTGCCCTGCAGGACAACCAGTGAAAGTGCGTGTGTCATACCAGAAACTGCTGAAATACTACGTACTCAATGCGCTCAAGCACAGACCACCCAAGGCCCAGAAGAAGCGGTGAGCGTCAGTGGTTATACATTTATTTATTTATTTATTTATTTAAAAAAAAAAAATTAAATTTAATTCTCTGTTGTTCAGGTATCTGTTCCGATCGTTTAAAGCCACGAAGTTCTTCCAGTCCACCAAGCTGGACTGGGTGGAGGTGGGCCTTCAGGTGTGCAGACAGGGTTACAACATGCTCAATTTGCTCATCCACCGTAAGAACCTTAACTACCTGCATCTGGATTACAACTTCAACCTGAAGCCTGTCAAGACACTGACAACAAAGGTATTATTTTCTGAACAGATGAATTTTTTGTTTATTTTAAATGTACATTTGACACTGAATCATACAAGCTTATTTGATAATGGGTCACCGAGCACTTACTTCCGCTTCAACCTGTTTAAACTTGCCGCTTTGTTCTTGTTTGTCCTCCAGGAGAGAAAGAAGTCCAGATTTGGCAATGCCTTCCACCTGTGCAGAGAGGTGCTGCGTCTCAGCAAGCTGGTCGTGGACAGCCATGTCCAGTACAGACTGGGAAATGTTGATGCATTCCAGGTTGGCTTCATTATGAATTTGGCACAGCTCATCCCATTTCATCTGAAGGCGAACTAGTCTTTTTCACATTATAATGGTTTATATAGTATTTTTGCTAGCCGGACAGTTTAAGGCACAGATTACATTGACTTGGACAATTTGGTAAGTTATAAATCAAGTGTATTTTGTCATTGTTAAAAAGTGTTTTATTTTCAAAATTGAGGGTTGGTTGGCACAGTTTATCTAACAGCAGCATAAAACAATGGATTGTAATTTTTTGACATGAAATTGTTCTGAAGGTTGTCTCCACTTTAACATTAGCCATGATGTTTTTGGCCAATATATCATTTTACATGTGGCTTTGCATCTGTGCTCTAGTTGGCTGATGGGCTGCAGTACATCTTTGCTCATGTGGGACAGCTGACAGGCATGTACCGCTACAAGTACAAGCTGATGAGACAAATCCGGATGTGCAAGGACCTGAAACATCTCATCTACTATCGGTTCAACACCGTAAGTAAACACATTGTTTATGTGAAGTTCTTATTTACATAACATTTCTCTCTGTCCATTTAAGGTATGCTGTGTTTCCTTAAACTACACAAAACTTTCTAATGTTCAATATACGTGGAACTCTTAAGTTTCACTGTCACAATATTGTCTCTGTGTTTTTCATCAGGGCCCCGTGGGCAAGGGTCCAGGTTGTGGATTCTGGGCTCCCGGCTGGAGAGTGTGGCTGTTCTTTATGAGAGGCATTACACCACTGTTGGAGAGGTGGCTGGGAAATCTGTTGGCCAGGCAGTTTGAAGGTATGAGCGAATGTTTCAGTATCAATTGTTTGAGCAGCTAGGGGTATCAAGACACATTCAGAAGCAGTATGATGTGTCAGTATAAGCAACTGCAGCATGGCGCTGTTTACCACAACAGGACGTCACTCCAAGGGCGTGGCCAAGACTGTGACCAAACAGCGTGTGGAGTCTCACTTTGACTTGGAACTGCGTGCTGCAGTGATGCATGACATCCTGGATATGATGCCAGAGGGCATCAAACAAAACAAAGCCAGAACCATCCTGCAGCACCTCAGTGAGTCCTGGAGGTGCTGGAAAGCAAACATCCCATGGAAGGTCAGTGCATTACTGAAATCAGTTCGTAGGTGACTGAAGAGTTAAAGGTGGCAGGTCAGCTGTTTAAGAGGCAGACTCGCTCAAGTTATGATTCTTTTGAATTTGTTATTGTGGTGTTGTGAAAATTAAAATCTGAAGTTTACCGTCATAAGACCATAAACGTTTTTAGCATTTTATCGTTGACGCAGATGTGTTTATTCATATGTAGTAAATGTTATTGTGCAATATTTTGACTCCCGATATGGGAGCGTGTGTCTGGGTTTTTTTTTTTTTTTTATTGCCGATGTCTTAGGGAAATAAATTCAAGTGTTTATTATTGTGATATTTAAATTTAACTTTTGTATTTCTTTCTTTAGGTGCCTGGTCTCCCCACTCCCATTGAGAACATGATTTTGCGCTATGTCAAAGCCAAAGCCGACTGGTGGACCAATACAGCTCACTACAACCGTGAGCGAATTCGTCGTGGAGCCACTGTGGACAAGACGGTGTGCAAAAAGAACCTGGGGAGACTGACCCGTCTGTACCTGAAAGCAGAGCAAGAAAGGCAGCACAACTATCTGAAGGTAACACAGGAGAAAGTTGTTTTCCTCAGTCTCTTCTTGTGAACTGTTGGGATATTCTAGTTCACTTGTAGTTGTTTTTGGTTGTTAACATTAAATTGTCTTTATCCGTACTTAATATGAAGCTAAAGCTTTTCCAGAATGTGATTATGGTTTGCTTTATGTCAGGAAGGCAGTCAAAGTATTGCCTTTTTAAAATGAATTTATTTCCTACTCTTGAATGAAATCCTCCCACAAAGGCGCACTTGCATTGGCCTGCTTGTCTGTGCGTAAGAACTGGAGGAATATAAAAATGAATGGTGGTTCTGTTTTGCTGGCTGTAGTTGCAGTTGGCTACTCGCCATTCAGATAGTTGAGTTTTATAAGGATTATTGGTAACTGAGACGCAAATCATTTGTTGAATCATGTTAAAACTGCTAAAGTCTTGGCTCTTGGAGTTTGACCTGTTTGACTTATTTGCTAACAGGATGGCCCCTACATCACTGCAGAAGAGGCTGTGGCCATTTACACCACCACTGTGCACTGGTTGGAGAGCCGACGGTTTTCACCCATCCCCTTCCCTCCACTGTCCTACAAACATGACACCAAGCTGCTGATCCTGGCCCTGGAACGGCTGAAAGAGGCATACAGGTGAACATTCTTAGAACATTCATACTGCTATTTTATCTGAGAAAGTGGTTCATCAGCAAATATTTTCTGAACAAAAAAATTTTATTTTTTTTGTGTCCCCTAGTGTGAAGTCTCGTCTGAACCAGAGTCAAAGGGAAGAGCTGGGTCTGATAGAGCAAGCTTACGACAACCCTCACGAGGCCCTGTCCAGGATCAAACGTCACCTGCTCACTCAGAGAGCATTCAAAGAGGTCAGTACAGATACTTTATAAATATATACACCCAGCCACAGTCAAACACCCTGGCATTGGGGGGGTTGCTGTAAAATAGTCATCTGTCAGTGTTTGAACTATGTCTTTCTTTGCAGGTTGGCATCGAGTTCATGGACTTGTACAGCCATTTGGTGCCAGTTTACGATGTGGAACCTCTGGAGAAAATCACTGATGCCTACTTGGACCAGTATCTGTGGTACGAGGCAGACAAGAGACGCTTGTTCCCGCCTTGGATCAAACCTGCTGACACTGAACCACCACCGCTTTTGGTTTACAAGTGGTGCCAAGGTTAAACTCTTTTCCCCCATATTTATATTGAAAGCGATTTGTTTCTGATCTTATTGTTAAATTCATCTGTATGGACACAGGTTAAAACAAACTTTTTATTTACTTTTTATTCCTAGGTATCAACAACTTGCAGGATGTTTGGGAAACTGCGGAGGGAGAGTGCAATGTGATGCTGGAGTCCCGCTATGAAAAGATGTACGAGAAGATTGATCTGACGTTGCTCAACAGGCTGCTGCGTCTTATTGTTGATCACAACATTGCTGATTACATGACGGCTAAGAACAATGTGGTCATAAACTACAAGGTAAGCACTCACCTGCTTATGTACTATGTTCACTTTCTTTTTATTGATATTTATTTGCAGTTATGTGTTTACTGCTATTTTAGCTATATGTCTTTCTCTTTCATACAGGACATGAACCACACCAACTCTTACGGCATAATCAGAGGGCTTCAGTTTGCCTCGTTCATTGTGCAGTATTACGGGCTGGTGATGGACCTGCTAGTACTGGGCTTGCACCGTGCCAGTGAGATGGCCGGCCCACCTCAGATGCCCAATGACTTCCTCAGTTTCCAAGACACAGCCACAGAGAGTGCCCACCCGATCCGACTATACTGCCGTTACATCGATCGCATACACATTTTCTTCAGGTGGGGCTACGTCAGAAAATGTTAAGATGTTTCTTTCTAACTTGGGGTGTGAGCCTTTTATCAAAGTCAAAATTGTGACAACTTTATTGGTTTTCCAGGTTCTCTGCTGATGAAGCCAGGGACCTGATTCAGCGGTATCTGACGGAGCATCCAGACCCTAACAATGAGAATATAGTTGGTTACAACAACAAGAAGTGCTGGCCTCGTGATGCCCGCATGAGACTGATGAAGCATGATGTCAACCTGTGAGTTCAGTGTTAAACTAACAAAAAAAATCTTAACACAATACTATATTCTAATATTAAGACTCATTCTGCAAAGATTTTGAACACATTTTTTTCAAAGTTTAAGACGGTTCTAATATTAATTTTCCCAGTGGACGTGCAGTGTTCTGGGACATCAAGAATCGCCTGCCCAGGTCTGTGACCACGGTACAGTGGGAGAACAGCTTTGTTTCAGTCTACAGCAAAGACAACCCCAATCTGCTCTTCAACATGTGTGGCTTTGAGTGCCGTATTCTCCCCAAGTGCCGCACCAGCTATGAAGAGTTTACTCACAAGGATGGTGTCTGGAACCTGCAGAATGAGGTAAGGAATTAGCACTTGAGGTCCTGAGCACACACGATCAAGTGTGCTCTTCTGTATCCCTTTGTAAAGTCAGATCTCCCTACTGTCTTAATATCTTCAAATGGATTGAAGTGAACTTTTTTTGTACAGGTAACGAAGGAGAGGACTGCACAGTGTTTCCTGCGTGTGGATGATGAATCAATGCAGCGCTTTCACAACAGAGTGCGTCAGATCCTGATGGCATCTGGATCTACCACTTTCACCAAGGTTGGCATTAATATTTTTTTCCCAGTGAACTAGTGACACAAATGGGGGGGGAAAAAATGAATCACAAGGAAGAAAATTTAAAAGTGTGCATCTCTTACATCTAGATTGTGAACAAATGGAACACAGCTCTTATTGGTCTGATGACGTACTTCCGTGAGGCTGTGGTCAACACACAGGAGCTCCTTGATCTGCTGGTGAAATGTGAGAACAAGATTCAGACGCGTATTAAGATTGGCCTCAACTCCAAGATGCCTAGCCGGTTCCCTCCGGTTGTCTTCTACACTCCCAAAGAGTTGGGCGGCCTTGGCATGTTGTCCATGGGCCATGTCCTCATTCCTCAGTCAGACTTGCGGTATGTTCCCATTATCATTTAACTTGGTTTCTTGTCTTTTAAGTTCTGTTACTTCTTCCAGCTTCTTCCACCTGAGCAAGTAACTCATTCAGTTGTCTCACTTTGCCAGGTGGTCCAAGCAGACAGACGTGGGCATCACCCACTTCAGGTCTGGAATGAGCCACGAAGAAGACCAGCTCATTCCTAACTTGTATCGTTACATTCAGCCATGGGAGAGCGAGTTCATTGACTCTCAGAGAGTTTGGGCTGAGTACGCCCTCAAGAGACAGGAGGCCATTGCCCAGAACAGGTACTGATCCCAAGTCGGATCAGTTTTTGCTGCTGATATTTTTGAAAGATATATATATATATATATCTTCAGGAGCGGGATCCTCTGGGTCTTTTGTTTTATATTTATTTAATAGTATGCAGTATATTTAAATGTATTTAGTTACAATGTCTGCTTCCTGTCAGGCGTTTGACTCTGGAGGATTTGGAGGACTCATGGGACAGAGGAATCCCCCGGATCAACACACTTTTCCAGAAGGACAGACACACACTGGCCTATGACAAAGGCTGGAGAGTCAGGACAGATTTCAAACAGTATCAGGTATGATGGAAACGCTCCTGTGGTGTTGAGGACAAAATACATAAATAAAGTAGTCTTTAGGGTACATTTTATTAACTAAAATTCCCAGCCCATGAAGATTAGCACATGTATAGAAACATCAACCTAAAGAGCTGGTTTATTGTGAGAATCTTTATCTTTAAAATCTGTATTTGTATGCACTTAGGTTTATTCTATATTCATCAATTTAAATCAACATGCATCTGATTGTTCTAATTTCTTTGCTCGGAGTGCAGGTGCTAAAGCAGAACCCATTCTGGTGGACTCACCAGAGACACGACGGTAAACTGTGGAACCTGAACAACTACCGCACAGACATGATCCAGGCCTTGGGTGGTGTGGAGGGCATTCTGGAGCACACGCTCTTCAAAGGCACTTACTTTCCTACCTGGGAGGGTCTCTTCTGGTGAGAACACTGTAATATTAAGACTGATGTTATAGCTGAATCGATGCTCAAAGACTTAAAAATAATTGGAATATTTGTATGTGCTACCTGTAGGTTATTGACTATTGTCTTTTTTTTCTCTTTGATTGTGTTTATTTCCAATATAATTGTTTTATATGTAACTAAATGCTTGGGGAAAACCAACAAAACAGTCTTTTTGGATCTTAGGGAAAAGGCCAGTGGCTTTGAGGAGTCCATGAAATGGAAGAAGCTGACCAATGCCCAGAGATCTGGTCTCAACCAAATCCCCAACCGTCGTTTTACTCTATGGTGGTCACCCACCATCAACAGAGCCAATGTTAGTGCAACACACAGTATTTAAAATGGGTCTTAATGGTCATTTGGTTTTTCTGTTGCATTTTAATCCTTAAGATTGCTTGTACTGGTTTAAAGTATGAATTTTCTTTTTGTTTCCAGGTGTACGTGGGTTTCCAAGTACAGCTTGACCTGACGGGAATCTTTATGCATGGAAAAATCCCCACGCTGAAAATCTCCCTGATTCAGATCTTCAGGGCTCATTTGTGGCAGAAGATTCATGAGAGCATTGTCATGGATCTCTGCCAGGTACAGTCTATTTAATATTTCATCCAGAAGTACGGGATTTTTTTTGCAATAGCAAAAAAACTTTTTTTGTTTCTTCTTCTTAGGTGTTTGACCAAGAGCTGGATGCTCTGGAGATTGAGACTGTGCAGAAGGAGACCATCCACCCCAGGAAGTCATACAAGATGAACTCTTCTTGTGCAGACATCCTCCTCTTTGCATCATACAAGTGGAATGTCTCCCGTCCGTCACTGCTCGCTGACTCAAAGTATGACTTTTAGTATATAATGTACTTTGAATTATGTTTTAAAAAGAAAATCTGTTTCCTTTCGATAATTCAGATAATGATTTACTTTATATCAAAATGTTTTAAAATAAATATTTTGTCATACTAAAGTACATTTAAAGGCCGTTTATGTTTCTGATTTGAATTATTCTTATATTTCCACAGAGATGTGATGGACAGCACAACCACACAGAAATACTGGATCGACATTCAGCTCCGCTGGGGTGATTATGACTCTCATGATATTGAACGCTACGCCAGGGCAAAGTTCCTGGACTACACCACGGACAACATGAGTATCTATCCGTCCCCCACTGGAGTGCTCATTGCTATTGACCTGGCTTACAACCTGCACAGGTGAGATTTGTATGTGCAAATCTATGTTCAGTTATGATGGAAGATCACCTTTTGTGATATTCATTTTTATTTAGCAGTCTATTCTAAGATCTTATTTAGTTTAGTCATAAAGTGTCTGGAAGGCTATGGAAAAATGATAAATATGTGTTGCCATCTGATTTATTGTCGTATGCCATGAAACTTTGCTTTCAACAATAGTAAACTTGTCTGAAGCTTTTAGCATCCACGAGGTATTGTATGTTTATATTTATGTTAACACGAGTGCATTCTTAAAGTCCCTTTCATGCTTTCAGCTGTATAAACAATAGCCCTTATTTACTTTACACATACAACCTATTATATATATATATATATATATATATATATATATATATATATATATATATATATATATATATATATATATATATATATATATATATATATATATATATATATATATATATATATATAATTTTCTCCTCTGAAGATTAAACGGTCAGTCGTCCTTAACCCTGCATTTTAATGTATCTTCTACAGCGCATATGGCAACTGGTTCCCTGGAAGCAAGCCGCTGATCCAGCAGGCCATGGCCAAGATTATGAAGGCCAACCCTGCTCTGTATGTGCTCAGGGAGCGCATCCGCAAAGGCCTGCAGTTGTATTCCTCTGAGCCCACTGAGCCCTACCTGTCCTCACAGAACTATGGTGAACTCTTCTCCAACCAGATCATCTGGTTTGTGGATGACACAAATGTGTACAGAGTCACAATCCACAAGGTTTGAATTGTTGTCTTAAAGTTGCAGATAAAACTTCTGGAAATTTCCTTTCACAGGAATGTGCAGTCATGAATTAAATATTGTTCTTCATCTGTTTCAACAGACCTTTGAGGGTAACTTGACCACAAAGCCCATCAATGGAGCCATCTTCATCTTCAACCCCAGGACTGGTCAGCTCTTCCTCAAGATCATTCACACGTCTGTGTGGGCTGGACAGAAACGTCTGGGACAGGTGCGGAGATGCCTTCATGCAGTCAATTCTTATTTCTGTTTGTTTTTTGTTTTTAGGAAAATATTTTAATTGGTGTTTACTTGTTTGTCTTTTTTTTTTTGTTTTTTTTTTTTTTTTTAATAGAACTTGACTTAAATCACCTTCTTTTTCAGTTAATCAAATCGCTGTGAAATATGCAGCCATTTGTCAGCATTGCACTGACTTCTACTGGGAGTGTCTTACCATTTGACATGACTGATTAGATTTTAGCAGTTGTTTGGAATTGTTTTTTTTTTTGTTTTTGTTTTTTTTTTTTCAGTTTCATTTCATGTTTATTTTATTATTTGTGTAGCTGGCCAAATGGAAAACTGCTGAAGAAGTTGCTGCCCTGATTCGCTCTCTTCCTGTAGAAGAACAGCCAAAACAAATCATTGTAACCAGGAAAGGCATGTTGGATCCTCTGGAGGTGAGACGGTTGCATATTTGTAACAGCTGTTACAGGTCTTGAATGTTCATCTAGAATTTTTTTTTTTTTAAGCTGAAGTTCTGATGATGTTACAATTGTTTTCTTTTTTTGTGCAGGTCCACTTGCTCGACTTCCCGAACATTGTGATTAAGGGCTCTGAGTTGCAGCTGCCCTTCCAGGCCTGTCTGAAGGTGGAAAAGTTTGGAGACTTGATCCTGAAGGCCACAGAGCCACAGATGGTGCTGTTCAACCTTTATGATGATTGGCTGAAGACCATCTCATCTTACACAGTGAGTTTAACCCAAAGCTAAAATAAGACTGGTTACACCTAATGTTGTATCACTTAATTGTGTCTCTGATAGTCAACACTGTGCTATGACAAAAGAAATCTATCAGTGGCTGATCTTGATCACATCACAATTTTAAATGTTGTTCCAAGCTGATTTACATTCGTTATGTGCTTTTCATTGAGTCTTGGCTTGAGCGAACTCGCCTGTCTAAATTACTTGCTTGTCTGCTCCCCTTCTAGGCATTCTCCCGACTTATACTGATCCTCAGAGCACTCCATGTCAATAACGACCGCGCCAAAGTGATTCTGAAACCCGATAAAACAACAGTCACGGAGCCACATCACATTTGGCCTACACTCACTGATGAGGAGTGGATCAAAGTGGAAGTGCAGCTCAAGGATCTCATTCTGGCTGATTATGGCAAAAAGAACAAGTAAGAATTGTTTCAGGCGGATTGTTAAGGGGAAATGTCACTGTAGTAGCTGTTCATAAGTTACAACCATTTAAAAAAAAAAATTTGATCTAACCTCAGAACAAAATAAAGCTAGACTTTCACTGTTTAATAAGAGCTTAATTAACCTCTTTCCAGCGTGAATGTGGCTTCCCTGACCCAGTCTGAGATCCGTGACATCATCCTGGGTATGGAGATCTCAGCTCCATCACAGCAGCGTCAGCAAATTGCTGAAATCGAGAAGCAGACCAAAGAACAGTCGCAGCTCACCGCCACACAGACCCGCACAGTCAACAAGCATGGAGACGAGATCATCACTTCCACCACCTCCAACTATGAGACCCAGACGTTCTCGTCCAAAACTGAATGGAGAGTGAGGTACACAAGCATTTAATCTCAGCTATCTTTACTCACAAATAAGTTTAATTGGGCCACAATGAACTATACATCAAAGCTTGTCATAATAAATGGAAAAAATACAGTCTCAGCTTTTGTCAGTAGACTTGAATTGACCTGCTCTCTTTTAGGGCCATATCTGCTGCCAACCTCCATCTCCGAACCAACCACATCTATGTGTCATCTGATGACATTAAAGAGACTGGTTACACTTACATTTTGCCCAAGAATGTTCTGAAGAAGTTCATCTGTATCTCAGATCTGCGAGCACAGGTATTCATTCATGTATACTACTATATTTCTAACTTTGTAATCAAAGAACTACTGCTGCATAATTTTACCATTGTTGTTTTGAGAAGTAGTGAAAAAGCAGTTCCCTTTGACACCATTTATTGTTTTAGATTGCAGGCTACCTGTATGGCACCAGCCCACCAGACAACCCTCAGGTGAAAGAGATACGCTGTATCGTCATGGTGCCTCAGTGGGGAACGCATCAGACTGTCCACCTGCCCAACCAGCTGCCTGGTCATGAATATCTTAAAGTGAGATTCACACAGAGGACTAACCTCCACTTCTTGCTCATTTTTTAAATGTCTTTTTAGTTGGGTTTTGTAGGAGTTCTGAAAGTTTTTTCTTTCCATGAAAAGGAAATGGAGCCCCTTGGTTGGATTCACACACAGCCCAATGAGTCACCGCAGCTGTCCCCACAAGACGTCACAACTCATGCCAAGATCATGGCTGATAATCCTTCCTGGGATGGAGAAAAGACCATCATCATCACTTGCAGGTTGGCTTTGTTTCAAGATTCCTGATATTGTTCAAAGTACTGAGGTGTGATCTGGAATGTTGTGCCTCTTTAAGCCATGTCGCAGACTTGTATGTTGGACGGTTGCACTGTATTCAGTAAGCAGATATTGTTCTAATATTGAGTCTATCTATCTATCTATCTATCTATCTATCTATCTATCTATCTATCTATCTATCTATCTATCTATCTATCTATCTATCTATCTATCTATCTATCTATCTATCTATCTATCTATCTATCTATCTATCTATCTATCTATCTATCTATCTATCTATCTATCTATCTATCTATCTATCTATCTATCTATCTATCTATCTATCTATCTATCTATCTATCTATCTATCTATCTATCTATCTATCTATCTATCTATCTATCTATCTATCTATCTATCCTATCTATCTATCTATCTATCTATCTATCTATCTATCTATCTATCTATCTATCTATCTATCTATCTATCTATCTATCTATCTATCTATCTATCTATCTATCTAGCTATCTATCTATCTATCTATCTATCTATCTATCTATCTATCTATCTATCTATCTATCTATCTATCTATCTATCTATCTATCTATCTATCTATCTATCTATCTATCTATCTATCTATCTATCTATCTATCTATCTATCTATCTATCTATCTATCTATCTATCTATCTATCTATCTATCTATCTATCTATCTATCTATCTATCTATCTATCTATCTATCTATCTATCTATCTATCTATCTATCTATCTATCTATCTATCTATCTATCTATCTATCTATCTATCTATCTAGCTATCTATCTATCTATCTATCTATCTATCTATC
Organism: Xenentodon cancila; assembly: GCA_014839995.1. Taxonomy (NCBI): domain Eukaryota; kingdom Metazoa; phylum Chordata; class Actinopteri; order Beloniformes; family Belonidae; genus Xenentodon; species Xenentodon cancila. The sequence goes on along the minus strand of CM026201.1, from coordinate 17,466,711 downwards.
TATCTATCTATCTATCTATCTATCTATCTATCTATCTATCTATCTATCTATCTATCTATCTATCTATCTATCTATCTATCTATCTATCTATCTATCTATCTATCTATCTATCTATCTATCTATCTATCTATCTATCTATCTATCTATCTATCTATCTATCTATCTATCTATCTATCTATCTATCTATCTATCTATCTATCTATCTATCTATCTATCTATCTATCTATCTATCTATCTATCTATCTATCTATCTATCTATCTATCTATCTATCTATCTATCTATCTATCTATCTATCTATCTATCTATCTATCTATCTATCTATCTATCTATCTATCTATCTATCTATCTATCTATCTATCTATCTATCTATCTATCTATCTATCTATCTATCTATCTATCTATCTATCTATCTATCTATCTATCTATCTATCTATCTATCTATCTATCTATCTATCTATCTATCTATCTATCTATCTATCTATCTATCTATCTATCTATCTATCTATCTATCTATCTATCTATCTATCTATCTATCTATCTATCTATCTATCTATCTATCTATCTATCGATCTATCTATCTATCTATCTATCTATCTATCTATCTATCTATCTATCTATCTATCTATCTATCTATCTATCTATCTATCTATCTATCTATCTATCTATCTATCTATCTATCTATCTATCTATCTATCTATCTATCTATCTATCTATCTATCTATCTATCTATCTATCTATCTATCTATCTATCTATCTATCTATCTATCTATCTATCTATCTATCTATCTATCTATCTATCTATCTATCTATCTATCTATCTATCTATCTATCTATCTATCTATCTATCTATCTATCTATCTATCTATCTATCTATCTATCTATCTATCTATCTATCTATCTATCTATCTATCTATCTATCTATCTATCTATCTATCTATAATTAGTTTGTGAACTTCACTTTTTAAATCTTAACAAAATGGGCATTCTATGATTTGAAAACATGTTGTTGTTGCAGCTGTAACAATGAATTGAGAGCTTCTGTGTTAAATTTATTCTGCCTGTTTTCAGCTTCACACCAGGGTCATGCACACTCACAGCTTACAAGCTGACTCCCAGTGGGTATGAGTGGGGTCGCCAGAACACCGACAAGGGCAACAATCCTAAAGGTTATCTACCGTCCCACTATGAAAGAGTGCAGATGCTGCTCTCTGACAGATTCCTGGGCTTCTTCATGGTTCCTGGTCAGGTCTCCTGGAACTACAACTTCATGGGTCAGTAGCTTTTTAGTATCCATTTTTATTTTACACATGTTGAGTTGCATGATTCTGCTTTAAACAGAATTGAATTCCATACTATGTACCCATTCAGACTTTATAAACTCAGAAATTTGTGAGGAAAAATCTGAAAAAGGCGAAGGAAGTTGATCCCATAACTTGGTTAGTAGTTAGGCTGCCAGTAACTACAGAACGGTACATGCATTCAGCATGGCTGCATTGTATATCAGCATTCAGTTTTAAAGTACTGGGGTTAAGACATTAATCCTTTTTACCCAGCCGTAATGTGGTGTTGCATAACTTCATATTTCAATAATAAATGGTGTGCTTTTTAAAATGCTCGTCATAGGAAGCTCACAGAACTGGCAGTGAGGGTTGATGCAAGTAAGGATTTTGGTTAATTGTCTTTCTATAGGTGTTCGCCACGATCCCAACATGAAGTATGACCTGCAGCTGGCCAACCCCAAGGAGTTTTACCACGAAGTCCATCGACCCTCGCACTTCTTAAATTTTGCCTCGCTGCAGGAGGGAGAGATCTACAACGCAGATCGTGAGGACATGTTTGGCTAAAACTCGGCACTCGTGACATGTTTTGTAGATAGCTCTACCAGTAACATGTGGAGCCAGTCCAGAAGAGCCTGTGTAATATTTCTATTGAACACTTGTATCTGATGTTTGAAATCTTCTTCTTTTTTTTGTAAAGGGTTTAGGACATTTTAGATATTGTCTTTTTTTTTTTGTTTTTTCTTTTGCTTCCTACAAATCTTTTTCCTCCCCCTTTTGTCCTTGATTACAGTAAGACTTTTAGTAAATGTTGGGGTCTTGTGACTTCTGTGAATTTCAACATGTATGCATTTGTGTGTAGTTTCCTGTACACAATGCTTTGGTGTAATATTTGACATTTTGACAGCTGAAAACAAAAGATTGGCTTCCTCTTCTTCTTCTTTTTTTTTTTTTTTTTTTTTTTAGAAATGAAATTGAAAGTTGCATTTTCATGTCAGTAATGCCCTGTTGCTTTGCTCTGCTGATCATCCTGTGAGATTGTAGCCTGGGTTTAAATAAAGATCACTTTTTTAAATAAAATATCAGTCTTTTTTTTTTTTTTTTTTAAGCTTAGTTTTAGTTCTTGGTGGTACAAGTAGAGGGGAAGTGGATCTTGAGTTTTTTTTAGTTTTTGTTTGTTTCAAAGGGGACAAAAACTATGCTTTCACTAATACGCGTACCTTGGCTGAGCTTGATGAATTTGCAAAAACTATACGGATACGAAACGGGCCCGACCCATTTTCTGCTTGACGAAGTTCTTCTGCTTTACGTGGTCACTTTTAAAAAAAATACAGTTTATAACAATTACATTTATAGACAGCTGTAATTTCGTTGTGTACATGAACTGATATAACAGAGCGTTCACGCTCTGCTGGGCGGATCAGTTGCCCAGGACGAGTCGCAGCATGTGCGGTGCCGCTCTGGTGGCGCTACATTGGTCAGAAGAGTAGGAGGGTACTACGGTCCTGAGCTGCTACACGGCTTGTTTTGGTAAGACGCGGTAATATTACCGTTCACCGTGAGGCGTCCGAACACCAACGTAAGTTAGTTGGAAAGTTTTCACTTTAATTCTTTCACGTCGTGCGGACTTGTCAGTGTCGGTTTCGATAGCGGATAAAGAGCATGTGAAGCGAGCTGCTGGGCTCAGACATGGAGGTGCACTCCGAGGTGAGAAGCACGACGCACAGCTGCTTCGACAGGACCTTCTCCGCTCTAACCGTCGACGACGTGTATGAACTCGCCAAAGTCATCGGCACTGAGGTGGAGAAACTCATCGACGGCTACGGTAAAGAAAGTGTCGAGGGTCTGGTGACGAAAATAGTGAAAGTACTGGAGCTGCTTGAGAGCTTCGCTTCCAGGAACCAAGCTCAAAACCTGAGGGAAGAGGAGCTGTTGAAGACCTTCGAGACCTTACAGCTGCAGCAGCAGAAGAAACGCTGTGCAAAGGACAGCGAAGATTTCCACGATAAAAATGAAATACGGGTGAGACACGGGTGGTTTCAGTGCTGCCACCATTTTGTAAACAATGTACCAAGTGCTGTTACGTGTTTGTGGCGTGGCTATTTTTGCTGCGACAATGTTATAACTAAATTATAGTTTTAATTTGACGATATAACTTACATTTCGGGGACTTTCTGTCTAGGTAACTGAAATGCATACGAGCGGGTTATAGACATCTGACGCCGCCTCCCCAAAATATACGTACTTAACCTAGATACTTTTAAACATAACGCAGAAATGTACTGAAACTGACGCCCTCTTCTATTTATGTTCCCGTCGTTAAACTACAAAGTCACTTTAATTGTTATTCTGCTCACCATTATCGTTATTTTAATTGATATCAATCCGCCAACCGGAAAACCAAGACCTGCCCTTGTCGTCAAGGCAACCACCGAGGGCCAGCTATTGGGCTACATTCTGGGCAGCAGTGAAATTATATTATTTAAAGTGGAGATATTCACATTATTGTTTCAATATTTAAATATTTGATTCTAGATAGGAATTATCTATTGAACCCAGCAGTGATTTCAGCGTCGGTAGAAATACGCTGCATACAGTTACAGTTGATACGGAGGCGAGCTGGAACCGATACAACCAAACATCTGTAACAGCTTAACGACAATATGACATACTCACTTCAACACAGCATGTTTTGTTTCAATCCAGGTCCCTAAGTGCTCACGAATGTTTGTTTTTGTTTTTTTGTCAGCCCAGAGGCCCGTTGCATCAGATCTGGCTCGGAAAGTTGTACTTACTGTCTTTCTCCCACCTTGTTGTGCAGGAGCTGCAACAGAAGGAGCAGCAATGGAAGAGGAGGTGTGAAGAGCTGCAGGTTCAGGTGCAACAGCTCCAGGAGGACAGGGAAGAGTTGTATAACAGACTTAAAGGCAGCAATGCACAGGAGGGTATGTGCTTTAACTACTATAGGCTGCATATATTCTATAGTTAGTTTTTTTCTGTACTGCTCTGTTAAGTTATAGCACAATAAAACAAGACACATTTAGTCCTATGCTAAATATTGTCTATTTATCTTTCTTGTGTAACTGTTTACATGTCACATAAAAACTGAAACACACTGTGCATCATTGATGAAATCTTTGTAAGTCTGTAGTTATTTAAAAGACTGGAAATGTCCAAGACGTGGTGATTAAAGAGATAACTTTACCTCTGTTTCACGCAAGCAAATTAACCTCCAGGTTATTTGGTTATACCGTTTTTTCTTCTTCAGTCCAGGACTATAGATGTATGCAAATGTTTGCTCTGTAAAGGTTTATCAACCAATTCAAAACACCGGGGTTAACAAGTCAGTCTATATGCGGAGGCTGAAAGTAGTTGAACTGGTTGATGTCATGTTTACAGTTTACATATTTTACTGGGTTTTTACAAGCTCACACAGGCAAAAAAAAAAAACTTCTTACTTTATTGTCACTGCTTAAAAAGTTAACAAAAAGAAGAGGCCATGAAAACCTCTGAAAGTAAAGGTAATGTTATAAACAGTGAGTAAAAAAGAAGATTTAAAGTGTAGGGTCATTAGAAAGTATATGTGAGTATAATTTATAATACAAATAACTGCTGAACAAACTGGATGAAAATGTTTTTTTTTTTGTTTTTTTTCAATGCTGGTTTTACATTTAAGCGTTACTGTAGGTATACTTAAATAACAAAATGACTATAATAATGAACTGAAACAGATTAGACATCACTGGTGATGTTGTATCCAAACTGACAAACTCAAGCATGCATGAAACTTACCACAGTAATGTGACCCAGATGCTGCAGGGGCTTTGCCAACTCTTGCTTTCTTGGATTGAAAAGGAAAAACGTGCTGCTTCACTACTTTTTAAGATTTATTTGACAAGAGGCCATGAGGCCGGTGAATGTGGAGATTTATTTTACCCCGTGAATGTGACTCCTGTGAGGCTCCTGGGGTTAGGTTCAGATGCTCTGTAGGTTATTTCAGCTCATGAACAAGAATTTGTCTTTAAGGGCTACAGTGTATGGATTTGAGACATTTGCTCTTTGTTTCTTTTACTCTGAGTGTATCTAAAGTTTTTTTTTCTATTCAAAAGAATAAAAAAAAAAAAATGAATGTTATCTTTGTGGTTTTGGTTCTATTTGCCCAGGTAAAAAAAATAACCCAAGACCCGATTGTTAGATTTCAACCTCCACTTCACACAATGCAGTATATCTGCATGGAAAAAAACTTTGCAGTAAAATATCTGTCACAGACAGTATCTAAGTTACTTAAAATAATCTACAACATTTAACTTTTCCGTTTGTTCCTATGAAAACTCCATGCGTGGACCGATATCTATTAGTTTAATTCTGCAAGGAAAGATAAAATTAGATGCATGCAAGATATATTATCTGACATTTTAACTCAGCTTCCTAGATATACTGTGTTCGCTGCCACCTCTACAAAAGTGTGATTAATGCATCCATCTTATGTAATGTTGAGATTGTGTAGTAATAAGCAAATATGAGTAGCTTCTTTCTGCTAGACATTACTGTAAATTTCTTGGTGAAAATTTGTTTTGTTGTTTAGTACATGCACCGATTCAGAAAATGAACTGAGATCACAGTATACAGTTTTTAAAAATTTCTGATCTTTTAGACCGAGTTCAGCGGCAGGAGAGGGAAGTGATGCTAAAACTGAAGCAGGTGGTGGACAAACAGAGAGATGAGCTAAGAGCCAAAGTCCAGGAGATCACCACCATCTCCAAAGAGGTGGAGGCGGTAAGGAAACACAAACGCTCGTCACCCCATGCACACTGACACATTAACAGGCCAACTTAAATGCCTATGGTCACACGAACACTTCAAAAACGTTTATGACGGGGTGGGGGTGGGGTGGGGTGTGTGTTTCTGTTTTTGTTTCCGTTTCCTAAAAGCTGTTCCGCATTTTGTTGTACAAATGGGAAAATTAAAATAATTGTTATGCTACTTTGCTACTTTGTCTACCCGAATGAAATAAATTCCACTTCATTGTCAAAAAAGTATTTTAATTCACAAAATAAAGATAATCTGCATAATCACAAACACCCATGTCCTCATAATAAATAAAAAACCCAACCCTCTGTTGCAAGAATAAAATGCATGTATATGGCTCTTTGGTTCTACCAAAATTGGTAATAACCATTAATATATATGCATTAATATCTATCTATCTATCTATCTATCTATCTATCTATCTATCTATCTATCTATCTATCTATCTATCTATCTATCTATCTATCTATCTATCTATCTATCTATCTATCTATCTATCTATCTATCTATCTATCTATCTATCTATCTATCTATCTATCTATCTATCTATCTATCTATCTATCTATCTATCTATCTATCTATCTATCTATCTATCTATCTATATCTATATATATGTAGTTGACCATGGGTTCTTCTTGATCTGACTCAAGAAACAGATGCCAGAAATATTTTTTTTACACTTAAAATAATGCTTCTGTTGTTTTTAAAGCCTACAGACTTTCTGTCCATATTTCATGCGTAAGTGGATTTACTGTACCAGCCGACCAGATTTAGCCAGACTGTCTTTTCGGTTCAACCATGGCATATTGATTTTACCTGTATGTATAACTGTTGAGAACTAAAGAACATTTATTGATTTTCCTTTCAGATTTGTAATGTATCTGTGTGTGTGTATTTGTGCAGCTCCAGGAGCAGTTGGAGCGCTTTATGAAAATGAATGCAGAGCTGCGACACAAGCAGGACGTGCTTCAAACGCAGCTGACGAGCATTGTGGAGAGAAAGGCTGACATGGAGGCTGACCTTAAGGAGAAAAACAAAGAAATAGAAAAACTCCAAGCACAGCTGGACAGTGCCAACAGCAACAGCCCGGTATGCACTCTTACATATAAAATCATTTTTGACACTATACTGGTCAGAAGTTAGTAAGTCCATGTGTGAGGGCTTGCCTCTTGAATTCAGAGATGGTTAAATAACTTTTAGTGGTATTAAGCTTTAGAGTTAACTGACCTGCCTCTCACATCTAGGAATGTTGACGTGAGACATTTCTCTGTTCATAAAATGGGAACTGGCAGGTAAACAACCCCACTTCCCTGAGATGTATGTATAAATATATATTTTAAAATATTTTTATATATATTTTGAAATTATATTTAGAATCATTATTGTGTCAAAGTGTTGTATACATTAAAAAACCGAGCAGTGATATAGCACGAGGGGCAGCAGGCAAAGCAGCATGAGTTTAGCAACAAGACATATGAACCCACGTTTGAGCCATGCACAAAGGAGTTTTGATGCTAAAGAGATTGAAAATGCAAGCGCAGACGCACATGACCTAATTGAGCTTTATGATTATTAGTCCGGCAGGTGTCACAGAAACACCTGCAGACTTCTTCTGGATCAGATTTTTCTGAAATTGTCTGGATTTTATAAGTGCAAATGACTACAGGGAGGTGGACTATCGCTTCGTGAAAGACAGTTCAGGAATTTAAGAATAACCGTGAAAATGCAGAGAATTTAGGGAGTTCAACATTGACGGCATTAAGTCTTAAATGGTTGTGTATTCAGCAAGAACAAAAACCAAAACAGTAAGTATAATGATAACAATGTGAGCAACCAAACTACTGAGCAATAACACTCAGCACTAACACTCTTGCATGCCACACCCTGAGGGCTCCAGTTGTAACCGCACCCCAAAGAGATTTTGGCAAGACAAGTTACCAATCTGCTACAAGACCTGTTTGTGAGCACCGGTATTATTCATACTTTTGTATGTGTCAGCAGGAGTTGGAAGATACTGTATACTTGCAAGTATCAAAGGAGAATAGGCAGTGTGTCAGAGAATTTTTTTTTTTTTTTTGCAATTATGTGCCCAGCATTGTTTTAATTAATAGCCTACAGCTATTAATTAGCTTATACTAAGATCACAAAAATATCAAAAACAACAAACATGACATTGACAGATTTATCTTTCATTCTTTTTTCCCATAAAGAATAAAAACAATTATAGTTGTGTTTTGATCAACATTAATGTCATTGATATAGTTAGAGCACTGATCACGCCGTCCACTTGATCTGGAACTTTATTTACAATCACACTTTTTATAAGTTTAAATAAAGTCGTTTGTCTTGTTAAATCTTTTAACAACAAAGAAGGGTAAAAACCTTCCTCAGATGGCAGCTAATTCCATTGCTAAGTCCTGAGAAGCATTGTCAGGAAGCCCCGTTCCTTGCTGTTTCGACAAATGCAAATTAAAGAAACCATAAATAAAAACTATCCAGATAGACCATCATTTTATTTGGGACCAAAGTTAATTTAATTAGTTAGTTTAGTTAGTTAGTTAATTTTTTTGTCGACAATGTCAACGAATCGTTGCACCCCTAGTTCATTAGAGAAGTGCTTTCACATTTCAGCAAGACAATACTAAGCCACATTTTGCATTTGGCATTTCAGCAGCATTCCTCAGTAGAGAAAGCATTTAGGTGTAGATGTGCCAATCCATAAATCCAGACAGGTAACTCATCAGAAAAAAAAAATTTGGATTCCTTATAAAGCAAAGAAAATCTGTATTTTGCAAGAATGACAAAAGGTTTTGGCTTTAAATTGCACCAACTTTTTCCTCAGTTCCTAGATGCTTACAGTGTTGGACAACTCTGAAGACAACCCAAAAGTCAACATGCTGATTATCTTTCTCTTATGTAATTCTTTGTTTTAGTTTTAAATGAATGTAGCGTTTAAATGGTTTACAAATGATTGTGGTTTGTTTCTATTTACATTATAACTTGAATCTCAGTTAGAAGCAAGATATAGCTCGTGCTTAAGTAAGAAATAAGAAATATAAAGCAAAACATTTGACATTTAATATTTTTTTAATTTGATGGTGGTATGTCTGTTTTCCCATTAGTCTAGCTCAAGTGTTACAGCACAAAACATCTACCAAAAAAACAAAACATCTACAGCTGATCAGAAGGATCCTGATAAGCCGTGTTTCACCAAGAAGGAAGTGCGTGACATCATTTTTGAGAGGAATGAGCTGAAAACCAACCTCTTCCTGGTGCAAGAGGAGCTTAATTATTATCAGAGGTGGGTGTAATATGTGTGTGTGTCCATTTGTACATTTGTTGTTTTGGTATACTTTTGAGAGAAATTGATGATTTCAACATATTTGTGGATTTTAAATTGTAGTTATTTAGGATTCAACCGCTCAGATTGTGTAGAATGTGGATTGGAAAGTTAACTTCTGTAGATACATCTCAATAAAAAGGTTGCATGGGATGCATTTCTTTTTGCAGGGAAATATTGAACGAGGAAAGGTGCCCAGGTTTCCTTTTAGAGGCTGTCCGCTCCGCCATCAAAAAGAGAAGGAAGCTGATAAAGGCTAAGATGCTTGGGATTCCTGTAAAGGATTGTAGCAGCAGGTATTTCTTAGACTCACAATTTATTTCTCATCCAGAAAAACAGGCAGGTCCAGATGTGGAATTGTTTTACTTATTATTTTTTCCTCTGCAGTGATGATGAAGAGAAGAGCTCTCTGTTTGGACAGACAGAAGTGGACGGTGCAGAAGTAGACGGGAGTGCAAAACCTGCTGAGTCACGCATTCAAAACCTGTGAGTTTACCTCCGCTGCTACAGTGCTCAGTTGAGATGTGGTTTCCAAGGCAAATCTGTCCCTGCTTTTGTTTTGTGGCTTTGCAAACATACCCTCTTTCTTGCTTGCCTGGGTTCACTCTGATGTTTAAGTTGTTCTGATTGCAGATAGTTCAGTCACTGTACTGTCACACCAGCTAAAAGAGAATGCAGCTCAATTAAAGAAACGTAAATTGTTAAACCCTGTGGAAGATGCCTCATCTAAGGCAAAACAAAAAAAAAAACAACACTGAATGGAAGACCCAAATCCACTCACTAAAAGGAATAAAGCAGAAACTGTGCAGCATTAGGCTTGCTCTACTAACTCTGCCACTGTTTTGAGATTTGTCAATCCCAATCTATATTTAGCTGTAATCCGTGACTACACATCTGACCTCAGGCCTGTCTCTTTCACTCTGTCTGGCGCAGCTTTGGCTTCCTGACGCGGTCGGGCAGCAGCAAAGCCCCCACCCACATGAGCAACTCCGCCTCCAGCTGGGAAATCATCGGAGACGCAGAAGCCAACGAGGACACAGAGTGATTGTCTTCTTGACCTCAGTCACAAGCTTGTAAGCAGAATATCTGGATGTTGCTCAGCAAAAGAAATTTGAAGATATTTGAATGCAAACCTAAGGTGTGAAACGCTGAAGCACTTTGAATGGGCGAAGAGAATGTGTGAGTGATGGTAAATAAGTTGTTCAGCTTCTCACTTTTTAAATTCAGCTTCAATCATGATTACATTTTAGTTTTACTCCTACCAAATAAGGGAGATTACAGTATAAGTGGTCCATCATATTACAGTATTAAGAGGGACACTTTTGAATTTTGCCTTTAGTATAATTCAGGTATTAAAACAACAATCATGTTATTCTTCATGGTAAGAAAAGTTAAGCGATTGGTAAGTTTTGAAACTCTCTCTCTCACTCTCTCTCTCTCTCTCTCTATATATATATATATATATATATATATATATATATATATATATATATATATATATATATATATATATGTGTTATAAACATTCTCAAGTATTTTTAGCTGAAACCAAAGATGATATTACAAAATTCTTTACATTTTCTCATCTTCATTTTATAAATGCTATTTTGCTGGTGGAAGATTAATCTGTACAAGGTTGAAACTTCAAATGGCTTCAAATTTTACGAAGAATATTTGTAATGAATTTTTTTAGAGATTGAAACAGGTTTATAAAAAGATTTAAAATTACTATTTAAATGTGTTTATGTGAAATTCAACCTTCAATAAAACACTATTTTTGATTAAATAGTTTTATAAAAGAAAACATTTTAGCTCTTTGTTCCAAACTTGTGTTTTAAAGTATTCATTTATCCATTGCTCCATTAACTTCGCTTATCCGGGTTTGGGTTGCATCCTAACCCGACCAAACCATCTCAGTTAGGTCCAGTCGATGTGGAGGAGCAGCAGCTCTACTCTCTCCGGGACGTCTGAACCTCTCAACCTTTCTTTAACAACGCTGCAGAGGACACACAATTCGCTGTATTCGCATTCTCATTTTTTCACTAAGTAGCCACTGTTCATGATCATGACTGTATCATGACCACAGGTGAAGGTAACATAGATCAATTGGTAAACAGAGAAACTTCCCTTTTGGCTCGACTCTCCTCCCTACAACAGACGGACATAGAGTCCACACCATCCACCTGTCAAGCTCCTGCTCCATTTTCCCTCATTCAAGAACAAGTCTTCCACTTGTGGTAGCACCTTCTTGACAATCTTGACAATTTCACAATTGTCTGACTGATATATGAATGAAAATGAAACATTAGCATTACGTGATGTAATACATTACAATACATACATTACATTCAGCAGACGCTTTTATCCAGCCAAAGGAATAAAGGAATACAACCAAGCTACAGTAAGATGGTAGATCACAAAGTATGTCTAGATAAAACTATTTAAATAAGTGCAGCTAAGTGCCATTCAGATGACTTTCAAGTACTCGGGAAGTTATAGGGAGCACAGTTCACGACAGAAAGTGTTCTTGGAAGAGGAAGGGTTTTAACACCTTCTTGAACGTAGAGAGGAACGACTCTTCTCTTGGGAACCGCTGGTAACTTGTTCCACCAACGAGGAACGATGTGACGGGAGTTTCAACTGAGACCGCCTTGTTTGAGGAGAGGTTAACACAGACTGTCCTCTCCTGGGTCTACTTCAAGGGCGCATGACTCAAGCAGCATGACTTTTATGACAGCAGTAATTTTCAAAAGTATTTAAAACGTCACTCTAAGCCTTTAATAGTGTCAGCACTTTTCTTGGTGCCTGTTGCTGACCAAAAAATATTAAGTGAAATGTGCTAAGCTGACTACAGCTCTGTAAAACACATGTGTATCAAAAACAAAAACATATCCCCCTATAGGTATTAAATATTCCTAATTAGACTCGTCGAACCCCAGAACTTGTCCACAACCACGCACCAAAATTGTAAATCTGACTCTGCTTTAAAAGTGGCTTCGACTTGAGAAATGGGTGGCACCTCTCCATCGTATAGATTCATTTTCTACCAGAAAGATGGGAAACCTGACGTATTTAAAATAGGACATAATTGTACAAATGCAGTAAATTAAGTTCACCTCTGGTCCACAAGAGGGCATTGCTACTTTTATAACCAGAGAGGAAATTTTACCTCATAAATGATCAGGAGAATTTGTAAGCCACGTGTTGACTAATGTCTTTTTCATAAGTTAAAGCACTTTTGAAAACTAAGATAGAATAGTGTTTAAGTCATAATACTATTGTCATCCAGCAGTTACTACATTCAAACCCTTTTACACCTTAAATTGCTGCTCGTATTGTTGACAATGTATTTTCTTAATTTTAAGTCACCAGTCGGTGGTCGGAGCCAAATCATTTACCTGCTGTGTGTCTGGCTGGTGTTGATGACATTGTTTTACATGAAATCATGTGCTTCCTTTATGAAATGTATTGATACTGTGTTGGATGTGTTTTCTGTCCCACCGTCACATGTCAGTGTAAAGTCATTACTTTTACTGTGTCTGACCCCTCCTCTAAATGTTTTATCAAAGCACTACTTGGACTGGCCAGTCATACATGTCATTGAGGGACAATAAATTACCGTCCAGTTTATTTTTGTAAGCATGTTTTTACGTTCTCCTGACAGCTCATCAAAAAAAATGGAATTTCCAGTTTATTATGTTCATTGGATGTTTGATAAAACATCTCAAATGTAGATTATCTTTGATAATGATATCCAATAAACAGAATATAATTAAAAGCTGAACTGATCACTGTGCATTTTTTTCTAAATCAAGAATAGAGGCCATGTTGAAACTGGGGAAATAAAATCCATATTTTTTTAAGCTCAAAGTAATCACTTGACTATTTGACTTCCGCAACTTGTAAGGAATGACGAAGGCCTTCTTCATCATCTCCTGTAAGACCGCCACCATTAGATTCTGGGAAAAAGGTGAATATGTTCCCCCACCAGTGTGTGTGGCATGTTTTTTGTGTTAGTGTGTGACCATCTTTAAAAAGCTCCATGTCTGGCTGAATAGAAGGAAGTGGCTCTGACTTCCCCAGGAAACGGGGAGAGGAAACTTGGGGGTTCGACCTCTCTGGCTGCATTGGAGCCGCAAGACGACTCACTGGAGAGAAAGAGGGAGGGAAGGGTGGAGGGTGGTCCGAAACGAGAGATACTCTCGTTGTGCTTCCCTCTGAAAGCTGAACAAGTGAAGAGGAAAAAAAAGAAGTCAGGACTAGACGGGACGATTTTGGATCCCTGGATTAGGTTTTGCGCTTTGGAAGATGAAGCTTCTCAGAGCTCTGAGTGCTCTACTCTGCTGCTCACTGTCCTCTGCACACACACTGGATCCTGGTGGGAAGAACGTCTGCAAGAACACAAGGTAGACGTCATTCACCTGCTGGCTTTCAAAGTTTTACAGAGTGATGGCAGGAGAGGCCAACCAGGTGCAGGAGCCTGGCCTGGCTAAGAAGATCAGAGTATGAATGCTGCTCATTATGATCATTTTAGTACTCTAAAAACAATTTTCTGAAACGTTCCCTTGTTTAGGATTGCATGCTTAGCTGAACAGCTCCATTGTTTGAAGGTTAAGTTGTGCTGCTAAATATTCCTAAATATTCCTATCACCCTGCCTCGTTTTCATTCCCTCAGCCAACTTCTGTTCTCTGGTGCTTATTTTCAAATATCACAGCGTTTTATTTGTCGACCTTCAGACTTGTCAGGCTTAACTAATTGTATCGTTAATATTCAGGGACGCATCCACCGCAGTCTGTTGTGCTGGATGGCGTCAGCAAGGAAAAGAGTGCACCATACGTGAGTTTAAGTCTTCCTAATGGCTCAGTTGTCTGTAACAACAATGCTCTTTCATATTTGTTTGTTTGACTTCTCGCTCACTTGCATGTGTGTGTGTGTGTGTGTGTGTGCATAGCTGTCTGTGAAGGTGAGCAGGCCTGTCTAGATAATGAGATCTGTATATTTCCTGGCGTGTGTCGCTGTCCACCTGGCTACTATGGAGCTCTGTGCAAAACACGTGAGTAGGACGGTTTAACGGACGTCAGATTATTTTCTGACAAAACACCATTTCTGACGAAGCATAATGACCAATGAAGTCTTATATACTGTATGAATGTAAAATTATATGAAACTTTAGTATATAGGCATTATTATCTCAATATATAATATACAATATACAATATATAAGATTCTCAGTCATTTAGATAATGGTTAGCCCAAAAAGCTTGAATAAAAGACAACTGAATTTCTTGTCGTGGTTCTTGAAGAGGTTTTACTTCTCATTCAAGACTTCTTGCTCTGAGCTGTTAAAAATAAAAATTACAGGTAACTGTAGAAGAGCATCGGTATGGCAGCCAGAGTAATTGTGCATCCTTTGGCATAAACCTGTTTAACGATGAGACAGATTTGTAAACACCTATTTTCAAGTTTTAGTTATATTGAGACTCAGCTTTAAATAGGTTTGTTTTCTCTATTTAAGAGTCTACAACCAATCTAACCTGGAAGGGCTTGAACGTTACTGTCAAGCATGGAAAGGACATCCAAATGATATATGTGCCAGGGTTGTAGTATGTAAAAATGAGTGCTTTAACCAAACGAGGGGTCGGAATTTCTTTTTTTTTTTTTTTTTTTTAAAGGAATCGATTTTAGGATTAGTCTGAAACATACAGTGTAAAAAATGTGAAAAGGTCTGCATTTGCTCTGTGTTTGTTTACTTCCAGGCTGCCCGTCTGAGTTCTGGGCTCCAGACTGCCGCCAGATGTGTCAGTGCTACCCATACGGACGTTGTCATCCCGTCACAGGTGCGTGTACCTGCAACAACAACCGCTGGGGTCCTCTTTGTCAGGACACCTGCAAGTGCGCCCGCCATGGCCATTGCCACCCCGTCCATGGAAACTGCACCTGTGACGATGGCTGGTGGATGCCAACCTGCACCAAGCAATGCCAGTGTTTCAGCGAGGGATCTGTAAGCATCAGCTGTGACCAGCTAACAGGCTGGTGTCAGTGTCGCAGGGGCCACTGGGGCACAAAATGCATCTTCAAGTGCCAGTGCAATCAGTCTTCGTGTAATCAGCAGACTGGTGGGTGCGAGTGCGTGGAAGGCTCATGGGGGCAAAGCTGTGAGAAGAAATGTAGCTGCGACCTCACGCACAGCAGCTGCCACCCAGTCACTGGTCAATGCCTCTGTCACCCGGGGTACCAGGGTGTTTTATGCAACGAGTCCTGTGGAGCCGGGAAGTATGGCAGTGGGTGTAAAATGAGGTACGTGTGTGATTAGGTAAAAGGTTAATATACATTTGTGTATATCTGTGATGGGCTTCTGCACGCTGTCCTACTGTCCTGACTCTTTCTTTTGTCTGTAGTTGTGGTTACTGTAAAGACAACCAGCCGTGCTCCACCACTGATGGTGCGTGTGTTGCCTGTGAGCCTGGCTGGAACGGTACGCGATGTGACCGCCTGTGCTCGTCCGGTTTTTATGGTGACGGCTGCAAACACAAGTGTCCACGTTGCAGGAATAATGAACCGTGTGATCATAAAACAGGGAAATGTTGGAGGTGTGACCCTGGATGGACCGGACCCAGGTGTGCATGCACATTTGAGGCAAACATTAACAAAAGAGGAATCTGTGCAACCGTTTACAGCAAAATCCTTTACTCAGTACATTTTAGGAGAAGAGTTTGAATCCTTTTTCTGGTGTGTTTAGATTTCAATCAGCTTTCGCAACAAAAGAGGAAGAAAGTATTGTTTTTTTATTTTTAGATATAAGGGAACAAAACGAAGCTTTTAAAAATAGGAAAAATCAAAAAGTTTATGATGTATCTTTTTGTACCTTCACAGTTCCATAATAGACAGCTTAGACATTGTGCACAATATTCCTTATTGTGTGAAGGTGTGAGAAATGATGACGATCAAAATAAGTCCTTCTAAAACCACCAAGGAGGGAATATCAGTTTGTCATTGTAGGCATTAATTGATATTAGGATTTAGGTTAATATGTTCATGCCAACACTAAAACTGTCACCAACAAGAACCGGCTCGTTTCCTCCCTTGGCTCTCCATCTCATCCATCTCAATGTGGTCTGACAAGGAAAGCGAAGGGCTGAGACGAGCCGGTTCTTGTTGCCTTACAATAATAAAGCCATCATGAAAGCTTGCACTGACAATTTCAGTTGTAATTTTTGTATTCCTGACTTTTGAGATGCAAATTCTCTTATCGTGATCAATCCTGTCCTCATTATTTTAATTCTTCTCCAGATGTGAGGAGGTCTGCCCTGACAGGACGTACGGAGACTCCTGCGGCTTCCGTTGTAGCCCTTGTCTCCATGGCAACTGCCACCATGTGACAGGAAGATGTGTCTGTCAGGCAGGCTTCCAGGGAGAGAGGTGAGCTGGCAGGTCAACGGACTGATTAAAGCAGACACAAACACACGCGCAGAAAAGCTGCCAGCCACACGTATCTCCCTTAAACTTTCAATGCCCATTATACAGCTGTTTCAGCCTGTTTTTTTTGTGTTTTTTGTGTTGTTTTTGTGTTTTGTGTTGTAAAAAGCTGAACCAGGCCACAGTCACAACAGACTGATAAGGGCTTTTATTTTTCATGTTGGCTGACCCTGAAACATGTCTGGTTGATTTAAATGGAAACATGTTAACTGAGCTGGTCGCTTGTTCCACTGTAAATAAGCCAACTCTAAAGATAAAAATAATCACAATTTCCTGTAAAAGCACGAGTCTGGGGTGTGCAAGGTGTAATGGTTGATCTAAAATGGAGTATTCAATAAGACTGCGCAGAAGAACAATACTTAGAGTAGTTAGGGAGGCATCCTTTATAGGGTGAAAACATGATCTAACTTTTTTTGTCTGTGTGTGGTGTCTCATTGTCAGATGTTCTGTGAGTCCTAAAACAGGCAACGTTTTGATGTTCATACATAGCCTTCTTTGTTTAAAGCAGTGGTGTAATTACGTGATTCGCTGTATTTTCCAGCTGTAACAGCAGCTGCCCTGCCCCGCAGTTTGGCCTCAACTGCTCGTCTGTCTGTGACTGTGGTGAGGGAGTCATCTGCCACCCCGTCACTGGTGTTTGCCCCAACAGTATGTTCATACATCCATCTTGCTTGATGCATGTGTGAGTTTTTATGAGCGTAAAAGGACATCCGATGTTTCCTTGACGTTTGTCTGCCAGGCGGCCGAGGTGCTGTGCTCGCAGGTGTGCTGGTCCCTTTGCTCCTGTTGCTTCTTGCTGTACTGTGCTGCTGTCTCTGTTGTGGAGGAGGTCCTGCCGATGCCAAAGACAGGTCTCTTTTCAATTGCAATTATTAATATTATGCTCACTTGGCATCAAATGTGTGCTAGAACATGACTGCAACACACTCAACCAGAACGAAAAATACTGTCTCTCAGAGCGGCTGTGGCTGATGGAGGCTTGTTGGTTCGGATGAAATATCACGTCTACACCGTCCTGGCAAACATTGGTGCTGCCCTGCCCTGCATCTCTCACTGGTCTTCTGGCTTGCCTCGAGTCACTGGTCAGTACCACCACACATTCTTTATTGTAGGACTCTTGAGAACTGTTGAGAAATATAAACAGCACGTTTACGCAAAGACTGTTCTCATGCAGGGATCAGCTTTCCACCGTCTCTGGAAGTGTGACTTAATGAATTATAAACTTGGTGTGAACTTGCTGAAGGGTTGGGCTGAGGGAGATGCCAAGGTTCATTTACCCAGTCTTTTATCAGTAGCTTCCTTGTAAAAGCCTTTTCTTGGCAAATGCAGATATTGCAGATGCACAGGGCCCCCTGCAGCCACTAGGGCCCCCGAAGCTGTAAAAACAGCCTGAATGGATTTGATTAAGCATTATTAAATCAACTTTCTATGCCTATTATACACAGTATCTCACCATGACCCAGAGCTGACTTTTAACCACAGCTTCATTGAGCCTCCCTCCTCTACCTGGGTGACAGAGGGGTCATCTTTTGACAGTGATGAGGAGGCAGGAGAGGCTCTCTACTGCGTCCCTCCAAGAGAAGGTAGAACCTATCCTTAATTTATCCTTGTAGCAGAGCTGTGAGCACAAACTTTCTCTCTGATTTTGCTAAACCTTCACCCTGCGTCTCATTGATAGACATCCCAGCTGTGGCGGGGGGCGAGTTCCAGGAGATGAGCTCCAAGTGCAACATGTTTCTCGACCCATCGGGCTTCAGTAGCGACGACATTGCTTCAGCCTTCAGTATCCCTCGCACTTCCAGCATCGCCAAGTCCAAGCGACCGTCTGTCTCCTTTGCAGAAGGCACCCGCTTCAGCCCCAAAGAGAGGCGTGGCTCTGGTCAGGACCACGGTGGAGTCTCACGCAGCAAAGCTAAGTCACCCTGGAGTGCTTTGATGCTTTCGACCCTCCACAATCAAGGAAGCACAG
Source organism: Xenentodon cancila (assembly GCA_014839995.1). Classification (NCBI taxonomy): domain Eukaryota; kingdom Metazoa; phylum Chordata; class Actinopteri; order Beloniformes; family Belonidae; genus Xenentodon; species Xenentodon cancila. The sequence continues at coordinate 17,447,838 of CM026201.1, read as the reverse complement.
CTAGAACTGGGGAACAGGATGGAGCGGAGGATGAGGAGAAAGAAGGTGGTGAGGATGTTCAAGTGACAGACAATCAGGAATCAAGCTGTGAGGCAGCTGAACAGGAAGCAGACAGAACCCCATCTGGATCCACTCTGCAGGTTCCTGGGTCGTCAGGTCGAAGGCGGACCATGTCCAACGCAGCTGGTCATAAAGGGAACAAGCTTCCAACCTCCGATGCTGAGGTGGGGGTCTCGCACAAGGTCACCACAGTGTATGTGACAGTGGGTAAGGCTGGCAGGCCCTTCACAAAGACAGACTCAGGTTCTGAGGGGCCTGTTCAGGCCATGCTGCGAAGACTTGGCAGCCTGCAGAGACAAAGGGAGCAGGACTCTCATAAGCAAAAGTCAAAAGCAGTTGAAGGCATCACAAAACCACCCAGGCGGAAGCTGGGAGCTCGGGTGACCGTGTGGGAGCGGGGAGGGCCGTCTGGAGAGGAGGCCGTCGCATTTAAGCCGATCAGGAGGAACCATTCTTCTGAAAACACCTCTGAAACAAGTGGAACTGATAATGCTCCGCCACCAGAGGGCAGCACGCCAAAACGCCCGCTGTCCTCCATCTTGAAGAGCATGCTGGAGGTGGCCCCACCTGACTTGGAGTCAGATCCTGGGGCTGAGGGAGACAGGAGGCAGGGTGCTGATGCAAGCGCAGGACAAACAGAGAGCAGCTACCTGACTGTGGGACCAGCAGGAGACGCTACTGAGATCATCGCCAACGAAGGAGCAGTGGTGAACGTGGGTGATGAACCCTGCTACGAAAATGTCTTCATCAAACAATCATAACTTCTGAGTTACCGTGTCAGCAGGTCTGACAGCAGCAAACCTGCATGTTTATTATTCTGCAGGATTAACTTCACGGCCACAAATGGAAAACCTCTCTGATAAACATGAGCAAATGACGTTGTTTTTTAAATGATGGTGCTTTTGTAATAAAGTTTTATGTTTAAGTCCAGTTTATGTGTTATAAAGCATATAGATACCAGTGTTTTTATATTAAATTGAAATTTAAAAATAAATGAGTCAGGAAAATTCCAGGTATCAGATGTGTTATTTACACCATGGGATCATCTTTTTTTATTTACTTCATGTCACAAACAGGATAAATACAAGTACTATAATATGTGGATGTGCTTTTCTTGCTTTGGAAGGTATAAGCAGATAAAGTAGGAGAAACTAGCAGTTACGGAAAGCTTCAGTATGACAGAAACACCTGACAAAATATCCCTACGACTGTGAAGAAGGTATCAGATCAGTGTGTAATGAACTAGTATTTTTTGAGTGTGAGAAAATGATGCTGCTGTACTGATATGGGTCATGTGTCACACAGATTTTGAATTCGTGAATCAGGACACCCTTTACACACTGGTCAATTTAAACTGAACAGGCGTCACTGTGCTGTACAGATTAGTTGTTGCTGTAAAAGTCGCTAGAAGTGAGAAAGGCATGTTGTCACGAAGACAACCTAAATTTAAGATTTCAGAGAGCATGGACCCCCCTGTCGTATCACTGCTGCTGTAGTAACAACCTGTAACTGCGGTCTTTTGTGCCTCTGGTGGATGAAACATCCCTCTTTTATGGCATATTTTCTTATTCACTGCATACATGTTAATTATTAATAATGAGCGGGAAAAGTACATTTATAAAGCAGGATTTAGAAAACATTTATGATTATGGCACTGAACAAAGCAATGAAAAGTGGTGCATTTAAAAACAAACAAACATATTTTTACTCTTAAGTTGCTTTTTTTTAGTTTAGTTTGGTACGTTTTTACTGTGGCTCTGTCTGATAAAAATTGCTCAACTGCTGTTTGGAGCCCATTAGATAACCGTTAACAGCATCAGCTGGTTGAACTTTGGCCATGTGGACTTTTACTGATAGCGGGTGTTTTCTAAAGTTGATGAGAAGCTGGTTATGTGTCTCACTTGTTATATTTAATGCACCTTTTACACCCAGCGCAAAGTACTGGAGTCGAAACGGGTCCATTATACACTACTTTAGCCACAACAACCAAAAAAAAAAGGAATTAAAATATGTGAAGCTATTTCTTTTCCGCGTCCGTGGTGTCTGAACAGCCGAGCCAGTACTTGGCGATGGATCTGGGGTATGGTGGCACTGCGGGATCAACTCTCTTCGTCCTGAGGTCCACTCTGTAGTATTTATCTAGAAAATACAAACAAGACACTCATTCATTTACCTTCATCTATACTTTACTTAATTTTTATTTAGAAGTCTCTCTTCTGCTAGAATCTATAAAACCCTGCTTTAGTGACCACTTTGGTGTTTTGTTAATCACGAACCAGAAAACAGTGTCATACAGAAACACAGAGTGAGCGAAAACAAGAGCTGCTGTAATTTTAGGCATTTGCCTCTTTGTCATGTGGACAACCACGCAGCATGTGAAACTACTTACTATAATAGGTCTTCTTTGTTGAGACTTACAGAGTTGGGAGGATGATCGAATTAGCTGCTGCTGCCTTTTCTTGCCGTTTGGCTTCGATGTCGAGGATCAGTTTCTTTTTGTTTATCTCTTTGTGCTCTGCAATTCCTTTTGTCGTAAATTTGATTTTTTACAATAAAATTGAATTGAACCGAAAAGCTGAAGAATGTGACCGGATACTATTACCGGTGGTGTCATGTTGCATATCCTCAAAGGAAAAGAAAATTGGATTTCTTTTTCTTGGTTCTTGAAAATGTTTCATCTTTATCCAGAAGCTTCTTTTAGAAGCAGTCTGTAAAAAGAAGTCCAGTTGCTGTGATTCAAGCCTCTGAGGATTATGCCATAACCTGGATAACTGAGCGTCTTCACCAGTGTCATAATGCATGTCTTTATGCATCTGATCAAATTCATGTCCTCCCTCGGATAATGAAGTGCAGATGAAGTTGATTGGATTAGAATTCCCATGAGATTTTGACGGCATGCCCGTAAGTCTCATGGGACAGGTTGTTTTTCAGGTTGTCATGGTAAGTAGCTCTATGTGTTTGAATTTTTGATGTGCTTTGTATTGCTTAAGCAGGATTAAGAACATGATCAACGGAAAACTACTCTGCTGGGTATTCCTGTACTAAAACTGTCTTTTTTTTGTTGACATTTTGGTAAAAGTAACCAACTAATCCATCAACCAGTCATTCCAAGACAGTTTGACTTCTGAATTTGTCTACATCATTGTTCCCGCTCTGAATGTGCCCCTGTTGCATTACCTCCTTTAAAGAAGTAGACGCTCTGTATGGGCATGTCCGCCTGGAAGGACCTCTCATCTCTGGAATCATAGTTCCCTCTGTTGTTCTGGTTGTAGCGATCTCTCCACCGGTCCTGCTCCCAGTCTTGAGCCCACCTTCTGGCCCAGTCCCGGTCTCTATCCCACCGCCTGTCCCAGTCTTGTCCAAGCCTCTCCTCCATTTCCATCCTCTTCTCTGCCAGTCTCAAGCCCATTTCCATCCCTCTCTGAGCAAATGCCTGGCCCATGTTCATCCCCTGCTCAGCCATGGACCCCCAGAACGGCGAGCGCGTTTGCCTCCTTTGACCCCGTTGCCATCCGTTCTGCTGGTACTGCTGACCCCACTGTTGACCCCACTGCTGGTCGGGCCTGTAGTCAAAGCGGCGGGATGATGGCCTCCGAGAAGTCACGTAGATTCTTCCAGTCATGGCAGCATCCACCGGAGACTTGAGGCCCTTCCAGTCTTTGTTAATGAAGTGGTGCTTGTCATGATGCTGAGGCACTGATAAGAAAAACAACCCAAAAACAAGTTAAATGCACATTTGCGTCTCCTACAAATAAAGTCAAAAATAGCTCAACTTACAGTCCGAGTAGAGCTCGCTGAAGAATCGCTCGTAGTTGTTGTAGTATACGTCTGTGTAGTGCCTGAACAGTGTGGATGGAGACCTCTCAGACATGGCAACGCATTCTTCATGGGATGGCTGGTGGACAAACTCATACATGTAATACTGGTCCCCTGGACAAAATCAGCAGGAGGAGCCGTGACAAATATGAGCTGCTTTAACTTTAGCAAAGTCATGGGTTGATGTCTTGAAGTGTAACAAAACACAATATATGCCCAAACCTTTGAAAAAGTAGACCTTCTCTTTCCCGTGGTGACCAGGAGCAGGTAGGGCAAATGCTGCATCCACGTGATCAGGAATCTTGTCAAAGCCAACGCTGATATCTCGAGGGTAGTCATCATCGAGCACGCCGTCGTCGAACCTCCAGTACTTGTTTCCCTGATGACGTTTTGATTCATACAAACATTACATTATCAAACCCCTGCCATACGGTTAACTGGGGACTCAGAGTGTTGCTCTCACTTTAAACATGTAGATCTTCCCCTGGCAGTTGATGCGAGTGAATGCAGCATCAATGGGCCCACTGATGCCCCACACATCTTTTATGAGCTTAGGATAACCAGGAAGGACCGACTTCTGGTCCAGCTCAAAAAAGTATTCCCCTGCAAAACACAGAGGCTAAACGTTTGCATTGTTGAATTCAATTCAACTGATCAAGAGCATAATACTTACTGACAGATGTCAGTTAAATTGTGACTGATGCCAACATGCCACCCACCTCGGAAGGCATAGATGGAGCCATTTTTAAGCTGCAGGAAGGACTCAAAAGGCCTGCCGCTGCAGACTTCTGCATCTGGGTCTGGGGCTCCAGTGGTGGTCTCGGCTGTTGGATCAGTCGGAGAAGCTCCAGCTGTGGTGGTGGGTACCGTGTATGAAAGAGGTGTGACCTTCTGAGTCTTCAGTCTTGGGGGTCTGGTCATTTGCAGAAAGGTCTCTGGATGTTGATGAGCTCTGCGGTTGAAGTCTGGGACAGAGGACTGGGTGGGCTTCAGCTGATGGCCAAAGCTTGTAAAAGACTGGTCGTCTGTTGAACGCCTAGGAGACGGAGTGCCTCCAAGCAAGTCGTCATCATCCTCTGCAAACACAAACGTATCTCCGCGAGCTGAGTGGGGAAAACAATGACACCAGTGACCATCCTTCCTTTTCCTGCAGCCTCGTTGAGAGTTTCCCAACTTGACCGAGGATTTGAAGCAATTGTGTTGAGAGGTTTCTTACTCATCATACCACAGATGGCCTCAAAGTCAGAGCAGCAGCTTTTGTAATACTTGCACATGGAGTCACACTGGCACTTCCTCTGAGAGTCAAAGCCGTTTTCACAGCGGCCCAGACAGGACTCTTAAGATAGAACGATGTAGTTCATTCACTTTACTTTTGAAATGCCTTTAATTCTATTATTCATACTTTTGCACAAATTAATCTCCTCCTTGGATTGATTAAATAAATTAGATTACAGCTCCCATGATGCCCAGACAGCATGCCCACTCCAGAGAAATATCCAATGAATTTTCCTTTCATTGAGAGTTTGCATTGCAAGCTCATTGTTTCCTATTTGCATTTGTTAACATAATTACAGCTAAATTCAAAGGTTATTTGGTTAATTGATCAAGAGTTGGTGGCTCAGCTGCGGGAATTAACATCTTCCAGTTTCATAGGAAGGAAGAGTTTTAACCTTTACGAGCTTTTAAATGTGAATTTAATTGTGTTTCAGATAGTTGGTCATTTTAAAAGAAAATTAAGACATTTATTGAATTAAGTTTGGCAAAACCCTGATTGTAAGTTGTGGCACTTTTTAGTTTTAGAGATTTGCTTTCTTTTCTTTGCTTTTGTATGATTTTTGTCAGAATAATGGAAAAATAAAAATGCCCTAACAATACATTTTGGTGGATATTTTTCTTTGCTTTATCTATTCAAAGGAGGAACAAAATGTTTATAGTGAAATGTATTAGTTCATAATTTGACCCATTAATTCTGATTTCTTTAGATTTGTAGATACTTTTTAATGTATTTATGACTTCCTCATTTATCTTTGGGATTTGCAATAATTGTAACTCATTTGTCTTCTGATGCTAATCACATTTCCGGATTGTTTTTAAGTAATAACAGAATATATTTAAAATATAATTATATATGTATATGTATGTATATATATATATGTATATGTATGTATATATATATATATATATATATATATATATATATATATATATATATATATATATATATATATATATATATATATATATATATTAATGTCAAATAAATTTAATCCTGCTTTTGTTCAACGTTCAGACTTGTGCTGTGAAAATGTGTCAAATAAAAACATCTTAATATAACCTTATAATGCTGGATGTCATATTTGATACATGAATTTCTGAAATCTCTGAAGCACCCTCATAATAAAAAAGATAAAACATTTTTATTTAAACCAAAAAAATTATAAAAAATATATTTGTAAACTAAATATAAAATACATAAACTTACCCAATGTATACATAATGGTAAATATTTACAAATTGTTAAAATACAAAATTGAAAGTATTTTTCAGTTTAATCGACAATCAAAACTTAAAAAAACTTGAAAAAAAGATTTGTGGGAATTATTTCATATGTCAAACATTAAAGGGATAATACTGATGACCTCATTTGCATATTAACACTTATTATCTGTCTTGTAAAACAAAAACGTGTGTCTTAGTGTACGTGACAACTGTTTTATGGTGATACTCAACTTTTTAAAGAATACTCTTGGGTTCTTTACTGTTTGTATTTCTTGTACTGTAATAATCTGTGTTTCATCTTTTACTTATTGTTTATCATTATAGTCTAAAGAATTAATTGATTATGAAATAAGCGTCTTACTGAGTGTTAAGAAATACATGATAGCCACAGCACTTCTAATACATATTTTCTGCAGGCTTAAGCCACCAAGAAGACTATTTTTATTGGTTAAATATATGAAAATTGAATTAATATGTTAGTAATCCACACAGTACTGGCAAATAGAGCTACACTGGATACATTTCATTTACAGGCCCAAACTGAGCTCTAACTAAGAAATGATCATCTAAAAATCATTTTAAACCAGATATTGTGATGTAGCACTCACCATCTGCGGCAAAAGCCTCAGTGAGCAGGCCGAGCAGCACGAAAACCCATAGCTTCATGTTGCCTCTGTTGTGTCAGCGGGCAGACTGAACGAGGGATGACTGACCATGCGCTCCCAGTTATTGGAAACATGTGTCAGTCACCCCTTATCCCTTGTTTACTTTAACCTCATTTGCAAACCGTTTTCTACTCAAGCAAACACACAGAGAAAAGAACAGATCAATAGGAAACAAAAATAGAATCTACTTGATAGTCTGCTTACTCTGGTCAGGTTGTTTGGGTGTTTTTAACCACAGTTGATGGGGTATTTAACGGTTGCAGATCAGTGGTTTTCTACCTGCAGTTTACTCAGTTTGAAACATTTTGGTTTTGTTTTACATGGTCAGAGGGTCCGAGGGAAATCTGAGTTTAGTTTGTAAAGTGACATCTTTAACCTCTTAAGACCTGGTGCATTTTTTTTTTTTTGTTGCTTTGGGCTCCCAATAAGAAATGTAATTTTATGACATAGACAATAAAACGTGTGATGTCCACTTATGTGTATGCCAGGACGTAGGAGGTGAAGAGGCGTCAGTGAATGCAGGAGCACATACCTCTTGCCCAGTATCCAGTCTCTCAAAACTGTTTAAGGTGGACAAAAAAGAGTAAGGTCTGTCACGGTCACTTCCTCCCGTTGGGCTGTGGTTTATTCTCTGTATTTCCCCCCAACACCACCATCACCCTGACACCTGTTAAGCAGGAAATGTGCTGCATGTTCTTGATATTTATCTGTGGTTTCTACCATTCAGAGACTGAGCTCTTAAAAGTTATTCAGTTCCTTAAGAGTTTATGAGTTTAAATGGTATGCATGTGCACTTTTATGAGAATAAAGATGTATATAAATGGTCTGTAGCTTCTAGAAACTCACTGTGGCGTTCAGGCCATATGCGTGAGGCTTTTCTATATTTATTTTCATGAAAACGAGGAAGATTGGTGCGGAGCTTCTAGGAAAGAAACTATCAGTGGCGTGATCTTAAAGCTTAAGAACCAGTTTCCCCACGCACACTAATCGTTTGGGTTGATCAGAGAGGTGGTCTGAAAAAAAAAGAAAAAAAAAGAGAGAGGAAGTCTGAAAAAAAGAGGAGGGCTGAAAAAAAGAAAAAAAGAGAGAGGAGGTCTGCAGCTGAGCTGATGAGCTCTGAGCTCATCGCTGAGAATAATAGTAAGAAAAAAGAAATAAAGCAATAAACTTAAAGCCCCACCCTTCCTAAAGCTGTCAGAAGATGTGCAAAGCGCTCCCCTCCACCCTCCACACCCCCCCTCCCACACACCCCCTCCACCCCGTTTAGACGCGTCCATCGCTGTGCGCATTGCGCATGCTCCGACCGGGTGTGATGAAGAGGGAGATGAGGATGATGAATTGCTTTCTTTGGTGGTCGGTTATAAGTCCTAAAGCATCTCGAAGACCGGAAGATGCGATGAATCCGGAGCTACTGGAGTAGACTATTATTTCATATCATTTGATGAAATCGGGCGGTTATAGAGCTCTGTGTGGAGGATTTTAAACTTATTCATTAGTCTTTGTCTTGAAGACAGTCAAAAACAAAGAGCCGCACAAGAGCTTGTTTTCCTCCATCAGAGGGTGGGAAGGTCTTGCCCTTTTGCGAATTTGAGTGACATCCCGTGCGCTAAGGTTTTGGCTTTGAGGAGGACTTTTCAAACCAAAACAGACCGTTGTGTTGTGATGAAGGAGACAAAGCGGCGGATGTGTGCGCAAACAAACCCCAAGCTCTGCTGATGATGACAACCAGAGAGATCCAATTTGGCCAAAGCTGTCACTTTTGATCTAAATCTGACCCTTTGGTGGACCCATCTGCGGGAAAGGACTGTTTACAAGGGGGACTGCAGGCTGGATCCCGGGCCTCCTTAAACACACCAGTGCTGTGACACCATCGGACTCCACCGGTAGATGCTTTTCTCCTTGACGCTCTTCCTGTTGAGGATCTGTCGATATTTCTCCATCATGTTCAGCTCAGACAGACTCACCGTCCCAGATTATGTCAGCCGGCTGCAGAGAGGGAGGAGCAGCTCCGCAGCCGACCCCAAGGCAGTCTCTCCGGGCATCAGTGCCGACGTGCAGGCGGTTCTGGACGGCTCACTCCCCGCCCTGCGCTGCGCCATCAGGAGGTTGAAGTCAGCCAAGGAAAACTCGGACTCGGATGAGACCCGCAGGGCTGTCGCTGAGATCTATCAGCTGGTGGAGGAGGCCTGGGTTTTACCCAGCGTAGGCCGACAGGTGGCTGAGGAGATCTGCAATAGGATCCGGCTGGATGGAGGCCTGGAGCTGCTGCTTCAGCTGCAGCAGACGAATGCTGTGGAGATCATCTATGAGTCTGCAAAACTACTGGAGCAGATACTGATTTCAGAGAACAGGTAATGTCTCTGTTTTAAGTAAGTAAGATGTATACGCCAAATATAGGCTCCCACCTTGGTGTCCAGTTTCAGCAGAAATTGTGTCAAATTAAGACCCAGAACAACAAACAGCAGTAAGTAGCCTGTAAATCTTAAGCTATTTTTATAAGCAGGTAAGGCAAGGTTTCTGTGTCTGAGTCGACCTCTGACACGGCTTTTGGGGACCTTTGTCTGATTCCCAGTTTTGTTTTGTCCCTATTTGGACTATTAAAAAATAACACAACTGCTTACATTCACCCATCTCACAAGTTACAGGGACAATTGAAATTAATTTTAGAGAAACAGCAGCTCAAAACAAAAAGAAATCTTGAAAGTGTATGCACGATCTATTATATCTATTATAAAATATAATATATTGCTGATCAACTATTTGATAGATGGCCTGGGTGAACTTTGATTCCACCAAATGCGGTGTACTTTGGTTGAATCAGATTGTTGACATGCCACAAACATCTCTTGACAGGGACTATGTCGCTCGCATGGGTCTGGGGGTCATTCTCAACTTGACTCGACAGCAGGAAGATGCTCAGCTGGCTCGCAGTGTTTCTGGAATCTTGGAGCACATGTTCAAACACTCAGAGGAGACTTCCATCCAACTCATCAGTAACGGCGCCCTGGATGCCCTTCTCTTCTGGTGTAGAGGAACGGACCCCACCGTTCTGCGTCACTGCGCTGTGGCACTAGCCAACTGTGCCATGTACGGAGGCCACCGCTGCCAGCGGTGGATGATTGAGAAGCAGGCGGCTGAGTGGCTTTTCCCCCTGGCTTTTTCCAAAGAGGATGAGCTCATTCGCTTCCACGCCTGCCTGGCTGTGACTGTGTTAGCTGCAAACCGAGAAATTGAGAAAGAAGTGGTGAAATCTGGAACCTTGGAGCTGGTGGAGCCATTTATCTCATCTCTGGATCCAGATGACTTTGCCCGCAGTTTACAGGACAGCGCAGACTGCATGCAGGGGAAGACGGCATCTGACCTGCAGCACCTCTTACCGTTACTGGATGGCACAAGAGTGGAGGGAAAGTGCATCGCAGCCTTTTATCTTTGTGTTGAGACCAGCATCAAGTCCCGCCAGCGCAACACTAAGGTACAATCCCAGTTCACTAACCACTTCACTCAAATAATTTACCAGTGAGGTCGCTTTGTTGTCTCATAATTTGCCTTTCTTTTAAGATATTTCAAGAGATCGGTGCGGTGCAGAGCCTGAAACGAATTGTCATGTACTCCAGTAATGGCACAGCCTGCTCCCTCGCTAAGCGGGCGCTCAACACGATGGGAGAAGAAGTGCCGAAACGAATCCTGTCTTGTGTGCCGAATTGGAAAAGCTGTGAGGTGCAGATGTGGCTGCAGCAGATTGGCTTTAGTGCCTACTGCGAACGTTTCCAAGTGAGTGAAACATCAAGGATATAAGTGATACTAGTGAAAGATCAACAGGTTTCTCTTTGTTCATCCATCCACATCGGTGAAATGTTGTTTTGGCACTGATGTGTCTTGTTCTGTAGGAGCTTCAGGTGGATGGAGACCTCCTGCTGAACATCACAGATGAGGATCTGAGCTCTGATTTGGGGATGACTGCAGGCCTCACCCGTAAGAGGCAAGTGATTAAAAAGCTTCTAAAACAATAGTTTGAGCTGGAGTGATACAACACTGGTAAAAAAAACAAAAAAAAACACTGCTTTGTTTAATTATCCAGGTTTTTGAGAGACTTAAGGGTGCTGAAAACGTATGCCAACTACTCCACATGTGACCCAAACAACATGGCTGACTGGCTGGCTGATGTGGATCCTCGTTTTCGCCAGTACACCTATGGCATGGTCCAGTCAGGCGTGGACCGCGGGAACGTCCAGTCCCTGACCGACCACCAGCTGGAGCGCGACTGCCACGTTGACAACGGAGTCCACAGAGCAAAGATACTGTCAGCCACCCGCAAGCCACTAAAGCCATGCCACACAGACGCCCAGCCTGCGGGGCCCGATGTGTTCATCAGCTACCGTCGGACCACCGGCTCACAGCTGGCCAGGTCAGGACCGAGCGTGAGAGAATGCTGATCGGGATTTTAAAAAAGCACACGTGTCAAATGTTACAAACTCACTTCATCTGCCAATATTTCCCCCACTGCCCAGCCTCCTGAAGGTGCACCTACAGGTCAGAGGATTTAGTGTCTTCATAGACGTGGAGAAGCTGGAGTCGGGCAAATTTGAGGACAAACTGATTCAGAGCGTACAGAGAGCCCGTAACTTCATCCTGGTGCTGTCTGCGAATGCTCTGGATAAGTGCATGGGGGACACTGCCATGAAGGACTGGGTGCACAAGGTCAGACTCCGGCATCTAAAAACTTTCACTTCAGTGCTCATCAACATATTCAACATTTTTACTGATAAATAAACACAACCAAGATATTTTGAAAATTAAACTACAAAAGCAGATCAACGTTGTAATGCTTTTTCACCTTTAAACTAAAACTTCCTAAAAATAGTTCATTTTTGAATGTTTACGCTTTATAACGTTTAGTTTTAATATAATACATCAAATCAAGATCATTCATAATCAAATATGAATGATGAAATAAGATGAGGTGATTTACCGTTTTGTAGATTGTCAGAAAATTACAAATATTTGCGCAGTCTTATCAGAGGAATCTGTGTTTTTTTTTTTTTTTGGCGCTTCTGCTTTGAAGAATGAGAGGCAGATGGATGAGAGGCTCTGAGGTTTAAACCATGTTACCTCACAGGGTGCAAGAACATTTAAAAAATGACATGAATTACAACATTTCGTACGGCACAACAGCAACAGAGAATACAGCATTTTTGTGAAACACTGAGAAATAAAGGGCCGCATTTTGTGGGATGTTTTCTTTTGTGAAATGTAATTTTCTTCTTTTTCTCTCTCTGTGCAACCACTGTTATCGTTATGAACAGTGTTGCGGTTTGAACCTCGAGGTCACCTCGCTCATCACCCTGACTCTCACCTTGTCTAACTGAGATGTTATTGACAGTATCGTCACGGCCATGAGCGTGTTGTTCCTAAAAAAAACAAAAAAAAACAAAAACCCAACACATGGCCACATGATGCTGTACTTCCAGCTGATTGTGGTCATTTATACTTTTACATGTTTGGATGTTTCATTCCTGTTTTCACTGAGTGACAGAAAATGTGATTCATATTGCAGGAAATAGTCACAGCCCTGGCCGGTAAGAAGAACATAGTTCCTGTCACAGATAACTTTATGTGGCCTGATCCCACGTCCCTACCAGATGACATGAGAGCTATCCTCAACTTTAACGGCATCAAGTGGGTATCCCTACACTCCACGTTCATTTGCATGGCATTTTCGCTTTTGGTGCGCAGAAACATGTTAATTTTAATCAGAAATGGGAATTTTTTTCTCAAATGTTTGTTTTCTGATTGTGTGATAGCCGCAATTCACAAGACTATTACTGATTAATCACAGCCCCACGTTTCCCTTCTAAATATTTTATCAGTATGGTAGTAAACGTATTATTTATTGAATGTGTTTGGCTGATCTGTGAAACATGCACAAGGGATTTGTAACAGCTTTTTTTGGTAACAGAAATTGTCTTTCGGTGCTTCTTCTCACAGATGGTCCCATGAATATCAGGAGGCCACGATTGAGAAGATCATCCGCTTTTTGAAAGAAAACCAGGACCTGGTCGACTGCCCAAAAGGGTCCAAAGGGCAAAAAAAAGAAATAAAGTGACTCCAACGCAGCAGTTTATAGAGTATTGATGATGCCAGCTTCCACGTGTGCAGCTGAGAACCGTTTGGCAGTTATCTCCGCTCTGCCCAAATGCACGTGACGGTGTCTAGATTACATGCACACACAAATACCTAATAAATAAATTTGCTCTATAATCAATCAGTAAAATTAAGCAGTTTCAACTTGTATATATTTAAATATAAGCCTTTAATGTTATTGCCCAATGCTGATGTATATGTGTAACCAAGTTCAGTATACACTCCGTATCTCAGGAAAGGAACTGTGATAAATTAGCCATTACCGGCACCCAGCAAATCCTTAAAATCATTTTCTGAAGCATCCATTAACACTGCAGTCTCTATTCAAGTTATTGTATATGCAGTCATTTTTTTTGTTGAACCTGTACATAATAAATTGACTTACGCAGAACTCTGATCATACTGACATTTTTTTTCTGTGTTTTGGGTTGTGCTAGGAAACTATTATCCTCTTAAGAAAAAGTAACAAATAGGGTGTGATCCAAGTTGCAGGCATGATTTTATTCTGCGTAGGATTAGATGAGCTGCCTCCAATTAAAGCCACTGTGTGTAGCATTACCACGAACGACCAGATGGGGGCAGCATATCACAAGAAAGTTCATGCGTCAGCCCCCGGTGTAAGACACTACACAACACAACGCACCTGTGTCAATGTGGGACAACGTAGGCGCGTTTCCATTAGCGGAGGTCCTGGATAGTTTTTCAGGAGCAGGACAAGTGTCTCCTTTACCAGGAACGGGCCTGTAAAATAGGCATTCAGGGACCGCATAACAATCCTGTAGAGCCCTCTGACCTGGCTCCCAAGAGCAGTGTTTCTCAGTCCTGCCTGTTTTAAATGTTCCCCTGGCTTATCACACCTGATTATCAATAGCTTGTCATCAAGGTCTGCAGCAGTCTGGTAACGACAGTCGTTGTGTGAGGGTGTTCAGAGGCATGAAACATCTAAATCAGGGGTCTTCAACCCTGGTCCACAAGACTGACTGCCCTTCATGCTTTAGATGTTTCCCTGCTTCAACACACCTGACTTTAATTACTGGTCATCATCAAGGTCTACACAACTCTGTTGGTGTCAGCTGTAAAGAATAAAGGTACACTTATTAAAATCATTATCTTTTTATTTGATGATAGAAATAAAGAAAATCTTCCAAATGGAAAAAGTCACCGGCAGTTGTTAGTAAACTTTTTTGTTTAATAATTTGATATAACAATTTTTTTGCAAAATCATTTAGCATCTTTAAGAAGTTTGCAGGATCACAAATATAGGTTTATAAAATTAAGTATGACTTAATCTCTTATTTTACCTTAATATTGTTCACGTGCACGATTTAAAAAAAAAAATACAATTCTTCATCTTCTTCTCAGTTCATGTCATATGCATAAAACAAATCTTATGAGTTAGTGAAGACTGCAGCTTGTAAGTAGCCGTGATGCTGGTTGTTTTTCACAGCAGGAGTGCAGAAAAAAACAAAAAAGAAAGAAACAAAGAAAGAAAGAAAGAAAGGCTTCGCCTCTGTGACACGGCTGCAGCTGCAGCGCAGTTCTCCACCCTCACAATTACCTTTGTGCAAATAACTTCAAAGTCAGTGAAATACTGTGAATTAAACATGTTCAGACCATCAACCAAAGATTTCTGGGTTTCTGCTCTAATATTCAGCAGCACTCCGTTATAACCTGAGACGACGTCACAGTTTAGATTGCAGTTAGAGATGCTGTGCTCCTGTGCAAAGACTGACAACCAACTGTTCAAGTGTAAGTGAGAACAACTTGTCTGTTCAGGTTCAGTGGGGTCCCTTTTACGGCATTTTTGAAAGAACAACTAAACAACACGTACACCCTCACTTCGAAGCTGCCACTGCGCATCTCACCCGAGGTCCCGAGCGAGACGTGTTGAGGTGTGCTACAGCCTGCTAATGCTGTAATGGAATAATAAAAGATGTCAAACTATCATTGATTTTGTATAATTCTTAACAGTGTCCAAGACTTTAGGTTGTGAACAGACGTGTCGGACGTCTACAAGCCCAGAACTTTGTGCAAGAACGTGCGTCACAGCAGCTCACGAGTCTGAACTGCTCATGAGAAGATGCAGCGCTCCGACGCTGGGTTTGGTTTATTGGCCACTGCCGCTGCACGACCGCATTTCCCCGGAAGTTAAACAGAAACAGCAGAAACTTACATTTTACAGAGTTGCAGTGACAGTAAATCAGAACGCTTGAGCTGGGACAAGGTTCAGGCGTTTGGAAAACCTACTTCTGAACCACGTTGAACCAAGTTATATAATGACTCACAGAAAAAAAAAAAAAAGGCGCAAAGATAACATCCTTACATGAATATTATTTGATTAATTAGCCATACAAGGTGAACGGATTTCACAGTCTCATTAGTTCTGTACAGACTAGTGTTGTTATACCATGTCTTTAGTCCCTTGTCTGATTAAACCGCTCATTTTGTGAAACAAATGTTCACATTTGGGGATGTGTTTATGCAACATTCCTGCAAAGTGAATTAAGATCGCCGAGACAAACTTTGAAATGAAATAAACATTTTTAAGAGACATTAGCTCAGAGTGTAACGTCCCACTAGTCCTGTATGAGGCACCTTTATCAAAAGAAACACTGTGTCAAAACTGTACCGCTCATCGATTACTTGTGCAATCAGAAACCACACCTTTCTTAGGCGATTCAAAGGTTGCAATGAATAAATTACTTACTGAAAACATAAAACGTTACACTGACGCTGGATGTGCCTGTTTAGCAGCTGAGGTTTGAGAACTTCTTTGTATATTTAGGAGCATATCATATGGTGTGCCATTACAGCGATTGACAAAAAAAAACAACAAAAAACAAAAACAGCATAAATTTAAAAGATTGGTAAAGCACAATTGTTTGATACGTAAGGCATCATTATGACAACACAATAACCTCCACTACTTCTTTACCAGAAGATGTTTAGTGGTGATGTCTATTAATATAGTTTTTTGTTTTTGATCATTCTTCTTGGTCTCTTTGGTGTCTCTAGGTGGAAAAATCCCATCAAATCCCTCATTCTGTACGTCTGTAAAGATCCAGGTTTCTCCCAGCGTTGCAGGCATGATGGATGCCTCTCTGTCAGGAATGCTCACCTTACCGACTGGCACCAGTAAAAAGCAACTCTCTGACAGGCTCCTGCTCTCTGCTTCTCCATCAGGACCCCGTTGAGTCTCTCTGATCTCTCCTCTGTTCCAAACATCGCAAGGTCCTAGAGACACAGATGTGAAGTATGGACAATGTTTTATTAAGCAAATGTTCTTTTTTCTCACTCTTTATAAGCAATAAGAATGTAACCTCACCCTATTATTCCAGCAGGGATTAAAAGGATAATGGCAGCGAAGAGAAAGGGGAAGCCTTTCATGAAGTGCAGAGTGGCTGGATAGAGGGAATTGAAGATGCCGCTGCCCACCAGGAAACACAAGTTCTCCACGCAGGCGACGGCGGCGAAAAGGGCACCTGGGAGTAAGCACACACACACACACACACACACACACACACACACACACACACACACACACACACACACACACACACACACACACACACACACACACACACACACACATAAATGAGTATCCAACATGCAGGATGCAAGCTGTCCCCATGCGCTTCAAATTAAACTGCACAGCTGTGCTGCTGATCTAATTAGTTCGCTGACACGTTTCACCACTGCACAGCTGACGCACTCTCAGTTCCAGATGTGCAATCAGCATGTGGTAAACCAAAATTGCCTTTTTTTTTTTTTTTTTTTAATGTGATAATCACTGTAACATGATCAGGAGCCGACCTTGCTCTGATGGATCCACCAGCTTTGACAGCTTTGATCTGAGGACAGGAGTCGCAGCCATGAAGAGGAAACACAGACTATAACCTGCACAGAAAAATATACTGTCATTACAGAAGCGGCTTAGGAAACATTTTAAAAGGTTATGAACACACTCTCACCTGTGAACATAAGCTCAGTGGTACCAGCAACAGAAAAGACCACCAGGCCGGTTATATTCGAGGCCAGACCTATGAGAGCCACCCAGGAGTCCTCGAGGCAGTACTGCATGAGCTTCAGCCCCAGCAGGCTGCTCAGGTAGGCCAGGTGCTGAGCAGCCGACCCATAGCCGATGAGGTCCGAGCCCCAGCACAGCGGGGAGCTCAGTTCGAACAACACATACAGCTCTCTGGTGCCGAAGTGAACAGTCACCACCAGAAAGAAGCAAAGCGTATAGAGCCACAGCTTGCATCTGTGAAATCTTCGGTCACCTTCACAGCTGCTGCCTCCCGTTGAGTAGAGGTGCCAGACAGCTTTGTGGTGGCGACTTGTGAGGAGCTTAGCGCTTGGGTCTGGGAGGACGGACTCACGGACAAACAGGTAAGCGTACAGAGCCGAGGCTACGTCGGTGGCCAGGACCAGCCAGAATGGATTGATGTAACTGAAGGGAATGCAAAAATATAACATGGAAAGGTTGATTTTTTTTTTCTTCCCATTGAGATGGCAAAGATTTAGATTTTTTGAGTAGAGTACTTATATCTTACCCTTGTGCCCGGCGCCACTGCCCTCCAATGATGCTGGCGAGCATCCCCGACAGGCCCAGGGAAGCCTCCAAGACTGCCACTCTGAAGGTGCGAGACCTCCTGTCACTGATGTCTGCCACATACGCAAAGCAGCCGGCAAGGATGGCACTAAAATCACCCGAGACACCACTAAGCAACCTGCCCAGCAGAAAGTAGCCCACAGGCAGTTTGAGGTACATCACCACAAGGTAAACTACAGCCTGCAGGGCCAGGCCAAGGTTAGGGAGGATGAAGACGCGTCTGCGACCTGCCAGGTCGCTCCACGAGCCCAGGAGAGGCACCACCAACAGCCCGACAGAAAAGCCTCCCAGACTGATGTACAGGTTCCAGTGGGCTGTCAAAGTTTCGACCTCCTGAAAAAGCGGGAATTTAACCAGGTCACAAGGGTTCCTGTCTTCACTTTTTAGCTCAGTTTGAATCAGATGCATAAGATGCAAGTCATCTGGCCTAAAGACCACTGGTGTTTCTGCTCAAATTGTGCGTATTCATCACATCCCTCTGGCTGACTTGTGACTCCTGTTCCTCTTTGCTGAGGGTTAAACACTCAGTTTTTAATTATTTTCCACAACGGATCTGATCTCTTTTTAAGGTCACTTCAAGTGCATTGCAGAGGAATAGTGTTTTCCTCTTCTGATAGGCCAGACCCACGTACAGAAAGGTGCAGGTCACCTGCAAAGCCAATTTTAAATTGGTACGTCTCTAGATTTCTAGGCTACTTTTTGATCCCATGTCTTTGACTAAACCGGTTTGCGTTTGCGTTTGCTGAACGGTAACACTTGAACTGTGAGCCTGAAAGTCGGTGTTTACAAGACTTGAAGGAGGCGCTACCTTCTGGAGGGGGTCTGGGGGCAGGGAGCTGTTGCTGCACTCCGACCTCTTGGAGCCGTTGTAGCCCAGGTCCTCGCTGATGCGGTCCCACAGGTACTGCGTGGACAGAGGTGCCTGAAGGGCCAGAGAAAACATGGAGAGGAACAGCACTGGCTCCACGGTCACCGGCAGAGGACACGAGCACGGCTGCCGCGCGGGTCTGGAGCTCGGTGTGACGTCCTCTTCTCTGCGGCCCAGAGAGCCGGTGTCTCGGTCGTCCGGTGGCGCGTCGCCGAGGGGCTCTCCGGGGAGGATCGCCGCGGTGTCCGGCTCGACCATGCTGATCCGGATGTTTGAAACGATGCTCTCAATATATCTGGACAACAGAGGAACATTAAAATCTGCTGTGAGACTGTATAAAAACTCGCGGACGGTTGTAAAACTGGGGTCGTTTGTGTTTGCAGAAATCAAGATAACTAGTCCTAAGAAAAGGAAGCAAACCAAACATTAAAACAGACAATCATCGCCCTCTAGCGGGTGGAAAGATGAACTACGTGTTTCATGTTTTTCTATAGAATTTCTTATTATTTTTTTTTCTTTTTTTTTTCTTCCCTTTCTTGTCAGTGTGGACATCATGCACACGCTGTATGTACGATGCACACCGAAATTAGTCTCTGCTTTTAATCAACTAGTTTCAATAGTGAGCAGTGGGGCTGCTAGCAGGGCAGCGCCCCGGGGAGCAATTGGGAGTTAAGGGCCTTGCTCAGGGGCCCCCAGTGATTTACCATCGTGGGCAGCCCTGGGCTTGAACCTGGGTCCTCCACGCCCAAGCCCAGCACTGTAACCACTAGGCCACCACTCCCCTACCACCACCACTCCCAGTACAAACGTAAAAATAAGTGATTCTGGTTTTAATGTGGTAATTTTTGTAATATATATTATGTAATATATTTAGTGCAACAATTGAATGGCTATTATTTATTTTACAACTCCACAGTGGGTATTGGAATCCAATTAAACAGTTAAAACTAGTATATAATGCTAGGTAATTTCTTTATTTAACAGTAAAAGTCCATATTACAGTAAATGAGGTGAATGAACTGTGTTGAGTCTTTCATGTGACCTACTTATAACAGTATTATACCCTCATTTACCCTCAATTTATTTATTATACCCTCTTGCGATGGCCTCCAGTAAAACTGTGCGAAACCTTGGCGTTATATTCGATCAGGATTTGTCATTTAAACAGCATATTAATCAGGTTTGTAAAACTGCGTTTTTCCACCTCCGTAATATCGCAAAGATTAGGAGCATCCTCTCGCAGAGTGATGCCGAAAAACTAATTCATGCGTTCGTATCTTCTAGACTAGATTACTGTAACGTGTTGTTGGCTGGATGTCCAAGTAATTCTCTTAACAGCCTCCAGCTGATCCAAAATGCAGCAGCGCGAGTGCTGACAGGAATCAACAAGAGAGACCACGTCTCTCCAGTTTTAGCTTCCCTCCATTGGCTCCCTGTCAAATTTAGAATCCAATTCAAAATTTTATTACTGGCATATAAAGTCCAAAACGGCCTAGCGCCGCGATATTTGCAAGACCTGATAGTACCGTACGTTCCTAATAGAGCTCTCCGTTCTCAGGGTGCAGGTTTACTCGTAGTTCCTAGAGTATCGAAATGTAGATTTGGAGGACGGGCTTTCTGTTATCAGGCACCATCACTCTGGAACCAACTTCCAGTTTGGGTTAAGGAGGCTGATACCACCTCCACCTTTAAAACTAAACTTAAAACATTTCTGTTTAATAAAGCATATAGTTAGTGTATATTTAGCACCTTAATGTGTCAGGCCCAGTAGTCAAAGCTGCAGCTACAGGACCAGATTAGAGCAGCTCATTTTAAACAGCTTCGGTGTAGATATGCTGCTATAGGCCTATGCTGCAGGGGGGGGGGGCACCAACATGATCCACTGAGTGGTGCCTTTCACCTTCTCTGTTTCTCTTTGTCTTCTCTGTCTCTTCTTCACCTCAACCCTCACTTATTAATAATATCCCATAAACTTAATTGTGGTCCATTGTTCTTGTAGTTTGTTGTGCTTGTCTGGCCCTTCTTTTCCTCTTCTTTGCATGTCCTGCAGACCAGAGCCTCAGGAGCTGCTTGCTGACCTGCAGTTCCACCTCTGACCATCCCAGTGTCTGCCTTCACCTGTCTGTGTGGATACTTGCTGACATCCCGACCTGCAGTCCTCATCCCCTTGGATCACCGTCTATCCATATATCACCCATATACACAGAAGTCTAATTGGACTACCAATGATAGTTACTAATGTATCCTGTCTTGTACCTTTGACAGTGTCTCTATGTCTCTATTCTTTCTTATTTCTTGCTCTATCCGGCTGGCCTTCGGCAGGAGGGTCCCCCCTCATGAGCCAGGTCCTGCTCAAGGTTTCTTCCCTCTTAAAGGGGAGTTTTTCCTTGCCACTGTTTGGCTTAAGGTTTTTCTTCCACTAGGGGAGTTTTTACCTGGCGCTGTTTATGTAATAATTGCTCGGGGGTCATGTTCTGGGTCTCTGGAAAGCGCCTAGAGACAACTTGTGTTGTAATAGACGCTATATGAATAAAATTGAATTGAAAATTGAATTTAATGGTAAACCACCGTGACTCAGATGCAGCAAAGGCCATGATTCTACCACCACCGTGTTTTACAGATGAGGTAGTGGGCTTAGTTGTCAACATGACGTTTAACTACAAGACAAGCTGCTTGTTATTGTTATTCTCATGGTGGAGACATGGATATCAAAATAAGCCTCTGTGACTGTAGATTGGTGGAGTCAAAACATTGTTTTTTCAAGTTTTTTCCAGCCTTATGAGCATCGATTACTTTTTTAAAAATTTTAAAAACTCTTTTGACTTTAATTCACCTTCACATTTGACCTGCTAGGCTTGGAAATCAATCAGAAATAGGTAATATGGGATTATTTTCCTAATTAATGAAAAGAATAATGCAGTGGCTAATTGTACAAATTTGTCAACTGGGTTTTCTTTGTCAACTTTTAACTCTTTAATGCCTGACATATAAACTAATACACAAAAAAATCCTAGTTGTTATTATTTGAAGTGTTTATTATATATATTTAAATTAAAAAAGCAGTTTAAAAATAATAACTTTTGCATCATTGTGGTAATTTTTACTTTTTTTTATTGGTTTTAGTTTTTCTAATTGAGTTTATTTTGTAAAGCTGATAATGTATACCATGGGCCCTACTTCTTCTTCTTTTTTTTTAAACAATCAAGCAGCATTTCTCTTAAAAATATTCCTACATAAATTGAAAGGAAATTATTTTGTTTTTTGTGCATACAATAATTTTTAATGACTCAAACTTTATAAATATGGATTCCTACAGGGAACCAGCTCAGCAAAGTGAATGATGAGTTATTTATGTGAGATTAAGGGACCTGTGTGTGTCTTTTTTCTTTTTCTTGCTTTCTGTATCATATACTCCTCAAGTCAATATTACCGTAAAAGAAAAATGAAAGATAACATGAGTGCTTTTGATGCGCGGCAAACTTTGTTTTCTTTGGACAGATGCTTCAATCGTACATACACTCCTCCTTGAGATATAGTCAGTTTTTTCTCATGAATTATATGCGAATTTGCTCAGAAAAATATTTGAATACTTTTTTTTTCCACTGCTGAATTTCAGTTTCTTGAAGTTACACAAAAAGACATGAATAGACAGAGAGAGTTGGACATCAACCACAACACTCAATTACTGTATCATCATTACAATCGTCATTATTAGGGCTAATGTAAAGTTTAGTTGTAACATGGATGCATAATCCAACAGCCTCAATTCATTTATATGCTGTGTAACAGTGTTAAGAAGTATTAAACACTCCAACGTAAATTAAGTCAATTTTTTTTAACATTTTCAGTAAATATGTCCTTCCCTTCTAATAAATCAGTTGCATGTTCTGTTTATAATTTCTGTAAATATCATCTTACAGTTTAGCAGTTGATTATCTGTAGAGAGACGGAGGTTAAAAGATAAGGATTATATCTGTGGCTTACTCTAATTCAGGATGAAAAGCGATCTGTACATGTGACTTTGGGACGAAGGCATATGAAAAGCATAAAAATATTTGATGTTCCTCTCATTTATAGGTAATACGCTCCTGTTTTTATAATTTATGAGTCTGAAGGAACTTTTGAAGCCTATGGAAAAAAAAATAGTTTTAATAAATGAGATTCTGTATAATATGGAGGAATTTTATCACAAGTAGTTGGCATGTACTGTATAATAAAGACCCTCTCGCAGACTCCATGAGCCTCCAGATTTTAAGACAGACAGGTTCTTGGATGAAGATTGGAAGTCCCAGATTGGAAGATTTAAGAGTGTTTAGAAGCCCTGGAGCACCCAGATTGAGGAGGAAATTAGAGGGGGAGGAGGGCTGCAAAAAAGACAGTGTGAAAGAGTGAGTGACAGATAAACTATGATATTTAAAGAATGAGGGCTAAAAGCTGACTTTGGCTCTGGGTCTGAGAAATCAGGATGAAATGTTATTAGATGAGAGTAGTGACGTGGAAATTTAGGATGGAATTATTTTCACAGCGCTGGAAAGTGTGAATAAGAATTTATATGTGGGAATAGTTCAAAGAGGAACAGGAGAAAAATAAAGACAGAATAATTGAACTGATGCTTAATTTGTTGTGTTCATGGTCTTATGTTAACATGTAAATATATAAGAGCATTAGGATGTAGTTTTGTTCATTTGTTTGTTTCTTTTTTTACATTAGTCCTTTAATTCATGAAAACATGTTTTGTCACATTTGTGTTTAAAAAATTTGGAGCAAATACTTTAAAAACATGTTTTTAGGATGGATTCACACTTGAAATCTGGTCTTTAGGCCAGTACAAAAGCATAAAATAATAGGATAGTAGAAAGTCCTGGTTTGTTTGGCGTCTACATTGACCTTTCAGCATCCGACAGATCCAATGATTGAACAGATCAACTTCTTTAATATTTTTTCTTGTTCGGTCTGTTTTAAAATAAGCTGAGAGCCATTTTTCCATCAGGCCTCGATCCACTTGTTTGGTGTGCATCAAGGCTAAGGTGGCAGTGTTTGTGTTCATGTGAACAGCACCAAGAAGCATTATTAGGGGTTGCTTTCATCAAACCAAACATGCCAACCGTGAACACACCCTCAGTTTGTGGTTATGAGTAATTATATGAATATGCAAAGCTACTTCTAATGCTGAGGAAATTCTGAAGCAGAGAGTAATACACACAAGAAGAAGAGGAAGCTTCAGACATGAAAGAAAAAGAAAGGCCAGTTGTCGGGTTTCAAGCCTTTGATATCTTAACTTGTTTGTTTATCTCTAAGGGAGTTTCATTTTGAAAGCAGTTTAAGTAATTTCGGCATGAAGTACACTATGTGGCCAAACGTATTCGCTCACCTGCCTTGAATCGCATAGGAAGGGACACCCCATTCTTAATCCATAGGGTTCAATATGAGCCGAGTTGCTGTCGTTCCCAAACACTTCCACGTTCTTATAATACAGCTGACAGTTGACTGTGGAATATTTATGAGTGAGGAAATTTCCTGACTGGATTTGTTGCACAGGTGTCATCCTGTCACAGCTCCACGCTGGAAATCACTGAGCTCCTGAGAGCGACCCGTTGTTTCGTAAATAGTTAAAACAGTCTGCGTGTCGAGGTGCTGGATTTTATACACTTGTTGCCATGGAAGTGATTAGAACACCTGATTCCGATTATTTGAGCGAATACGTTTGTCAATATAATGAATCTGCTATCACTTTCAGCTACACAGAATATCTGTGGAAGGGAGATCTGGTTAGTCAACATTTCAGTCTCTGTGCCAGGTTTCTCTGGAATCAAAATGTTGATCATCAAGAGTGGAGTCGAGGTGAATGCACGCATTTAGACTTTTTATCTTTGTCTGAAAGAAATCCATAATTTTCAAACCTAATTTCATAAAATAAGATGACACTAGAAACATGGGAAGAACCCTTGGACTGTTTTTACAACATCCTATGGATCATAATTCATCTATGCTGTGAAAGGTTGAAATCAAACTTTGATCAGTTTGCCTGAATGCCTGGCTGGTTTTTCTTGATACTCTTCCTATTAATCTGGGAGCTTCATCAATAGCAGCGTTACAGGGCTGCTATTGATGAAGCCGTGCACCTCTGAGCCTTTTACAGTGTCTACTTTACATATGATGTAAACTTCAGATCATCGGCTGTTTAAGTGCTGCATAATCATTTTCTTTCATGCATTGTGGTACAGGTTGAGATTGGTTTACTGTCAAAACAATGCTTGTGATTCTTGGATAAAGGCTTATCTACAATCAAGGCGTATTGCTTGGGCTTTTTCATGTTACCTTTTTCTGTTGTCGGCTGGGACGTCTGGGACTTTTCATGTTGCTAAACTAACCAATTTGTTTTTTCTCCCCTCCCCTCAAAACTCTTTGTCCTCACCGTTTCACTGGAATAGAGATTCTGACTGACTGTTGTGGGTTCGGCTTCCACATGCAACTGTAATGAAAAACAAAGGACTTGCAGCTTTTATGACGCAACTATTGCATCTGTTGTCCCGTTTCAGGATTCTTGTTTTTTGTTTTTGTGTTTTTTTCCCCATCTTGAAGGCCTAGTTTACCATAGATATTTGTTCTTCTCCATTAAAGCTACTAGACACCAAGGCAGCATAACTTAGCAGTTATATGAAAACTCATTTTCATGAGTCATTATTATGTGCTCTGCAAAAAGAACTCAAAATCAAACCGTCATTTTCAGTTTTCAGATTTGCTTCATTGACAAAAACTGATCCTGCTATCTAAGCATTTAATATTTGGTTGCATGACAAGATTTTATGCTTAAAACCTTACAGCAATATGAGAATGCAGCATGAGCAGTGCAAAAGTCAATGAAGTCTGACAGTGGATGCAATAAAATCTGCTGTAAAACTTGTGGATACGCAGCAGCGACATGAATAAAAGTGTGAATGTTCACTGAAGAGGAGCATCATGCTATGTATGATTATTTATATATATATATATATATATATATATATATATATATATATATATATATATATATATATATATATATATATATATATATATATATATATATATATAATAAAAATAACAAAGAACTTTCATGTTATATATATATATTTGTAAAAACTTTCATGTTTTTGGTCTGTGGGAGGAAGCTGCAATGATGACAAATAAAGACTATTGCATGCTTTAGGAGGAATAAGAATGTATATGCAAAAGGAAGATGGTTTAAAAGCTATTTTCTTACACAGCAGGGCATTCCATTATATGTCACATGAAAATAAAAGTGCAGTTACAAGAATACTATCTGGTCTTTACCTGTGCTCTGTGACACTCAAACATACTGTCAGCAGCTTCCACTAAAAATGGCAACTCATTTTGCACAATCTGATCTTTTTAATAAACTTTATGCCAACCCTGTCTAAGCTGTAGCCTGATAGACTTATGGGTCAAGCCTGTACAACAGTTAATACTGCTAGTTCTTATACATGATACTTTTGTAAAAACATGCTTTTTTTTCTCCCTTTGTGACTTAAGTCAAGCGTTACCTGCTGCTGCCTGTAAATGACAATGTCTTTGCGCTGGCTTGAAATGTAGGAAAGCAATGTTTTGTACATAGTGGGCTGACACCATGATTAACATACACTTTAAAAGATGTGATGCAGACTTTAAGGTGCCAGTGTCCATTTATCACGACAGGAGTGATAGTTTAGAAGTAAAATTCAGGTTGCACTTACAATGTCTGTATATATATATATATATATATATATATATATATATATATATATATATATATATATATATATATATATATATATATATGTGTGTGTGTGTGTGTGTGTGTGTGTGTGTGTGTGTGTGTGTGTGTGTGGATGAATGTAAAGTGTAATTATGAAATGTTGGCGAAGGGGTAGGATTAAATAAGTTTTACTTCATCCTGCCCCTTTTCATGTTAAACAGGATTATGTGTTATGTCTATATCTATGTGTGTGCATGTATATAGGGGTGTACATATAGATAGGTGTGTGCACAATGGGTATAGATTTACTTTATAGATTTTTGTACATAAACAGATCATAACAGATCCTTTTATTTATATAGATTTACTTACAAGGGGTTCTATATGTTCTAATGTGTGTATGCACGTGCACAAGTACAGAAATAAAAAGTAAATATAAAAACAGACAGTAACAAGAACATTAGAAATAACAGGCAATAAAATAAAATAGTTAATGCAAAAAAAAAGAAAATCGCATTTATTTTTATGCTGATCTTAAAAGAATTTTAGCATCGTATTTTTTAAATATTTAAAATAATTCAGGAGTTTGTATTTTTGGATAAGAACAGAAAGATCCTTGATATCATTACAGCCAATAGAAGCTCCTTAAAGCCCTCCGCAATACATTTACTTGTTACATCAATCGTCTCCCTGCACCACCTTTGCCTCCCTCATGGAGGACTGGACCCAACACCGTTGCCTTCTTGCTTCACAGGCCCATCAAAAACAACACTTGATTTATAAATGTGCATGTTGGCATGCAGCACACAGTGTTTTGGATAAAAGGTAATATCCCATTTCTACATAAGAAGCTTATATCAATCCTTGATCAGTTCACTATTATCTATTTGCATAAATGCAATGTCCCGGGTATAACCATGGCAACTGCGATCAGACAGACTGAGCGGGTAATGCAAAAGCAGCAGAACATAACATATTATTACAATTATTGGACTGATACTACTTTGATGGTGTTGACAAATCACTGCAATGTATAGGATGAGAATAAACATATTTATGTTAGTTGTATAGTTTCTGTTTGATATTTCTCGGTTTTGTCTCATCATTATTTTTCTGGCCTGAACTATGTTGGAGTGATAACCATCAAGACTGCTTTAACTGCTACACGCGGGGCATTGCCATGTACCAGATGAATACCTGTCCGACTTGGAAGAAGAGTCCTTGAATATAAAGTTGGAGAAATATTTTTTAACTCCTCAGGAATCTATCATAGTCGCTATACTTTTATCCAACATTCCCTTGCGCAATCCAGCTAATACACCTCACATGTCCAAGCACTGTTGACACAGATCCGTTCTATGAGTCTTGCATCTTGGTTCACCTCAAGATTTTGAGCAGACACCTGCACTCATCAAGTTGAGTCAAGTAAGTGTGAGTTGTTATTTCAACCGTATACACAGCACACACTGAAATGAAACACGTTCCTCCAGGAGCTTAATGATTTGGCACAAAAGAACACAACACAAGACTACTCAGGCCAGACAGGACCAGCTGGAGTGCACAAACTGCAAAAGAAGACAAGAACAGAGTGCAAAACTTTAGGGACATGACTGCAAACGCCACAACTGCGCAGCAGTGCTACACGACACAGCAGGACAGGACAGGAAACGGTACAGCTGAAAATCACAGCAGTAACAATATTGGAGGATGTGAATCCAGTATTTTGACAGGCACTGTATCCTAGTAGCAGCTGATGTGCACAAAATGCTAAATGGTGCAAAAATGCAGAACTGTTCAAATGAAAGGACAGCATGAAAACTGAATAAGGAGTGATTGTTAGTGGGAGGGTGGCAGTTCATTTATGAGATGTTATGGGGAAACATTATAGAGTGTGTTTCTAGGAACGTTTCCGAGAGAATCCAGTTTAGGAGTATATTGTTGTGCGTGTGAAGCATTGGTGGTTAAGATTTACTGATTTGTTGTTGGTTTTTACCAGCTTCCGTTCATTTAGACAAATCGTCGGCCAGCCAAGCACGGAGTTAAGAAGGTAACGCTTTTACGGTCATCTGTTTAGTTTCTATTGGGAATTAACATTGCTTTAACCCACAATATCTGACTTGTGTAAGCAGATGTCCGTCTGAACTGCACTGATTATATTGTGCCAAAACATTAATACAGTGAGTTCTCAATGCAACTTTACAGAATCTGTAAAACACCATTCAAAAGCGAAAATGTAAGATTTACTAATGTAACAGATGGTTTGTCTTTTAATAAGCCTTAATTTCCTCAAAAGGCCAGCAGTATATAATCCTCATCGTAGTTATTTAGCATTTTTTGCCAAACACACAGTTTTCAGTTTCAGAGAAAATGCATTTTTACAGCAGGACTGCAGTGAGTTCAAAGGTTCACTGTTGAATTTAATGATGGGCTCAAATCCCATCGTTTTCTATAAGATTAGGAGCACTGGGCCCTAAAATAATTTAAAGAGAGCCAGAAGGAAAATTCCCTCAAAGGGTCAATATAGGGGGGCAAAAATGATTAAAGGTAAGGAAAATCTCATATAGGAGACTGATTGAACTATTGCATATTTAACTCCTTGGTTGGAGTCCATGTATCGGCCGTACATGGAGGTCAAAAGTAAAAGTAGTTCTGCAATCCAAAACATTTCTGTTTAATCAACTGGAAAAAACTGAACTGTGGCATCTCCCATCTGTGACTGACTGCCACTTTACCTGAAACTGACTCTTACAGTTATGGAAGTTAACAATGGTGCGTTCAGTGGTTCTTATCAGAGGTAAGACGCATTTACAGTTTGTGACAATGTGAGTGTTTTTTCTGAGTCAGCCAAATCCCAGTCTGTGTTTTGTAATATTTAATGATACAATAGTGCCTCATATTCTCTTGTTTATTGTTAGTATTTAGGCTGATTGCATGCTACTGACCATGCCAACAACCGGTGCATGAATATGTGAAATTATTGCACTCCTTGGAAAGCTCAAATACCATCAGTACCTTGAATTTCTTTTTTAATAATTGGCCATAAAATGGCAATATAACATGAGTGCAGTCATTACAAGAGACAGGTGCAGATTTCATTAAATATCCCTGGGACAGGAAAAGTTATTACTGAATTTATATAACCTCATCCTGAGCCAGAAAAGTATTCAGTGATAAAGCACACTGCCTCAGGGACTGTGGATGTTTTCTAAAGACACTCATAAATCACTATTTCTGATCATTTAAAATGTGGAATTTGACTTTCATTCAGACCCAGTCTTTCCCAAATGTTCTGATTGACTGATTTTAGCACAGAAAATCATTATAATTGTCTTTACAGTAATTAAAGTCCCTGCATAATTACAAACATGTCCTAACTTTGTTTAAATAACCAAGAAAAGTACACGTGTAGGTCAAAACAACTCGGATAGGCTCCAGCAGAACACTGTGATCCTAAATGGGAAGGAATTCATATAGTTAAAGGATATGCATGGATGTCTTTTACAAATATCAAGACAACCCATTTTATTTTTTTTTTAGACTTTAAACAGTGACCCAAGTGGAAACATAGAACAGACTGTTAATGTAAAGCAATAACACAACTCTACCTAAACCTCATGTATCACTGGATAAATGCGATATGTCACCACAGCATTGCAGTCAAATATGTAGCAGAAAGTGCTTTCCAGCGCAGAGCTTTGCAGCATCGCCTGCCTCAGCTGACTTTAAATTCCATTCAGCTGACAAAACTTCGATTTGCATATAACCGAAAACAAAGCTCACCCTGAGACATTCATGAACAACAGAAGCCAGGTGCCTGCAAATGAGCTGGCGCTTCTTGATTGATGGTTTTGGATTGCAGTATGAGAGGTGTAGGTAAAGTAGTGTGCAAAAACGTTACTTTGTCTTTTTATGATATGAAATGGTGAATAACATGCTGTAACGCTCGAAAACAAGATAACAAAGCTCAGAACACCTGAGCATTAGTGCAATTATTTTCCAAGGACAATGAGACTTTCCCTTCCCCTCCTCCTTGGACTCAGTTCCTGTATTACCATCCCTTCAAGAACTCCTTCTTCAGCAGAAAGAGCCTTCGGCTAGATCTTTGCTCCTCAGCGGTGTCGTAATGCAACACTAGAGTTTATTCAATATGTAATTAATCCTCCCGTCATGCCTCACCTTCTCACACGTTTTGCTCAAGCTATCGATACGAGCTACAGTTCTTGGTTCATTCTCTTTATTTCATATATTTTTTTTACTTGATTTCTCTGGAGAACTCGGGTTTTTGAAAAGGCTGCAACAACCTGTCCGATGACTATGTCAGTTAGTCACAACTTATAACACAAGAAAGTGAGATTTCCAGAGTGACGGCTTCTGTTTATCAACATAGCATGTAATATCAAGGGTTCTCTTTCCAATACTTGGTATGGTGCATTTACTTTTCCGGCCTTAAGATGATCCTGCCTGTGTTTACTTTTGCGTGTTTGTCTGAAGACTCAACAGTTGAGTGAAACTAGATCACATTAAAGCCAGCTTTCACCATGGGCAAGCTCGGAAAACAGGGCACGGTGCCTGCTTGCTGCCAGTAGCTGTGATCATTGGTGTATCCTATGTCAACTTCAGACAAGTAGCCATTCAGTTAGGCAAAGAAATTCCGATGGAAGGAGGAAAGGAGTGCTGCTAGCTACCAGTGACTGAACCAGTAGGCCTTTGGGAACCTGTTGCAACAGGTTTTTCTTTCTGTGTATCTTATTGCTGGGCTAGCCTGGACGAGTGCCAATAACACACACACACACACACACGGAAAGTGAGGATGATATTCTGAGCTGCCAAAATCTGAAACCAACCCATCACCTACTTTCATACACATTTAGACAGGCAATCTAATTGAAGTGCCTCACTGTGAGGGTGAAGGTGGCTCAAGGTGCACGGATCTGCGAGGGAAATGGACTCAGCAAAGGTTACGGGTCTGAGTGAAATGGTCTGATGAGATCAAAAACGTGAGGAGAACGGACAGTTGTTGAATCTAAAAGTTTGGTGAGTTTATCTGACTGCTTTACAGTATGGGATTTAAGGTGTGTGTAAAAAAAAAAGCAATAATTTTGCCATTTTTTTCTTTTGTCTTGACTTTTATTTATTTCTAAGACGCATCACAGTACTACAGTACATTGTTACAGTGCAGCAGTGTTACTGTTGGCGCTGTTGCAGGAGCTGAATGATGACAAACCTTGCGTAACAACCTTTTCATGTAAAACTCAACTTGTGCTACATTAATCTGACATTGACATTGTGCGGGTAGACACTTTCATGACCTCAGTGACAGCAGATATTACAGACATCTAGCTAAACTGTATACATTTGGTGATTTCCAGTGAACGGTGATAAATGTGCGCAAACTTTGAGATTCTGAAAACTTAACGTGGCTGGTATTTGTGACGTTGCATCCAGGTTGAAGATCATTGCAAAAATGGTACAAATGCACTGCACATAATTCAGCAGGTGGCTCATTCATTCACAATTTGTAGATATTTATCATATTTCTTTTTTTTTTAACCCTTGCATGACCCCAAACTTGTGGGATTCGCAAAACCACAGATCCTGTACTGCAGCCAAATTATGATTCTGTGTGTTTATCTATGCAAAAAAAAAATAAAAAAAATCTAGCCCTCTTCTGTGGGTCACACCACAACTTGTTGCTGATTGAAACAGCTACATGTGTCGACAGCTTGTTGGCTTTCTTTTATGATTTGTGGGCTTTGAACATCTAGGAAAATTGGCATCGTCAAAAAAAAAAACATGAAAAAAAATAGAAAGTACAATATTTGCATATTGGAATACAGTAACAGTGAGCAAGAAAAGGCATGACTTCATGTCAGTTGTAACTAAGTGCATCAACTGTCAGCTGTGATCTGAGCCTGTTTGCAATCCAGCTGACTAAAACTATGATATCACAAGCGTCACCTGGGTTTTTTCTGCCTCAACATCTCTCATGTTTCTCCTTGAATCTGCTGGAACTGCTTTCCCAGCTTGGAGGACACACTTCCAAGTGTTCCCACTACTATCGGCACCACTGCTGACTTCACCTTCCAGATCTTTTGTATCTCCTCCTTCAACCCTTGGTGCTTCTCCACTTTCTTCTGTTCCTTCTCCTTGATATTGCTGTCACCACGTTGATCACTACTGGTTTCGTCTGGAGTTTATCAACCACCAGCATCTGCATCCAGCCATACATCACCAAGTGCAATGCAAAGTGGATGCAGTGGTGTAAAACACGCTGCCACTGGACTGCGTTATCTGGAGTGACGAATTGCGCAATCGTATGGACGAGGCTGTTATAGCTGCAAAGGGTGGACCAACGTCATATTGAACCCTATGGATCAGGAATGGGATGTCACTTTAGTTTATATGCGAGTCGAGGCAGGTGAGCGAATACTTTTGGCCATATAGTGTATCTTCCATCTTGACTTTCAGACTTCCAACACCTGCTCTGTGCAGAGGTTCCTGTACACTATAATTGCTATGTGGTTGAATAATTTGATGTATGCTTTACCTGCCAGCATCTTGCATCCGGCTATTTTGTCCTGGATTGTCACTGGGGCATCTTTGCACAGTCTGCAGCTGGGGTCTTGTCTGGTGTGATTGACCCTGGACTGTATTGACTTCTTGTGCTGCTATGATAAATTCCTCCACGGTGTCCTTCACTCCAGCCTTTTCCAGCCACTGGTGGGATTTCTCAATGTGAGCCACTTTTTCGCTCTGCCAATGGTACATGCCATGCAAGAGCTTCTCTGTCCATGATGGTTCCTCCTCCACATCTTCTTTCGCGCTGGATTTCTGGTGTCTGAGACTTTCACTTAGCAGCTTCTTCTTAGGGAATATCTTCTTGATGTATTCCTAGATATTTGTTATTTCATCCTGGATAATGGCTTTGATGCTCACTAATCCACAGCCTCCCTCTTTCTGCTTCATGTGGAGTCATAGTTGGAAATCCTCTGTGCATCGTGAGGAGCTTCCTTGTCTTGACATCAGTGGCCGGCATTTCTTCCTGTGACCAATGGGGCACCTGATTACCGGCAGACCATATGTGTTGATAGCCCCATTCCCTCTCAGCTGGCTCTTCGGGATCTGCCTTACTTTTTTTTAGGTCATTGTTGTGCTCAACGTCTTTGCAGCCTCCTCATAGTTGTCATTTGCTTGCAGAGTCCCCAGGTGTTTGTAGCTGTCCTGAACATCTGACATTCTGCCCTCTGGTGGCTCAATCCACTCAGTTGTGATAATTTTGCCTCTCTTGGAAACCATTTGAGTGCATTTATCCAACCTGAATGACATTCCTAAATCACTGGTATATATATATATATATATATATATATATATATATATATATATATATATATATATATATATATATATATATATGGCTCAAGAAATACCTTCAGGATTACGTTGGTTTATGCAGCCTGTCTGCCAAGCTGATGAGAGGGTTTGTTTCTACAGTGTTGAGAACGGCAGTCTCAACTTTCGCCTTGACACTTAAGCCTGCTTTGACTCAAACAAAAAGAGCTTTGATTGCTACTTCTCTCTTTTTACAAACGCCATAAAGGAGCGATTAATTCCACTGTGTTTCAGCACTCTTTGGCTGTCTTTATGTGACCTAAAAGCCATCATGGTTTGTTGGCAGTTTTAATGAGCTTGGTTTATGTCAGGGTTGAGGTTACCTTTACTGGAATCAGTGCCACGTGTCTCTCTTCACCACTGGGATCATGTATCACCTCTTCAGGTTTGTTCAGCTAAACCCCTGACACATATACCTCCACTGTTTTCAGTTCATTGTGCTGGCTCTAAAAAAATGAACTCAACTGTTCCCACGCCTGCACTTATGCTGTCAGAGGACGCAGTATAGTGTGTCACTCAGATTTTACAGTAGAAAAATGACTCAGAAGATACGATCTGAAAGGATCAGTGAACACTAGTGCTTTTTCAAAACACAGCAGAATTGCTTCTTGTCATGTTGCTAAAGCAACATCAATCAAGTTTCACAAGTGGATTTTTCTTGTCCCGTTTGATCCATCTATTTCAAGAAACTGCTTTGTTCCTTTGATTTCTGGCTGAAAGATGGCTATATAGATAACGCTCTTGAGCATGTTTGAGCTATTGCATCTAACAACCAGTTGTCTCAACTACAATAAAGGAAAAATTATGTTTTTTTGCCCAACAGACAGCAGGATCAGAACTCGTTGTTTGTTACTGGTATTCACACAACATTTAGGGTGGAATTGGCAGTGTCATTCAGTTCACAGGGCAATTTATCTTCAATAAATTAATCCTTCATGTCAGTAGTTTCTTTTTCTTTTTTTCAATCTTTCCACAGTGGCAGGTTTTGGCACAGAATGTTATACTCTCCGAAGTTTTCCCCCAGCAGCAGCAGTCAGAGTCAAACATCAGCCCCTCAGGTCAGTCAACACATCTGTGAATACTATGAGACATACTGCAAGAAAACAGCAAAATCTTCATTGCTCAGTTGGGTTTCTTTCTTTCATCTCCAGACAACTTTTTGTGTAACTCTAGAAAAAAAAACAACCTCTGCTAACATTCATTGTGGTGTTTGATGGACTTTCCAGGGTTAAATGTCAGAAACTGTTATCAATCACTAAAACTGAAACTATAATTCAACTGTCAGGGTGTGAATCAGGGTAAATAGCTGAGCCAGTACTCTGTGGTTTATGTGCTGTGAAAGAGGAGATATGCTGATATCGAACTTAGGGGCTTCCCATAAAGCATTGTGGCATTTTACTTTTTGGCTTAAATGATACTCTGTCTATTTTCGTTTTTCCTCCACAGAGGAAAAACAAACTTAATAAAATGTCAGTGGCCAAACTAAAATAGATCCCCAGCTCTCATTTCAACCATATGTTTGCACTACTTGTTCATAATAACTCACATCAGGATGTGGAAGGTGCCGCTCCAATAGGAAAACTTGCCTTCAGTGAATTTATGCAAAAATGAATCTGAGTTACAAACAACTGGCTCTTATCAGATGAATCATAATCTTCTGTTACAAAAAGGTGCAACAAATTCTGGGCTTCACTGATCCCACTGTTTTGCATATGTTAATACCTAACTTAAAGAACCGTTGCTTACATTAACAACAACAACAAAGTGTGTTTTGCAATGAGTTCTATTGTTGTACTAGTATATCCTTATTAACTCTGAATTATGAATGAACAGCTCATTAAATTACATATTTTCCAACCTTGGTAACAAAAAAGTGAAATTTTCACAGAAAAATTACTTTTTCCCCTCATATGCCCCCCTTCAAAAAAAGGCGGAGACTGTAACTCGCACTAAATCATCCTGTCTAACATGAGTGTAACTTGTAATTAGTATGTTTTGCAATGTCACACTGCAGACTAAAGCGGGCAGGGACGCCTGCTTCCCTCAGAGAGAGAGCAGCACCTTAAGCTTGAGGACTGCAGCTTTGAACAGGAGACACAGCACTGATGGGATCACAGAACAAGGCCCCGTTAACCGTTTCCACCCGTACCATCGACAGTTCAGTGATGGAGTAAGGGAGAACGCAGGCTGTCTCCAGCACTGCTCCTCTTCCTTTAGGAGTCTGGAGGAAGTGTGCAGCCCCGACGCTCATTCACACGGCAGCGACATGCCAGCAACCTGGGACCAATACAGTGATGGCATTCAGGTTTATAGATTTATGGTGCCCTCATTTTTATGCTTATTATTTCTGTTAAGTACTAACAGCTTCAAACAATCTATAAAAAGACAATGTGAAACCATCTTCAATAACTGGAAAAAAAGGGTTGCACTATTGTACAAGTTTTCATTTCGTCTCCAAATCATTTTTTTTCTTTCCACTTGTTTTGCAGAGTTCGTACTCAGAGCTACCAACTGCTTCACTGGAATCCCCCCACTTTTTGTCTCAAAGGTATCAGTCCTACGGCTCACTGAGCCCTCTACAGCAGGTGAGCGACTGTGCTGGCTTAAACCACAGAGTGGCGCAGTAGAGCATAGGATGTGAAAAAACATGTAGTTATTAACTTGAGGACATAAATATTTGTGGACACAGTGAATGAGAATGCAGAGAGATCTGTTTTTTAGTGGCTGTCAGGTCGTGATTTTCTTCATATCTGCTGCACAGGTTTCAGCCAAACTGTATCCAAGTGATGACCTGCCAAACAGCTCTAAATATTCTCCCCAGAGTCGCTCGTCTCAACCACACCAGGAGAGTGCCACCCATTCACTCTTCCCCAAACCCATTTACTCCTACAGGTAACACTACATCACAATTTGCCTCATGTCATCAAGGCTTATCAGAATTTGCTGTTTAGTAAGATTTAAAGCTGTTTCATTGCATGTGAGGGGACTACTTTTATTACAGGTGGTTTGTTTGTATAATGATTATAATTCTAACATCAAATGTCTTTTTCATCACTGCAGCATCTTGATATTTATGGCTCTGAAGAACAGTAAAACAGGAAGTCTGCCAGTCAGTGAGATCTACAGCTTCATGACTGAACACTTCCCATATTTCAGGGTACTGCCATACACACTGTCCTCAACATATATTTGAACCCTAATCACATCAAATATCCAACTTGCAATAATAAAAATGAGAAATAAAAAGAAAAATCAAAACTGATCTGAGTTAACGATAAAAAAGATCAAAGATCTGCTTGGTGAGCAGCACCTGGTGATGATCTCTTTTGCAAACCACGCCATTGTATCTAGGCGTTCATATATGCAGCCAATTAAAGCATTTAGGAAAAATAAAGCACATGCATGTTATAATGACTCTGGCATAGCTACAGCAAAGTCAGTGCAGATACTGAGGCGTGTAACACAAGCGGCCTTTCTGTATTGTTATAATCTGCACAATACTACAATTATTCTGGGCAACAAAAACTAAGATTTGGTTACTTCAGCTTTATGCATTGGTAGAAGCACTAACGGAACAAAGCAAGAGCCGGGCCGAGGCTGGGGGCAAATGACCGGGCCCTTTAAACCCAAATACTAAAGCTCATGATGATATCATTTTACAACAACATACACATGCCCACAACCTGGGGCTTACAAGCACTGGCACCACGGAGAGCGACTATGTCATCAAGCCGGCATGAAGCATAACAAACTAAGAGAACAACAAAAACATTAGGCTACATGGCCACTAATATTAAAACAACACACATTCAAAGTAGTTCAGCCCCACTGATAGCAACCGCATTATTCTGACACCCACTTTAACTATTTCAACTTATTTAACTATTTCAACTCAGAGCCAGTATCAGTAGCTATTTAAGTATAGTAAAACTGGCACAGCCACCCACGCGTTCGCAAACACAATTTCAACATGATGTACTACAGGCCTGAATCTAGATTTGTAAAAATAACAGTGTTGATACCTAAACACTGGCTGGAAAGACTCCCAGACTACTTGACAGCCACAATCATGACATGAACACTGTAACACTTCCTTCCTAAGGCTGACAGGTGCAGCATGTTGCTGAGAGACTCTTGTCTCTGTCTTAATTTGGGTGCAGTTTTGTTGCAATCTTATCCAGTTGGGCTCTGTGTAGCTGGAGGGTTCACCTTCAAGATCGCCCAGGTTTGTGTTGGAGCTCACATTTATTACCGTCTTAAAGCATCTGGCACAATTTTTTACATGTGCCATTTTGTTAAGTAGCTTGCAGATGGAGTCATACTGTACTGTGTATTCATGCCCTATAGTGCATTAATATTAATAACATGAAGCAGCTGCAGGGCTGGATGCTAATTTGAACCTTGATTATAAAAGCAGATTCCAAAAGATTCCACATTTTCACAAATCAGATAAGCTGAGGCACACCACTGGAAAGAGGTTAAACAGTTTTTGGCAAATATATTCAAGAAGACATTTTATTGACAATCTTAGAGCCCATCAACTACAGTAAAATGAGATATTGGGGATGTCTGTTTATATAATTTACTGATTAGATTACCTGCTTACCAAACAATGGACTTTAAAAAATGGCTACAAGTTCAGCAGATGCATAGGGTACAAAAAAGAAGGTGCCATTTGAGAGAAAGTTTGCAGAAATGTTTTTAAGATCCATGCAAAAACGTTCAAAATATTATGAAATGGTTTTCACCAGAGTTCACTTCAGGGGCACTTGTTACAACATGCTGACATGATTCGCTGCCAGGACAAAGGAGGGGAAAAGAAAACAACAAAAAATCCTTTTGTAATGTACCCTCCAGGGAGG
The DNA here is from genome assembly GCA_014839995.1 of Xenentodon cancila. Lineage (NCBI taxonomy): Eukaryota > Metazoa > Chordata > Actinopteri > Beloniformes > Belonidae > Xenentodon > Xenentodon cancila. The sequence goes on along the minus strand of CM026201.1, from coordinate 17,409,191 downwards.
GATGAATCTCTTGACTTTGAATGGTGGATTTAGACTGGTATCTAGCAGGTTTCATAATATTATACCAGTAACATTTGATAAGCAAACACTAGAAAAACATAACTTAGTGGCCGAGAGCCCCAAAAAGGTCATGTTTCTTTAAAAGAACTTAAAGAGCATCAAGGGCAAGATATGTTTTTTGTTGTTGTTGTTATATTTTGTTCTATATGGTAATTATTACCACATATCAACATGCAGACACAAGATAGCAAACAAGGTAAATACTGTACATCACTGTGATGTGCTAAGAGAGCTAATAATTGTGCTTTTGTGTTTTGTGATGGTCAATGCAAGATTCCTCTGAGCCCAGAGATGTCAGGACTTTGACAAGGTTACTAAGGATTCTTTGTTCCACACTAAAATGGGTGGTCAACAAAACTAGAAAAGCTAAAAGTCCATATACCACTATAGCAATGTTGAATTATATTAGTGAATGTAGCTCAGTATTTTAACACTTGTCAGAGGTTTCCCACAAAAATCCTTTGCCTCTTTGGTCATATCAGCTGTTGATGATTGATAGTTCATGGTGCTGTGCCGTTTGAGGAATCAGAAGTCCTGCGCATCCAGCTCGGGCTTAAACCCTTGCATGCAAAAAATCGTTCTTCATTATGATATATATATATATATATATATATATATATATATATATATATATATATATATATATATATATATATATATATATATATATATATATATATATATATATATATATATATATATATATATATATATATATATATATATATATATATATGACCATTTTTTTCCACAGATATGTTGGTAAAGTGGCGCTGCTCTTCTAATTTTTGTCCCTCAAAGAATCTGCCTTTCATAAATACTGCTTTTGTGCCAAATCGTCATCAAAATCAGCTCTTGACAACACCTATTGAAATTAACAAAATTCTTGATTTTTCTTTAACCTCTTTGCATTACATGAGCTCTCATTAATCTCTTTTGACTTTACTGCAAGCTTAATATTGGAAAATCTGAAGTGAAACTTGCCAAGAAAAACCCAAAAAACCCAACATGAAATATTTTGGCTTCATACTGTTTTGAAAAAAGAAAAAAAATCAAAGCAAGTTTAACATTGCATCAGGCTATTCATTACTTTGTTTTCAGTAGGGACTGTAAAGTTGACAATGCTAGTCTGAATTTTCGATAACTGGGTCTTTTTATGCAACTTTTTTTTTTTTACCATTCAAGCTGTTTCTTTATGTAAAGAACCTGAAATTTAATCTTCTATCACTATTTATTTTTTTTCAAATTGTATGACAGTCAACTTCTAATTTTATGCATCACTCTATTTCAACCTGACATAAAAAAACAATAAACTTATCTCTTCATAGCATGTTAAAAAATAGAGTTTAATTAATTCCAAAACTAATGCAGTTGTCTAATATCAATATCAAAGTGTAGTTCAGTGTATCATAGTAATCATTCCCTCTGCATTCAGACAGCTCCTGATGGATGGAAGAACTCTGTGCGGCACAATCTCTCTTTGAACAAGTGCTTTGAGAAAGTGGAAAACAAAAATGGGAACACTTCTCGTAAAGGATGCCTTTGGGCTCTTAATCCAGCCAAAGTAGAAAAAATGCAGGAGGAGCTGCACAAGTGGCGCCGCAAGGACCCGCTGACTGTTCGTAGGAGCATGGCGAGGCCAGGTGGGTTCCATAAACCTAACTGTCAGGTGGGAAAAGACCAGCCGTTTGACCAATTATGAAGAACATTTTACTCTTCAGGTGTTGAATAAATTATAGATTTTTCACCTACAGTAGCTGGATGGTCATTTTTATTTTACCCTGTTTCATTCAAACCTTTTCTTTTTTTTTTTTTTAAAAAAAAAACACCTTTTAATAGAAGACCTTGATCGTTTGCTTGGAGAGAAGCTGGACAAGTTCAGGTCTCTGCCACCTTACACAAACATGACTTCATTTTCAAGAGTGGGCTCCATCTACAGCACCACCTCATCATCTGACGCTCCTCCTCAGCTTCAGTCAGCTTGCCAACCCATCCAGCCTTCGCAGCATGCCCATATTCAACCGCAGCAGCCCCGCAACCTCCCCCTCACAGCTACTTGCCCCAGCAACTCATATTCTCTATTCTCACCCTGTGGACAACTGCCTGCAGCTGATGTCACATCAGCCCCTGGAAGTCTGACATCACCCATTGCTGGGAAGATGCCACCTGTTTACAGTGCTGCCCTGCTGGCTGAGTACAGTGCAGGTCCAAGAGGCATGCAGGACATGCTGTTGGAAGGAGATGCCAGTTATGATATTGACACGCTCAACCCCAGTCTTACTGACTTGCAGCTGCAAGGTAAGAGAGCCCCATAGGGACAAGATACTGTATTTCATTAAAAAAAAAGTATAATTATATGGTGGATTATGATGCATAGAGGCATACAACACTTGGAGGGCTGCTGGGAAGCAGACTATTGCTGGTCTTGGTAAGGCCCATCTAACGATTTTTAGTTTCTGAGTTATATAGTTATAGAGTTAAGGTGGTTATATGTGTTTATCTGCAGCTCACAAAGACTAAAGTACAGATAGATCAAAGGCTGGTCATATTCATCTCTGCTTAATCATTGGCGATACCTGGACAGAACTTGGAGATAGATTTTCACAAAAGGATGTAGATGACCATCAGGATGTAGATCAACAACAGGATGTAGATGAATCTACCAGCACTTTATTGTAAAATAACTGCAGCATCCCCGGATATTGATAAGTATTGATCTACACCAAAAACGCCCTATTTTTCCTTTCCTTTCTTTTTCAGGTAATTTGTGGGAGGAGTTAAGGGAAGACAGCTTGGTGTCAGAACCACAAGTCACCACCACAAGCGCCATGTCCACTTTTGACCACCATATCCAGACCAATTGCCTGCAAGTCGCACCTCCTTTAGGTCACACATCATTGGGGACTACTGGTGAACACTATAAAGAAGTATATGAGATGGCAGACGCAGACAGAAGCTGTTGGAACGACCTGCATCCTGTCAGTTATTCAGGAGTGGAGAACTTATCGGGGTATCTGACCTCCTGCACCACATCCATTTCTTTAATGTAAACCTTTGGTGTCTCCAGATTCACTGAAAATATATGTGAGCTTGGTTGGAGAATATTGTTGCAAGCGGCTTCATGCCACAGTGTTTGCTTGTAGATAGTGAACCCATCAAAGCTTCTATTCATCACAGTAACAGTTTAGTGCTCAACTATTTAAGAACACATTTGTCTTGTCTCACTTTTTTGTTCACTTTTTTTTGTTTGTTTCCATTAACATTTTTTAAATTTCTGAATTGGAAAATGACAATGGGTAAAATAATGTATTTTTTAATGAAAATATGGAAACACATCTATTTATTTAACAAATGATGTTGTTGAAGTTTAACATTTTTATTTTCTTTAAATTATCTTAATGTTGTTTTTCCATTTCAATAATTAAAAATTATATTAGTGCTTCAATAAAAAAAAAAATAAAAAAATTTCAGGTGCAGCTCATGTCAATTTAATTCAATTTCAATTCGATTTTATTTTTATAACATCTATTACAACACAAGTTGTCCCTAGGTTCTATCCAGAGACCCAGAATATGACCCCAGAGCAGTTATTACATAAACAATGGCAGGTAAAAACTCCCTTTAAGAGGGAAAAAAAAACTTGAGCAGGACCTGGATCATAAGGGGGGACCCTCCTGCCGAAGGCCAGCTGGGTAGAGGAGGAAAAGGGAGATCAGAAAGAGGAAAGACAAACACATCGTCAAAGGTACAAAAGACAAGATACATTAGTATAACTGTCCGTCTGCAGCAGAACTAAGACTTCCATGTATATATGACTGATCCATGGTTAGTTGGAGGACTACATAAACAGGTGTAAACAGCAGACACTGAGGTGGTGGCAGCATTCCCATCCTCTCACCACCTCAGTAGGTATCCAACAGAGACATCTATACAGACAGGTGGTTTAAACACTGGGTTGGTCAGAAGGTGGGACTGCAGGGCAGCATGCAGCTCCTGAGGCTCTGGCCTGCAAACATGTACGGAAGAGAAAAAGAGGGGACAGACCAGCACAACAAACTACAAGAACAATGGAGCACAGTTATCCTTATGATATACTTCTAATTAATAACTGAGGATTGGGCTGATGAAGGAAAAAGAAACAGAGGAGGTGAGGGTCACCAGTCAGTGGATCATGTTGGTGTCCCCTGCAGCAGGTCTACAGCAGCAGATCTAGGATGAAGCTGTGTTTAAGACCAGCTGCTCTAGTCTGGTCCTGCAGCTGCAGCTGTGACTACTGGCCCTAACACACTAAAGTACTAACTACATGCTTTACTAAACAGAAATGTTTTCAGTTTAGTTTTAAAGGTGGAGGTGGTATCAGCCTCCTTAACCCAAACTGGAAGTTGGTTCCAGAGTGATGGTTCCTGATAACAGAAAGCCCGTCCTCCAAATCTACATTTGGATCTTCTAGGAACTACGAGTAAAGCTGCACTCTGAGAACGGAGAGCTCTATTAGGAACATGTGACACTATCAGGTCTTGCAAATATTGCGGCACTAGGCCATTTTGGACTTTATACACAACTAATAAAATTTTGAATTGGATTCTGAGTTTTACGGGGAGCCAATGGAGGGAAGCAAACACAGGAGAGACGTAGTCTCTCTTGTTGTTTCTTGTCAGCACTCACACTGCTGCATTTTGGATCAGCTGGAGGCTGTTCAGAGAATTACTTGGACATCCTGCTAATAATACATTACAGTAATCTACGGTAATCTAGTCTAAAAGTTTCAAACATGTGAATTAGTTGTTCAGCATCACTCTGGGAAACGATGTTCCTGATCTTTGCGATATCACGGAGATCTTAAGTCAGGAAATAATACTCAAAAGCAGTTAATTTGATTTTAAGGTGGCAATAATCTGTATTTTTGCATCAAGTTTGAAATTACAGTATTAAAAAAGCTGAAGTTTCTGCAAATTATCTAGCTCTGACCCAAAAACCTTTGTGCTTTGCTTACTTTGATTCTTCTGACGATGCTCTTTTCAACTGCAGCAGGTTTATTTTTCCGGTGAAAAACCTCTGATAACTCATAACAATTCAGACACAGTTATTGTCATTGTTGAACACAGCAGGGCCGGGTATTTCCCTCAGGAGGTTCCTGACACTTGTACCAAAATCAAACTAGGTTAAAAACAATCAAGGGAAAAAAAAAAAACAAGAGTTAAAACTTATCAGCTGCACAAAAACATGACTCTGAGATAAGTGTAACTCTGGACCCCCCCAGTCATGTTTTATAGTTTTTATTTGCTCTGATTTAATATGGGCTGAACAAGTGGCACACTCTCAGCTCACTAACAAGGATGTCACATAAGGATGTTTGCTGAGTGATGATTGGTGGTGTCATGGCAACGGTGCAGTAAGACTGCTCTCACAGAAGAGGGCACCAACGACACTTTGTGACATCCAGCTTGTTGCTTTTGATGAATAATTTTCTGCAAAATTTCATGTTTCTTACTTTCTGCTCATTTTGTGGAACTAATGTTTAGTATGTTAAATAGCTTTAAATCATGCATGTACTGTAATTTGTTAAAGATAAGGCAGAGGGAGCATTAACTAAAAAAAAAACAATGCCTTTTTCATTTCATGTTAAGAGGAAGGTTGTCTAAGTAAACACTCGGATTTTAGCATAAAAAAACATACCAAAGTTTCGCAAAAATCCCATATTTATTGCAGTGATGGAATTTCAGCCGTCAAAACTTTACATACGTTTTTGTCATTTCATAGTTAAAACATTTATCAGAATATAAGTATACACAGTGTTTAGTGTTACAGAGAAAGTACTGGATATCAAAACTGGTGTCTGACTTTGGGCTAACATGTTTTCTGACCCTTCAAAATGGCTATTTATTCAAAAAAATACTCCTGATGTAGTAGTATGATGAACATGAAAACATGAAACAGATGACAGATTCACAAAGACAAAGTACACATTGCTGTCATTCAACTGGATGATAACAGGACACAGGTGGAAGAATGAATCATTCAGAGAAATGTGTTGCTACAAAGTCAAGAAACCTTAGGAGTACGACTGTTGTTACTCTGGATATGAGGTATCTATTCAAATATATTTTGTAAAATAGAAATATGAACAGATTAAAAATGTCTCTCTTGTTTTTATCCCCTTTTTACTCTCTTTGTCTCAGTGTGTTTCTACCTTTCTCAGAATGGTAAGATCAATCAAGACTCCTGTAATACGATATATATATATATATATATATATATATATATATATATATATATATATATATATATATATATATATATATATATATATATATATATATATATATATCATATTAAACAAATCTAAAACTGCTCCTCTGATGAACAAGTGAAACCCACATAAACAGAATGAAATCAACAGTTTGTACAGACACTTCATGTGTTTGTTGCCCACACGCTCGCTTACACACGCTGATGAAAAATACTGGCAGAATTTAGTGTTCCTGCAAGAAAAAGAAAAAAAAAAAAAGGCAGTGGGAGGAATCGGATTGGGATCTGATTGGGCAGCCAGCTGGTACCTGAATGAGATAACAGGACTGAGACGAACGTATCTAGTGCCAGTGATTTGTCCATCAGTTCATGTGTTTCTGATCCTGAATCAGTAGGATGGAAAAAAATTTCTGTAACTGTGAGAAGGAGAAGTTGGTGGTTTTCCTACGGTGCTCCGCAGTAGGAATAATCTGCCTTGTTGTGCATCACCAGCTTGTTGTCCACAAAGTAGAAGCTGTCAGACTGAGTCTCATAAGGGTGCTGGATCATCTCACGCACTGAGAGAGAAGAAACAGGTGGGACTTTATAGCATCAAATAAAATCCACCAGAGTGTTGCAAATTCATGAACCCCCGTGTGTGATACTCACTGATTTCCTCAGACAGTGCGGGGAATTCATAAATGTGCTCGCATGTGTTCTTGCTGCTGGGCATGCAGAAGCCGAACTCAAAATCAAAGCTCTTTAACAGTTGGTCACGGAAGTAATGTCTCTCGATCATGCGGAAGTTGTTGATGGGGGTGTCTCCGACTGTGAACTCCACTCTGCAGAAAGTCAAGGAGCAGAGCGAAATGAAAACCTGGACCTTCATTTTGTTCTTCTGGCTTGCAGTTATAATGACAAATTTGTTACCTAGTTAGTGACAAAAATGAGGAGAGTTCACACAGAAATATAATTATATACCCAATATAATTATATACAATATTGATATTAAGCACCAATGCATGGGAAAACTGCACAACACAGTTAGAACAAAGTCTAATAAAATGACAAAAAACGAGCTGATCTAAGTGGCTGTAAACAAACCAAGACCTGAAAATCCATTTTTGTTGTGCAGGAGATGTTTATTTTCATATTTTTATAGTTTATTTCATGGGATAATAAAAAATACATAAAATCTATGTCTGCATTGGACTGGCAACCTACGAAAAGAAAGATGCCATAGGCTTCAGCAAACCCATTTATTTATTAAAATCCACCCATCTACATGACATTTATATTTTAAAACAAAACCAAACAAAACTCACAGATAATGATGACTACAACATGCCCACATGTAGCTTGTCTTTTTAAATTTTGGACAATACATGTCCCCAATTCACTTCAAATTTAGTGTATTTTATCCAAGAGCACATTTGTGGTGTCCTCTTATCTATGTGGGTCCCAGCTGGATTAAAAGTGGGCTACTTGGACCTGGTTTAAAATGTCAAATGGAATAGGTCCCTTATGGTTTCAGTATGATGGACCCCAAACAGGATGCATATGTGGGTCAAATATATATGGAGCCCATGAGGGATACGAGTGTACTAAATGGAAATAGACTAAGAAATGTGTAAATTGTGCGGGTTTCATATAGTTTTAGTAACTCGTGAAAAGTGAAGAGTTCTTATGGACAAACAAGCAGGCCCGCCATAAAACCTGCATACTAACCCCCAAGAGACCCATTATGCAGCCCATATTGAGCCCACATATAAAATACTGTCTGGGTTTAATATATTTATTATCAATTTTTCCCTACCAGGATATACACTCCTGATCAAAATCTTAAGACATTCAAAAAATAGCAAGAATTTGCAATATTTGCATTTTGCACTGCTCAAACTTCAGAAGGTTCTAAGTAGAGCGTCAAAATGTAAAAAGAAGAAATGGCTCAGCCCATTTCAGTTAGTTGGTTGGTTTTTTGCTCGCATTTCGTCTTTTTGCATTTTGAAGCTCTACTTTAAACCTTAGGATCTGGCAGTGCAAAACGCAAATTGTTGCAATTTCTTAAATGGTCTTAAGATTTTGATCAGGAGTGCTTATGGTCAAAATTTTTAACATTATTGATCTGTAGTGGCCAGACATTGTGAAACACCCATTGTTATAGTGTTATGGTTTGTTTAATGTTCATGCTTGCTGCAGGAAATCTGAGGTTGCGACTGTACATTTGCACTGCCACTTTAAGAGAGTGGTGACTAAAAGGGGTTGGATCTGCGAAAAAAGCAATAACATGAGGAGAACAGAAAAAGCGTGACTGTACTGATTTTTGTAAAAGTTGCCAAGTCGTCTCTTCACTTTGAGAGTGCAACATATCTCAAAAGCCCTGAGACTTGTGGGCCATAAATGTTTGGCCCTGGCGTTTCATAGACGGCCTTAAACAATAGTGCCACCATGTGGCTGATCAAACTTTTTTCAATAGGTCAGTACAAACTCACTAAGGCAGTGTTTCTCAATTCCAGTCCTCGAGGGCTGCTGTCCTGCATGTTCAAGGTCTGCACAACTCTGTTGATGACACAGCTACTTGTATCACGGTGTGCTGAAGCAAGGCAGCACCTAAAACGTGCAGGACAGTGGGTCCCGAGGACGGGAATTAAGGAACACTGCACTAAGGCCAAATTCACTCACTGTGCACTTTAAAGCCCAATTATCATATTGTCGGCCTCTTAATATAAGGGCCTAAGCTATTTATTAATCATTTTTTTCAGAAAACAGAAAAATTTAAGCTAAATATTTGGCTCAGTTGTTTTTGTTTTTTGAAAAACTAAAAAAAAAAAAAAAACATGCCTTAAGCCATTACTTTGAGAGGATAATGATATCAGTCTTATCAAGTTTGGAGATTGCCCTAAAGAGAGGAAATTCCAAATTTGATTAATGGTCAATGTGTGACAATGTGTGAGCGCTTCAAAAACATGAGATGAGAGGTTCCCCAACATGGTGCTGGCATGGCCCTGGGATTTTGATTTTGGTTTCTTTGAATTATTTTTGTGTGTTTGTTCAGTTTTAGTGTAGCTGTTCTTACAATATATGCAATGTATGTCTTGAAAGTGCATCTCCCTTCTGTGTGGTTTCTTCTTTGCCTTCTTCTGTTGGTCCTTTTTTCCGGATTTTCATTATCTATGTGAGACTTTTGAGCGTCTGTGTGTTCAGCTCTTTATTGTCCTTTGTCACTTCTCCTTCTCACTAGTTTGTCGTCATTTGATGCTCCTGGTACTCTGCTGACTGCAGCACTTTATATATACATATATATATAAAGGACATTGTTTGTTATGCCCTCCTTCCTCCTGGATTCCTGCATTGTGCTCCAACATTCCTACAAACCTGAAAACTGTTGATGAGAAATTATTGAGAGCATGCAAAGATATTTTGGAGGGTCCACCAGCAGTGAAGTTGATGAGTGAGGTGTCAGCAATATAAACCAATGAAGGAAATTTGGAAAAGGAAACAATAAACAAACATACTTCAACATACACACACACACACACACACACACACACACACACACACACACACACACACACACACACACACACACACACACACACACACACACAAATGGTTGAAAACGTTCACAAATTATCCACGACTCTGATGTTTTCAGGGTGCAGTTTCATAACAGATTCGAGAAATGTAGTCGTGGGGAAACAAACGCGCAGCTTGATTGAAATCAGACAGACAAGCTGGGGCTAAGTCTAGTAAAATCTCTTGTAATGTATGACTCATTGTGACAGATTAGTCATTAAGTACAAACTATGATTTCTAATGATGTCATGATGTGTTGTAGGGTCACCAAAAATCTGCTCGTATGTGTCTGGTTATGTATAAGACTGTGAAACTTCTATCAATATATGTGAAATAACTGTATCCATTATGGACAGATCTTTAGGGCGCAATAATCAAGATGAATCAATGGTTCGGTTGTAGTGAACACCTCTGTCCGTCTGGGTGGGAGTCTGATGATGATGAATGCCACTCAGACTTGATATTTGATGCCTGACTCAGCTTGTGGGCTGGATTTTTCTGTGTGTTCACGCTAATCATGAAATCATGATCAGCCTACTGTCCCACCTTGAAACCCACACACCTCCTACATCCGATCTTCTGTCGCAGCAGCAGGGCAGATCACAATTCTGTGTTTTTTCTTCTAAGTTGAGGAAACAGTCTCTCTCTCTCTCACACACACACACACACACACACACACACACACACACACACACACACACACACACACACACACACACACACACACACACACACACACACACACCCTGTTGAGTCAAGTCTCAGAAGAGGATCTCTGCCAGTGCTCCCATATATGGTCAGCACAACACCTACTCTGGGCCAGAGTACAGCACGTCCTTTGAAACACCAAAGATGGCTGCTCTTCGGATGATTTGCTGATTGAAAGCACCCGAAGACACGTTTGAGGCGCTCATTCAGTGGAGCAAACAACTTCAGAGAGAGAAGCAGCTCCAGAACAGAGAAGTAACCAAGTCCCACTCGTCTGTGTTTGGTTCCAAGACACCAATGGTGGGCAGAAGTTTTACTTTGTGTTTAAATGCTGTTGTTTAATGCTGTTGTTAAATGCAATGTTTAATTGCGTTCATGTCAACTGCTACTGCCAGAGTTTTGGCTCTAGAAACCTACTATAGCATTGTAGTGCAACACTTCATTGAAATTTGTTTCAAGAGCTATGTTTTAATTATTTATTTAGAGTTAAAAGTGTAAAATAAGATTAGCAGACTAAAAATGTAAAGTTACTTTCAATTGCTAAAATGTGGAAAATTCATAAACATGCAATGTTTACAAGTTTAAAATTGGCACATTAAAAGGTTAAAGTTTAAAATATTAACTGGAAAAGGGCGGATCAACAAGCTCATGGGTCACCTATAAAACACTGTAATATTAGTGATTTTAAAAGCAGGCTTTACTTAGTTGAAAATGTTAATCTTCTTTCTGCTTCAGTGTTTAAAGGTTTACAACCTAAAACTGACGATCGACTAATCAAGAAAGAAGCAACAAACAAGGAAAACGTTGTAAATAAAGATGGTGATTCAGTTGAACTCTTGAGTCGTTCTTGTTCTTGGACCAAAATCGTAGGGAACTTGAAACACACACGACTTACGTGGCTCCAACCTGCCGCAGCTGAAGGAAAGCAGGGGTGAACTGGTATCGGACAAAACGGCCGGCATTGGGGTCACAGTGCTTCAACCCTCCAGCTGTAGAAGAGATGAACCAAAAAGAGGTTTTATTTTTCTGACTTAAGAGGGAGCCATAAACTTTAAAACGGGTGCAGTGCAATTTATTGTAAATCCAGGATTTTCTCTGAAAATATAAAATACATGACCAGAATTTGATTTTTTTTATATACTCTACATGTCACCCCCCCCCCCCCCCCAAAAAAAAAAAAAAACATTGATCTAATCTGTACGGTTTACAGCTGACCTGGTGTCGGCGGTTTGGTGATCTCAAACAGGACCGTCCCTGTTTCCATGTCACGGATCTTAAACCTAGTGAAGTCGATCATGTGGACGTTTTCTTCAGGAGAGCACAGGTAATCTAAAAGAAAAATAATTCAAAGTTATTAAAATGTTTGATCAACAACTGACTTAAACCAGCAAATTATTGAAAAGCTGAAACTTTGACCATGCACACTAATTGCTGTTGCAGGTAGGCTTGATGTCACCTCTTTTCCACTTGTTTCTCCATTAAAACACATTCCTTTAACCTTTTGCAGATGCTCATCGCAGACACTCTGCAGAGAAAGCTTTTTTTTTCCACACACATCTTATCTTTCTGTGTGCCAAGAGAAGATTTAAACAAAACGCACTCTACAGTTCAGCACTGTTTAAGTACTTCAGCTGTTCTATAAGTTCCTTCTCCACTTCAAGTCACACATCCGTGACATTTAAGTCATAGAAAGGGATATGTAAATACACATACTCGCACAAAAACAACCAAACTAACATCTAATCACTCATTTCTGATACATGACACAAATATATTTGTGTCAGTTTAAGTTATAATGCAACTATGTAAGTAGGGCAATATGTAAGTAATATCAAGACAATCTAGTTGATGTAATAAGGTTAAAACAGGCAACAGGCCAGATGTGCGTTTTGTGACTCATACGTACAAGAGCTACTTTTCAAAATAAGATAACAGAATTGTTCATATAAACTTGAATCAACAATTTTCAACTATAAAATGAGCAGAAGACTTTTACTGGCGTTCCTACTCCAGTGCATGCAGTTTTCTCTTTGCCTTTTCTTGACACTAGTCTGGTTGTCACTGCTGACATCACATGTTTTATTTCTGTGACTGGTTTTACGCCTGACCGGTGGCGTCCAGTGGAACTTTCTTTTGGGTTTCTTGGTACCGGCCACTGGAAATCAAAGTTGAAAGTGGAAGAACCAAACAAAGTACTTGCGTACTTGGCTGGCCAGGCAATTATTGCATGTTAAGGAAAAACTGCATGGGTTTTGTCCCGACTTGTGGAACACTGGACCAGCTCTGTACCCTAACTAGGATCCTGGAGGGCCCAGGACAGTTTGCTTAACTGGTCCACATGTGTTTTATGGACTTGATGATGGCATTTGACCGTGTCTCTGGGGAATCCTGGGTCCGTTGCTATGGGTCATTCAGTCCCTACATAAATGCAGTGGGAATTTGGTCTCCGTTGCCAGTAGTTGGATTTTATCCGGGCTGGAGTTGGACTTCTTTTCTCCCTGATTCTGTTAATAACTTTTACAAGCAGAATTTCAAGGCTGAGCTGAGCTGCAGTGAGTTGAGAAGCTGGTTTAAAAGTTATATTTGAACTCTGCCATATTCTTCTCATTAACTTTTTTTCAAGGTTACAATCACATCTCAGGAGCGAGAGCTGTTTTAATTATTTGTTTTAGTAACTTTAGATCTGACTTTAATCGTTTTACCTTCCGTTGTCTTCCTCTGAGGTACCTGATCTGTTTAATTTGCAGCTTGCTAAAGGAAGATGAAATTAATTATTCAAATGCTTAATCGGGATACAGTTTTTGTGAGCATGACTCCCAGGGAGAAACCGCCAGCATGAACGTTGAACAACACACACTCTTTCTTGTGGCTTTGCTGACTCAACAGGCTGTATTTATTTTCCAGCCACTGACAATGTTCTTTATGCTTTAGTCATTTTATTTTCTTACTTTTTTTCCAAATGGATTTTAGCTGCCAGTTTTGCCCATGTTGCTGCAGCGTACGTGTGTTTTTATGTGTGTGCAGACGAGTGTGAGACACTTCCTTCCCAACGGGGCAGGATTAGACTTAAGAGGCTTATTGTGTTTGACCATCACATGGACCGACTGGTTAGGAAGCTCGCACACACGCATACACACAAACACAAACGAGCACACACTCACTATCTCATTAAGGTTATGGTAAGGGCGGCTAATTTTACCTATCTTTGTTGCATAAGTGTTAATAGTTTTTTTTTGTTGTTTTTTACTGATGTTTTGACACATTTGCATAAAATTCCTACATGCATAAGAGCATTTATGTGTTTTTGGTCATGTACATATACACACGAAGTCCCACACGAGCATCTTGTCGTATTCGAGAGGGTTAAGGAGCAGATGGGCTGCTCAGGCTTTAGCCACCTGCTCCATGATATTTATAGACCCTTTCATAAAGTGCACAATACCTGACACCTTGTCTCAAAATGTGTCTCTTATAAAACTACTTAGAGCATGCTTTATAATTTCGCAAATAGCATGCTGGACTTCGATATAAAACCATATAACTGAGAAATTTTATGAAAATCACCCATAAATAATGACTGATTCTCTGGTTCTGTACTGACTGATTAAAGTTAAAAGTCTTCAAGTTTCTCACACTGAAAATGCACGTTGTTTCATAAATGTGGTTACTGCATGGCCAGGGAATATTAGAAAACTGATAGTGATGAATATGTTAAATGCATCTACCGTATATTATTAGCAAAAGGGGAGAAATCAGGCTGGACTATTGTTAATAAAGCCTCTTAAGTCAATGTTAAATCAGAGAAATGACTTAAAGTTTGTGGACAATTTTTAGCAGCAGAGCAAGGAGAACATGCTTGTGCTTCTGAAGCACCGTCAGAATGCATCACATTTCATCACTATGGAGCTCATATAAACTTTAAAATGTTTCAGTGCAAGCTTTGCTCACCTGGTGAAGTGGATCATTTTGTCTTGACCCGTGTAATGTTGCCGTGTGGAACACTAAGCGCCAGAATTGTACAACTACCGTGGTGCAAATTTGACCAGAAAAAGCTTGTGTGTGCCTTTCTGCACATTCATCAGACAGGCACCCTCGCTCAGTTGTAGTTGTGGTTCATGTTAACAAACTATACATGTTTTTTCATTGTGAATCACAAGACTGGTCAGGAGATTTCCATAGCAAGCCACTCTGGCTCAAAAGTGCAAACCCGCTTCACAGTATATTTCCTTCGAAACACATAGAGAGCAGCTGTTTGATGCAGCACCTTCTAGTATCAGGTTATTTATATGTGAGGGACTCATCTCTGAGAATGTTAACAAATAAAAGTCTACATATAAGGACACTAAAGTTTCAGCATCATTTGCAGACTGCTAAACTGTGCTGTCAAATAATTCAATTCAATTCAAATTAATTCTGTGTTATTTATATAGCGTCTATTTCAACACACGTTGTCCATAGGCGCTTTCCAGAGACTCAGAACATGACCCCCGAGCAATTATTGCATAAACAATGGCAGGTAAAAACTCCCCTAGTGAAAGAAAAACCTTAAGCTGAAGAAACCTTGAGCAGAACCTGGATCAAAAGGGGGGACCCTCCTGCCGAAGGCCAGCCGGGTAGAGAAAGAAAAGAGGAGGGGGATAGGACAGAGAGCATGGAGAACAGAGAGAGGAGAGACCGATATATCATCAAAAGACAAAATAAATTAGAAGTAATTATTGGTGAGCAGGACAATTAAGAGTTCTATGTTTATATTACTGATACATGGTTAGTGTCTATAATGAGCACAAAGAGTTAGTCTGAGAAGACTCCAAGATTTTAAACCATCAGTGACTAAAGATCAAATAGACTCATAAAATACTGTGTGAGACTACTGTTTTTAGTTTGCAGGGATGTGGATGTTCCCGATACTGAAAAAATAAGCATCTACAACATGATTCCCTCCCTCAAATTCCAGTGGTCCTGATACGTATGACAATAAAATGAGACTTGGCCCGAATGATGGATGTAGGGGAGTCAGAAGGCGCGAGTGTTTAGCCTCAGTTTCTTGTGCCTAAAATAACTAATATAATTGCATCTTCAACATGATTTTCAGAGAAGGGTGTATTAGATATGTTATATTAAAGTCTGTCAGTGTTTGATCATGCTGACACTAAATCCTTATGAAGCTGTTCAGCAAACAAATACACACAATATAAGCTTGCCATTAAATCAGAGGAAGCTTCTGTACTTTCATTATTTCATTAATTTCTTTGAATGTAAAGTAGAATAAAGATGTTTTTTTTTTTTTTCTGAAAACATCCTTAGATGTTAAAACACCCCTCACGTCCTCCTTTGAATGTATATTTTCTGATGCCAATAGCACTTGTTTCTGCCAAAATCTGACGGAGGAGCACCTTAAATACATCTCATAACAGAGGTCATGCTTTCTGTGCTCAGATGACCGAAATATGTATTTTCTGAATCAGATGTGGCTTCTCGCCAGAGCAGCTGATTAAAACAGATGGAGTGGTTCAACTCATACCACAGACCAAAGTCACTTTCACCCAGCACAGTGGAAAAAAATCCACCCAGGCTCACAATGTAGTGCAAAAAAAATAAAAAATCCACTTTGATTACATAGTCTGTGTCCACAGAGCAGCCTGACTGATGACAGGGGACTCTACTGCCCTTTTGAGATTTGAATTAGGGATAAAAATCCCACCTTTTCAAGAGCTCGGTGCTCAGTGACAGCAAAATTAGTTATAGCTGTTGAGGTGTAAAAGAAAACTGATGCGCAAATGGAATGATGAGCTATTAAGAGTTGATTAATGATAAAACGGTGCAGGTAGAGAAACACGAAGAATATAACTGAGACAGAGGACACAAGTTTGCAGAAACTATGAGATGAATGTTCCTTTTTTTATAAGCTGAATTCTGTCGCAGTCTTTTTAAGACAAATCAGAGCTCTGACTCCGCTGTAGGTTTTAATACATGCTACATTTCTTTTATCTGTGTCTTGTCTGCAGCCTGTCCTAAGTGATCAAGTCAGAAGTGTGCAGCAAACATGCACATGGTTCCCTGCCGGTTAGCTAATGAGTTTAAATGCACTTCAAGAAGAGCTATACACATTATTGCATTTTAAGAAAAAAAACAAAAATCCAGAAAACATTATACATTTTTACTAGCTTATGCAGTTTAAAGATCAATGCCACTCTCTCATTTGCTCAGAAAATGTGCATATAAATGCAACCTAATTGTTTTCTGATGCTGAACCTTTTAATTCAACCAAACGCTGTTGTTTTTAAACACTTCAATTTTCGTATGAGCAGACACCTGCATGAGGAGTGTATGTTAAGTTACATCAGAAAGCGTACATGCATGTGGCAACCTTAACAATACAAGACCATTTCAGTTCTCTCATATCTTTATTTAGCCACTATTCATTGTTTAAAATACACATGTTGTATGGACAAATTCATGTTTGGTCTGACTGAGAGGATCTTTTCTAATGCCAACTGCTCATTGTTTTGGAAGGAATACATGCAATGTGCATATGTGTGCAAATAAAACAAGAGCTAACAAGTTGTTAACAATGACCAGCCACATTGACGTGCTTACTTTTAATATTATCATCATATCAGTGTCATAGGTTTTCTTTCATTGAAAAAATATTAGAAGAAATATGCATGAAAATCTGAACATGGCAAAAGTGTATTCAAATGAGTGAAACCTTGATTAAAGATGAATCACAAGCATTTTCTTTCTTTTTTTAAATAAAGCCAAGGCCTTTAGGTGTCATCATATACAACAAGACTTGAGTCTTTCATTACAATAATGAGACTCAAATAATCAGTATGTTGAAAGAAGTCACAAAGGTTGAAGGATGTTTGTCCAAACTGATTGTAGATATTTCGGGTGATACGTTCAGAAGGAAAAGGTCACAGTATTGGGAAAATGGCATTATATTTTATTAGAGCAATACTTTAGCACACTTATTGAAGTTGTTTTTAATAAGGGCATGCATCACAGTATTTCATCATTCTTATTGTCAGCTCCTTTTGAATATGAAAGAGTCAAAAGAGTTTTTGCTATAAAAACTAAAATACAGAAGTAGTCTTGATTTGTTTAAACTGCACCTAATATAATGTGTTGACAAATAAGGATTATAGGAACCAGTGGGCAGATTTCACTACCTTTGGAAGGAGCCAGGCAGGCTATTTCCAGTCCTTGTGCTACAGTTACCTGGCTGCTGGCTGTAGCTTTAAATTTAGTGGAAGGACACAAAAGTGGTAAAAGCCCTTTAGTTCATTATAAGTCAGTTCTGATTCTGATGCAATTTCCTCTAATGTTCTTATAATAAGGAAAAATTAGAAGCCAGATACTCTTACGTGAATAATATTCTCTCTAACAGGCAAACCAAGTTTAAGGAAATAGTCCCTGCTAAACCTTCAGATGCAAAAACATGCTTTCTAATCAATCTACGGAAAATAAAATCTATATTGTTTTGACTCTTATAAATTCAATCACTCGCAGTATAAAAACAAAGAAAACATGATGCATGTTCTCATGACTCAGTCCCTTCTTAGGCTCTCGCACACACAAACAAACACACACTCACACAAAGTGCTCCACTTCACTTCCTTCAACACTGTCACCTAGCAACGCTCCTTGTGATAATGCTCCGGCTCGATCAGCTTGTCTTTTTCCTTCCTGTCACCCACAACAACAAAAAGATTCAGCAGCAAATCAGAGGAGAGTATCTCAGGTTAGGCATCAATGGCATGCTAATAACATGCTCCACATATGGGATTTGATGAATATATATATATATATATATGTACAGATCAGTCAATTTTCTTATCGGTTGCTGCCAGGACTTCACTGTGTGAATGCTAACAATTAGCACCATCTACAGAAAAAACCAGGCTTTTATGGGATGACATTATTTTCTCTGTAGTGGAGTAAAAATTGAGCGAAGTCTTGAAAAGAAGCTGTTTGCAGCATTGCAGCTTAAGAGAATAAAATTAGCAGCCACTCTTGAGTAATATTCTGTTGCGGTGTTCAGATATACAGGCTGTTTGATACCAAAGTGGCATTCACACAAAGCAAGCGATCTGCCACTTATAGCTCCTTAATCCTCAAGATTAGCCTGGAGTTATAGACTTGCAGCCACAGGGATTGACTTCACATGCCTTATTCTTTCCATCTGACTCTGCGGCCTCTGATCAGTGCTGAGAGCTTGGGCTAAATTCACCTCAGAACACCAGGAGGGAGCAATTCAAACTGGTTATAACTTGCCATCGTCCTGAAATAATCCATAGCCGAGGGCTCCCACTGACATTACCATAACATGCTGATGTTCACATCATGATGTACAGTGCACCTGTGTATGGCAGGCCGTTTCATGTCTCTCAGTTTAACAGCACCTGTAGGCAAACTAGCAAATGGTGGGGGTTCATGGAGGGGTTGCATTCTGAGCAGCTGAATGCAGATGAGATTCTTTCCTCTTATCTTTTATTATCTTTCTCCAGCCGGAGCAATGGAGGGGAAAAAATATTCCTCTGTGCGGGCAAATGTTGTGATTGAGGTTGAGAAATGCAGTGAACCATGGAGCCATCCACAAAGACAGAAGAAGCCCTTTTCATCTATTTACATTGCCAACGCAGTGTCACTTTGTTGGCAATATTTAATATTTATTCATCCTTTCTTTGCGTAATTCAAAGGAAAGAAAAATCAATGCCAGTTTTTGTTTTGTTATTTCTTCAACGTGAAGCTACAATTACACAGATTCTGTAACCATTGCTGCCCACCATTTTCAGTCTTTCTGCTCACTGAAGCAAATGTTAAGTTCTAGTTCTTCGAAACATGTAATCAGAAAATCTGATTTGTTAAATCGCTACACAAGCTGCAGATAGTTTGTCATCAGCCGTGTACCATCCAGGAGATTGATGGGTTTCACGTTAATAAAAGCAGCAAACATAAACATATCTAACCAAGAGTCTGTGGTTAAAATTAATCGTATGACATCACTTCATCAAAAGGTATGCCGTGTCCTCAGGGAAACACACTCACACAGACACATGCACACACACACATACACAAGCTACACTATGATGAGGCTTTGAGAGGAACCTTGAGTGATATAGTGGATTTCTCTGTCCTCCTCTGACTTTTACAGTCAGCCTTGCGAACATTTTTTTTCCGTAATGTAAAAGCTTTAATGCAAATCCCTGCATGCAATTTTTGCAAGAAATCAAAGTGCATCCTCAGCAACATACAATTCAAATGCTTGTAAATTTAAGTCTTTATTCTATATCGGAATTCGAAGTTACAGTAATCTCAAGTATGAAAACAAATAGTACAAACGGTACTACAAGGAATTACTGGCAACAAGTTCAGTTTTTCAAGTTATACAAGAAAGAACAGACGGTTACAACATATCCGTGCTGTGGTCCTTTAATTGATACTAACAAGTCTGGCAGTTATCCCGCATCCATCCACCATCTGTACCTTCTTATTCCTACTGAAGGTCATACAGGTCTGCTGGAGACTATCATAGCTCAATTCGGGCAAAAGGCAGTGGCAGGTCTCCGGTCCGTCACAGGGCTGCATATAGACAAGCAACCACACACACAGTTAAACCTGCCATACAAGGTTTTTGGACTGTGGGAGGAAATCCCAAGCACGGGGAGCACATAAAAAAACATCATGATCTGAACCATGAGCCTTCTTTGCTGTGAGGCAGCAGAGCAGTCCGTGTAACCCTGTTGTCACATACATGTTTCTTGTGGAAATGTGCTTCGTGTGAGATAGGACTATAACGTATAACAGTAATGAGTGTCTAGCTTGTGTTGCAAAAATGACATAAGAAGTTGGCTAAACTCTGTTCAGGATCGTCCCAATATAATCTGATTTAGATCTTTCAGAGAATTCATCCTCTTACCAGAATGTGGTGTGGCAGTGACCGTCTTAGTTACACCACCACATAAATACCTAAACATAAAATCTGTTTTTCTTTTTTTTACAATCATAAGAGGAATATTCCTGTATGAAATGGTTGTTCACGAATCTTAGGTGTGCATGCCCTTCCCATTACAACTGTAGACCTATGTTCAATGTAAGCACATTTTAAATCCTTGCTACAGATTTTTGAGCAATGAAGTGCACTGACATACTGAGATTGGTAAAAACAAATTCATTTCCCAGAATGCATTCCTTTCTACTCAAAGGGTCATACACAAATTTGAACCTGGTTGTTAAAGGAGTTATTAATGGGTTAATTTTTGAGGACATCAAACATCCCCTCATCAGGGTGAGGGGAATGTTTGATGTTTATTGTCCATACGTGGAATCACTCCTAATCTGACCCTACTGGGGGCAATAGCTCCTGGCAACATAGCTCCTGGGATCAGGCAGGCACTTAAACCCCTCCTTCACGATAAGGTGGCGATTTAAGCAAAGGTTCACATGGTGGCTGTACTCTTCCCTGGAGATTGGGAGAGAAATTCTGTCATAAGTAAATAAAGTCACTGCTCCTCCACTTTGAGAGCAGCCAGTTTGGGCGGTTTGGGTTAGGTGAGCTCCTGAAAGCCTCCCTGGTGAGGTGTTTAAGACTTGTCCAACGTGGAGGGAATTCTGGGACAAATCAAGGACATGATAGAAAGATAATACACCTTAGCTTGCCTGGGAATGCCTTGGTATCCCCCATGAGGACGTGGAAGAGGTGGCTGAGAAGATGGAATATGGAGATCCGGGCTTCCGTCTCTCAAGACAATAATGGCTCGATGGTTGAATGGTTGGATGAATGGATGCATGTATGGATGAGTTATTTTATAAATACAATACACACATAGGAATGCCTGTATGTCCTGGTTTCTGACATCTTTTGTACAAACCTCCTACAACTCTCCTCTACAAGTGACACTATCTTTTCACCTCTTGTGGCTTTCAGTGCTTATTTTTATGATCAAGACACATAGGAGTTTGCCGAGCTCTAAACAAGCCTATAGTAGTACTAATTGTAAATGCAGCCTTCAAAAGCACACTGTCAGAATGGACTGCACAACTTCAACACAGAGCTCCAGTCATGTGAAAAGCATTTTTCAAATTCACATGCATCAGCAATCACTCGCACTGATCATTGACCAACATACTAATGCGCAGCATCGCATACATCACCTTTCCTGTATCAGTGTTGTCTACCTGAGGCTGCCTGGTCAAAAAAGAAATGAGATCAAACGCACGTGTGAGACATATCATGACTTTTCGCTCCATGTCAGATGACTATGAAACAATAACCTTGCTGCAGCTGTGCTTGGGAGATTATAAGAATTGGCTGCATTGATCAATTTTAATTAAAGCGTATCCACATTGTGTTGGCAGACATCACAGAGTGAAAACCTTTGCCTGATGCAGATAAAGAGCTGCTCTCTATTCCTGACTTATTAAACTCAAGTAATTGATCACCCATTAGTGTGAAAGGAACAAGAATCATGATCGGAATTAAGCTAAATTACACAGTAGGGATCCTTTGTGTCAGTTTAACAAATCATTTGGACAGGTAAAACGTCTCACATCCTATGATATATTTTCTTCTGTATTTTCTTTGTCTGTTTCCACTCTTGTGAACCACGCCAGTACAGTTGCTATAAAAGGGTTTGAAATGCATGCATTTACATGGGAAAAAAGGTTAAATGACAGTTTGTAAGACAAAAAGAAAAGTTGTAAATGCTCCAATTTGTAACTCACAGCCTCCAAAAAGCAAAGAGGTTTTTTATTAACACATAATAAAATACTGACAACAGACAGCAGCTTAAAATCCCACATAAAACAAAACATTGGTGGCTGCAGTTCATCTTGTGTCCTTGAAGGCATCAGTATGCTGTTGAAGTGTTTGTCAGATATTTCAGTAGTGTGTCATATTCACTCCTCTTAAATGGTAGGATTAAATATTCTCTATTTAATTATGTTTATGCATTTAATATAATTTTGCCATACACCCAGTGCCCTTACTGTTCTTAAGGATGAGGATGACAACAAACTATTCAGGAAACATTCTTGCAATCAGCCAGAAAAGCCTCTATGGTTGGACGATAGCTGTATTCTCCTGAAATAGTTGTTTTTGTTTTGTTTTTTTGCACATTAAGACCAGAAGCAGGCAAAGTAAGTGACAAAATAAGTTTTGAGTGTGAATAGAAACAGTTGTTTTGTACAAAAGTATAAAATCTTGTCTGACAGAATTACAAACGGAGACTTTTAAGTGTTTTAAACTTTAGACTTAGTGCATCCAACTGGCCGTCCAGATTGTCTTTTACTCTAAATGGCAGTGTTTTGCAGCATTGCCAGGGGTTGAAATGTCAATTCATTGTTGGGAGGGAATAATAAGCAGAAGAAAATTTGAAGAGAAAATTCTACGGAGGGTCATTTTTCTGACAGCGTGAATGTCATCAGTGAAGCAACCTCATCTGAATCTGAGCACTGTTTCTCTGATACTAGACATAAGATGTGTATCACATTTAGAATAAACTAACATGCTATTAAGCGCAACAGTGAGTTGGATGTCTTTATGTTTTTACGCTTGTAAATGTGAAAATTCTCCACACTTAATAATGCTGATAAAAATCAACTAACTCACTTAATTCTGGATGAGCCTATCCTTCTAAGCTTAACTCTAATATCCATGTTGCTTTCTTCTATCAACTTTGAATACTTCATAAACGTGCAGATGATACGCCCAGGGATATTTAACTTCATTGGTGTTTTGGCACCAAAAAAACACGTTTTTTTACTTTTCTATCTGTCATATCAACTGACCTTACACAAACAATTTACAACCATGTGGAGCAAAAGGTAAATCCCTTTCAATTATAAGACTTAGCATGTTAGGACAGATGTATGGATTATTTGATCCTGATCAGGTCTTGAAATGATTTGGTTTCAGCTCATTGATAGTGGGTATTTAGTTAGTTAGTTATTTAGTTAGTTCCCTTCTAACTCTTGTAACTCAACAACAACTGGTTTTCTGAAATTTTTCCTCCTTGGCATTGGGTTAACATACACTTGAAGACTTTTTTAAAATTCTGCATTTTACTGTTTTTTGCATTAACAAATAACATTTTTGACACATGAATTTGTGATACCTCTGCAGCATCCCCATATTAAACCATCCATCCATCCATCCATCCATCCATCCATCCATCCATCCATCCATCCATCCATCCATCCATCCATCCATCCATCCATCCATCCATCCATCCATCCATCCATCCATCCATCCATCCATCCATCCATCCATCCATTTTCTATACCCTTTATCCTTACAGGGTCATGGGAGTCTACCATATATATATATATATATATATATATATATATATATATATATATATATATATATATATATATATATATATATATATATATATATATATATATATATATATATATGTGTGTATCAACTATATTGCCAAAAGTATTCGCTTACCCATCTAAATAATCGGAATCAGATCAGGTGTTCCAATTACTTCCATGGTGTGAGGTTGTTTTTCAGGAGCTGGACTTGGCCCCTTAGTTCCTCCTACATTTGGACAATTCCATGCTCCCAACTTTGTGGGAAGAGTTTGGAGCTGGCCCCTTCCTCTTTCAACATGACTGTGCACCAGTGCACAAAACAAGGTCCATAAAGACCTGGATGACAGAGTCTGGTGTGGATGAACTTGACTGGCCTGCACAGAGTCCTCACCTCAACCTGATAGATGGGGATGAATTAGAGCGGAGACTGAGAGCCAGGCCTTCTGTCCAACAACACTGTGTGACCTCACAAATGTGCTTCTGGAAGAAGGGTGAAAAATTCCCATAAACACACTCCTAAACCTTGTGAACAGCCTTCCCAGAAGAGTTGATGGTGTTATAGCTGCAAAGGGTAGACCGACGTCATATTGAACCCTATGGATTAGGAATAGGATGTCACTTAAGTTCATATGTGAGTCAAGGCAGGTGAGCGAATACTTTTGGCCATACAATGTAAGTGCAGACACTAAGCTTGTGTTCAAAAACCTATTTGTCATTTCTGACATACCTAGTGTTCTGGCTACATCCTCATGTTAACTCTGTAATTCACCTATCCTTAATATGCAAAATCAAGCCTTGAAGTTTCATCAATGTTGCACTAATTTTTGGGGACATCCACAATTGATACTCCAAAAGGTGTCAGGATACATGAGACAGGCAGCATCCCACACATGTGAAATTACAAGCAAACGTTCCTCAAGCCCTTTAGTAACAGGGCTTTTTTTGCATTTAAAATTACTGTATCAGTCTGAATATAGCTTTCTAAATTACAGAGTTAACAGAATTTACATGCTAAATGTTGATGATAGATGGAGAGTTGGCTCTCGGCTTTCAGTGGACAGGCTGGAATATGAAGGCTGTCGTCCACCAGCAAGGGAAATCTGAGTCACAGTTATCTCAAAGAAGTTTGTTTTTCATATGTATGCTGGGTTTATAATGTCAGCAGCTGACACAGAAATATGTTAATTAAACACATGACATTGGTTTGTAATGCATTGAAATAGCATGCTGGTGCCATGGAAACGATAGCAGCACTAAATCAAAAAGAAAAGGTTGTTGTGCTCACAATTTTCCGTAATTCAATTGTTCATTTAAAGAACAGTGTGAAAGAAAGGGATATGATTTTAAAAAATGTAACTGCATTTGCAGTTTTCTTTTAACTTTCTTGGTTTTCTCAAGCTTTTTATTTATGTTACTTTCATATTGCTGTTGTGTTTAGTTTCACTTTCGAACTATCTGCTGTTGGATTTTCTGAAGTACATGAAACAGGTTAAGACATATAAATTCTATTATATGAATGAATGGATCTCCAACAGGTTTATGGTTGGTTTCACAAAAATATAGACTAGTAACTACAAAACAACTGCATTTCACACTTCTGTTTTTCATCTCTAGTATTGCAATCCCTGATAAGAGTTGACAAAAGGATACTATACAAGCCTCAGGGTTTATATCTTTCTGCAGGCACATCATAAACCATGCAAACCCATCCATCCTTCTATCCATCCTTTTTCTATACCCGTTTTTAATCCTTTGCAGGGTCACGGGGACCATGCAAACCTCAAACTGAAAATATGCCTTTTTCCTATTACAGTTCTTTTCATCTGCCTATGTTATATTTCTTTCCACTCGGTCTCTCAGCATGTGTGACAATGAGGCACAGTGACTCACTTATCAGCATAGAACCAAGCGTGACAGACTGAAGCTTTGCTGCCCCAGAACAGTTGTAAGTACTTCCCAAAAGCACAACTGGAGAAGTCATTTTCACTGCATGATGAGGCATTTTGTGTACTTCTCTGTCCAGATGCAATTTTAGTTTATTTGCAGGAGAGAACAATAGTTGGAGTTGTGCAGCACATGGATTATCTCTGTATCTCTGTGGAAAACAGGTTCTAGTTTTCATGGTATTGTTTAAAAAGGTTTGCTTTGGAAATGGTATTAAACATCCTGGTACAAAACCAGTTGTAAAATCTCAAATATCAATGGAATATGTTTTAAACCCACAGAAGTAACATTGCTGACATGGTTCATCATTGTACATCAGGAGTATCATTTTTTTTGTGACGCTATTTAATGAACGAAAAGGAAACACTGGAACTTTATGTTATACTTTGTCTTAGGATTTATTCATTATCTGAGATGTATCTTGTCAATGCAGAATGATGCGTAACAGCCATCCTGACATAATCCAGATTACATGTCAGTGGAGAGTGGAGATTACCCAACCATCCTTAGAGATTTGGCAATTCTTGTACTAATGCAGCCCTTGTGTTGCCTCTCTGCTGAGAATCTACCAAAATAAGTTAGATGTGATTGTCAGAGGGGCAGTGTGAGTGAAATTGATTATAGTTTTGTAATTTTTCTTTATTTGTTTCTGATTTTGTAATGAACCTAAATCAGAAGCACTAATGATATATGGGACCTGAGCTGCACAGCCAAATGAAGTTGATTTACTTGTTCAAACAAGAACTCAGAAACTCAAGAAATCAGAAATATACTCATGTCCAAATACTACATCTACAATAGATCAATTAAAGCATAAAAAGATAATACAATGTGGAAGAGAATCCTCTCTTTTTCATCATATAGTTGAACCTGAACTAAATAAGTTATTGCCACCCCCACCCATCATGCCAGTGATTGTCTTGAAGATCGCCCATATCTACCATCAATGTGCCAAATAAAGTAATATCTCAATTTGTCTTATAGAAAAAGAGAAAGAAAGTCAGACTGATACATTTTTTAACCTGCCAAAAATAAAGGAGGCTTAGCGTGCTGAAACTTAAACACTATTATTGGGATGCACAGATAACTGCAATAGAGGCATAAATTAGATTGAACAGACCGAATGTGCCCAGAGGGAGCAAAGCACAGTGTAAGATTTTTTTTTTTTTTTTGAAAAAGTCTGTTTATAAAATAAATTTTGATTATGATTGTTTGAAATACACCTTGAATGCTTGGGCAATAGATAAAAATATGTTCAGCAGACCAGAGTGGGTTTTGAAGGCTGTCCACATTCTACCAGTGGAGCAGTGAAAAGCACCTTAATTTTTGAGACAAACCAAGTTTCCTCTTACTGCTTCCGTAGGATGTAAACTGATCATCAGCAGGTGTACAAACCGCTATGGAAGCAGAGGTTAAACACTTTTTCATTCTACAGCAAGAAAAATAGTTTCATTTTTGAGACACATTTGAGACATTTCAGTAAGTTCACCCCAATGCCAAACTATGTATATTTTTAGGAAATTCTAATAAATTAAATAATAAGAATAGAAATATAAAATATAAAAAAGTAATAAAAGTAAAATAAAAAGATTGCACAGGTCTCAACAGAAAATGGCTTCACCTGTTATATTTGCAAAGTTGAATCTAACAAAAATAAAACTGTTTTGTAATGTTTTTAAATGAGGCCAAAGTAAAATGTCACTGAAGAGTGCCATGTATGGGGAAAACAAGCACTGCATTTCATTGCAAACACATCATGCCACTTCTTAAGCATGATGATGGAAGGGATATGTTGTGTGCTTGCTTTGTCGCCAAAGGAACATGGGAATTTTAGAGTCACTGACTCAACCATAAACTCCACTGTACACCAGAGTATTGAAAAGTCAAATGGCATTTGGTCTGGCAGCTAAACATTTGCTGATACTGGGTTGTGCTATTGAACTGTGGGTTTTAGGTAATTTTCACACACTGCTTTTGGATTTTGGTAGTTTTTATGAGCTAAAAAAAAAATGACACGGTGCAGTGTGTCATGTTTTGTTTATCTAAGGTTTTATATAAACACCATTGTGGGACATTAAACCTTAGAATTGAAAGATGACGTGCTATATATTTTTTACCTGACTATTTTCACAATGTTTCACTATTCAGCTCATCTTTCATCCTAAATGGAGGTGCCAGTGCATGTGTGCGACTGCTGCTATCTGCATGAGACGTCCTGGTTGGCAACAGCCTGATTTACAGAGTAAAAGTGTGAGAGGTGGAAATTGTGAAATCTCTTCTTTGACTGCTCAGGAGGGGCTTTCTGGTTGAGAATATGTCCAACATAGTTATGAAATACGGAGACTTTTCCCATTATATGACAAACAACACAGTGACGGTATACCTGCTCTTGTTTCGCCTCAACAGGCTGCTGTCTAGTCTAGGGCTAATCACTGGATCCCATCTCTGACCGCCTGTTACCTCAGAACTGTAGGTGTCTTGAGGTGAAAGAGTAGTAAGAGCCATTTTTTTTCTCAACAGGATTTGAGAAGTGCAACGGTATGTGCCATAAGCTCTTCCTCGCGCTCTCTCTCTTTTAGTTATAACAGACTCCTTCAAAGATAAAAAAACAACAAAAAACAAACAAACAAACAACAACTATAAAGCACTGTGTAGAATAGAGAGAACTGAGAGATAGGTTGCTTGAAAGTGATTAATCTTATTTAAAATACTGGAGACTCATACTGTAGGTCTTGTCAGATTGTGTCGCTGTCCATGGTACCACGGTTCCTTCACAGGGAATATATATATATATATATATATATATATATATATATATATATATATATATATATATATATATATATATATATATATATATCACAGGCAATAAACACATATAAAAGACCTTATGAACAGAGGTAGATCAATACATGGGTTCCATTAATCTTCTTCACCTGTAAAACCCAATCGTGTCAGTTACAATTGGTTACTTACTCTTGGTGATCTTCTGTAACCCAAGCACATCTTCGGGTGTTATGACGGTATTTTTGCGCAATTCTTCCTCGGTTTTTACAGGGACCCCCATGTCTGATGAGTTGCAGCCTTGCTGCACTTTCATGTCCAGCAGAAGAGAGTTCTTCGGTGCGCGACCTGGCAGGAAGTGAGGCTTTTTTCTTGGTGCTCTCGGCGTCACGTCGCCGCAGAAGCAGATTTACTTGCGTAGAAGCCTCTAGTTACGCGCTGGCTAATACACAGCCGTGCAGCAAACAGGCTGTGTGCTGCTACAAATAACTCATTCTCCGTGCCTCCTCCCCTTCTGGAGCCGGTAAAAGATAAAAATCAGCCCTTAGCTCCCCCCCTCCTCTCCCCCCTGCGCTTAAGGCTCATCGGCTCTCTCGCAAGCTATTTAATCCAAATCCTGTGGCTTTAAACCAGCAGAGGTGCGCTGCTGCCCGTCTGCGCCCCTCTTCGTCTGCTGATACACCAGTGCATTGCTGGGCTTTAATAAACGGTACTATCTCAGGATAGTGACCTCTCATGTCGGAGGAGAGAGAATTTTGTGCCTCTGCTCTATGTTAGACCGTGCCTTAAAAGCTAAAAACAAACAAACAAACAAACAAACAAAACAACACAAAACAAACAAAAAACAAGGCTGAAATTAATAATCATCTTGTTCGCTCCGCTGGTGGACAACTCAGAGGTATCATCATCTGCTCTGATTCTGGGAAGCATTACGCTTTTTAAAATTTGGTTACACTTAGGATTTTCTGTCCTATTAACTAGTTGTCATCATCAGATACCATACAATCAAAGGCATTCAATTCCATACTTTCCACTTTTTTCATCCTTATGACAATGTACACCCAACACAGTCTACTCTGTGTGTGTTGGGCTAATTCGGACCTTATTTATTTTCCCATGTTTCCTCTCCAAATAAAACTAAATTGAATGTCAATTATATTTAGACATTTAAAAGCAACAAGGATAGCTGTAGCCTCATCTCAATACTTTATATTAAAGGGTCTCTTTTGGTTAAACTTAAATTAATTACATGAAATTGACCCTAAAAGCGATATTACTTTTGATGAAGGAGGAGAAAGTTATAAAACATCTCAGAGGGATGCAACACAAAAGACTGAAGCTGATCTTTTGAGACGTGACTATCAATCAATAACTTATGTGTTTCATTTAACAGTTCACATAATGAGCACTTATTTGGTCTATAGCTGATTAAAAAGTCTGGTTAAATTCAGATAAATATCCAAATTTAAAACTAATTGTGGGATGTAACTGCATATTTACTCAGGTGCTTAACCAAAGGATTTGTGAACTTCTGTCATTTGGCAGTAATTTTTAATCTTCATACAACTACATCTCAGAATCAAATATAATGTGATTTTTGTACTACAAGTTTAAATACAAGTAAAATTTTAAAGGACAACTTTCAGCCAATTGTTTTTGTTAAAAAAAAAGATGCATACCATTATAGGGTCTATCTTTTATAATCAACATAGTTCATGATGAGTTTAGAACATAATGTGGATAAAATGTTAGTCGGCCGTTGCTATTGCTATTTAAATAAATATCTCAGTCTTTTCTGTTGTTTAACGCAGTATCTTTCATTTTCTGGTGTATTTTCTGGGCTAACTAGTTTGCTTGGCTTATTTCCCATGTTTGACAGGATACTGGTTAGCATAGACACTGTAATTTAGGTAATTTTTGTGGAAAAAAAAGGATAACGTTGAAATGGATTGTGTATAATGTTGGAAAGTTATGAGTATGGTACAATTATGGTGTGAAAAGGGTTATGAGTAAAATTAGTTATGATTTTTTTTTTTTGACCGATGTTTTATTACATCAAATAAAACTGCAGGTTTTATCTTTACAGAGGCAATGTCTCTGTGGGTGCTTCACCTAGCTGCATTTCTTAGAGTTATGAGAAGGGTGATCCAATCCAGCAGCCCGGCGATCGCTGAGCCTACAGGGACGCTTAACCTCTGTTTTAAAAGTAGTTTTTAAATATCCTGATCCTGGCGGTTACTGATTCAGATTGTCTCATGTGCTGTCTGAAATATACAACAATAAGTAATATATTGGTATGCAAACCTCTGCTTTCAGGGACACTGATAACAACAATAATTATTTTCTTCATGTCCAGATTTTGAATGTGCATGGTTTGTCAAAATAATTTCATATATTATTTTTTATATTAATTTTCATTTTACTAAAGTATACATTAGCTAGAAATTAAAATAATTTTAAGTCATTCTAAGTATTTCTAGTGTTTCTAGTCCATGTCCTAAGTTATTCTTTTTACCCAACTCAACTCAACTCAACTTTATTTATAAAGCACTTTAACAAACATGGGTTCAGAGAAAAGCATCACAAAAGTAAAAGCACAAGCAAAAGTCACCTTAAGCTTCCACTTTGACTTAGAGACATCTAACAAGAGCTGATCTGCTGACCTGAAGGAGCGTGAAGGAGTGTACGGCTGAACCAGGTTGGACAGATACTTTGGCGTAAAACCATGAAGACATTTTTAAAACAAATAAAAGAATTTTAAAATCAATGCATAAATAAACTGGGAGCCAATTAAGTGATGATAAAATTGGAGTAATATGCTCTTGTTTTCTTGCACCGATTTTGAACTAACTGCAAGTGATTTATGGCTAACTCCAGCATAAAGGGTATTACAGTAATCTAAACATGTTGTGATAAAAGCATGGATTACAATCTCAAAGCGATGCCAAGAAAGAAAAGGCTTAACCATGGCCAGTTTCTGTAGGTGAAAAAAACTGGACTTGACCATTGAACCAAGATGTGCATTAAAGCTAAAATTGCAGTCCAGTTTTACACACGGGCTTATTGCTGTAGGTTTTGAATTTGCTTTAAAAATCCAACTCGACATGCACCTTAGAGGTATCATGAGGCCCAAATAACATGCCTTCAGTTTGTTCTTGAGTAAAGTGTAAAAAATAAAGTGACATTCACACCTTCATTTTATCAATACACTATCAATTGTTTAGCAAAGTAAGCCTTTTCATGCTTTTGTGTAATATAAATTTGGCTGTCATCAGCATAAAAGTGGAATGAAATTCCATGTTTTCATGTTTTCCATGAACTGATCCAAGCAGAAGCAATTATAATGAAAATAGAAAAGGGCAGAGAATGAAGAGAAAGGTGCTCTGGAGGACTCCGCCGCTCCAAGATGGACACAAAAATTCCTCTCAGTTAAGTAGGGTCTTAACCAAACACCACCCTAAATGCCCACCGAGGTTTGGAGGCGAGACAGCAATCTGATTACATGACACACAAAGAGAAGGACCCCAAAATCTCTTAAAAAGAATATTACACCACCACATTGTTACATGGTAAATATTTGTTTGCTTTTGTATCAAGGTTTAAAATTTTTTAATATTGTGAACTTATTAGTACACTTTCTGCACAATTGTTCCACTATTTTATTAAATTATACACTGCATGGGAACATCCTGACCTTTGAAGGCAATACACGAAGGGTGAAACAAAGATTGAGAGGAGACCATAATAATGTCAATATAATGTTTTTTATTTAATTTGTTTCCATTGGAAAGTTGCTTTCCAGATGCCAGCATCCCTGAGAGAGTGTAAAATGCAAAATCTCTGAACAGTCCCATCAATGAGCAGAAACAAGCCAGCACAAATGACATTAGCGTCAGTATACCACAACCCTGCACAACCTTCATCCTTTTGTCTACTTCAGGGATGGACAACTTCGGTCCTCGAGGGTCACTGTCCTGCATGTTGTAGTTGTTTTCCTGCTTTGACACATCTCATTCAGTGTGATGGTCATCACCAACTTGTTATCAAGGTCTGCACAACTCTCTTAATGACACAGCCACTTGTATGAGGGTGCGATTAAACAGGAAAACATATAAAACATGCAGGACTGTGACCCTCCAGAGTTGTTTATCCCTGGTCTAATTGCAGATTGTTTTACAGTCACCCAAGCTTCCACCTACTGATGAGGACATAGTGCCTCCTCCTGCTTTGTAAACTTACTGCAGAGCAAGTCCAGAGATGAGAGCTGTCCATGGTAGTACATGTTAAAGGACTGTCTATTCCTTTACTAAAAATAAAAATAATAATAATAAAAAAAAAAAAAACTCAGTGGATCCCAAGAGAGGGGCAGTACTTTGCTGAAAAGGCTCATTGGCATAATTTCAGCTTGAAACACATAGGTATGTAAATAGGGTTTCATTGCAAATATTATTATAACAAACTAATAAACACAAACTGTTAACTGTATTCATGCCCTATAATTCCCCTTCCCGTTCATAAATATAATATAATCTTTTTTATGAGGTCTGTAGACAAAGAGCTTTGCTATTGTTTTTACCAGCGTTACAGAAGCATTTCTCATCCCATTCAGTCATTCACAGTTCTGCTACTTCCAAGCTCTACCAGTAAAAACAACAACAGTGTTGAGGAACCATTAGCTTCTGTGGCTGAGTGGCTGCCGGAGAATTTCCAAAGGATGTTGAGCGCCATAATAAGACCGAGCCGCTTGCTCTTCCCTCCAGTCTGGTGGACTGGTCTACGCGGTCAGCTCAAAGCATCCCCGGCGGTGCGTCTGCATGTCTCTCACCCTGCGCATGGACTGGATCTGGGGATGGTGGGCTCCCCAATCGTTCCAGTGCTTGTAAGAACCAAATTCAAGCACGTACTGGTAACCACGGTAGCCAGGGTACTGGTAACCAACCCAGCTGTGTAAAAAGGAGCAGATAAACAAATGGGTTGATAAAACTGTATTTATTGATGAAATCCAATGACCTTTTGACTTTTCATTTGATTCGGAAGGCCATCTTAAAATGTTCTTTTGATGTAGTCAAATGTCTATTTACACCTCTATAGGAACCACTTTTACTACACACAAGGACTTAAAGAATAAAATCCCAAACTGTCTGCTGCTAATATCAGGAATCTGCATAAACAATGTTTATTTTTTTGTATGAACTCTGACCTTTATGTACCCGCAACCTGCCAAACAGATAAAAGCAGAGCTAAGAGATGACAAAAGATGACTTACGTCCCACCGGTGACCTGAATGCTGGCAACACGGTCCTGGAAGCCATAAGACCACAAGCTTGGAATATCTTCATCACAAACCTCCATCTTACGGCCCTCAAAGCTTGGGCATTCATACAGGCAAATCTTGTGGTCCTGCGGGTCCTGTGAGAGAAATGCACCCTTTTTAATAAAAAAGAATACAAGAAATAACAGCGCTCCTGCATGTACTGCATGTCATGGGTTTGAGCTTTGAGTCTGTCTGTGTCCTATTATTTTAGCCATCAAATATAGGTAACCAAAGTCTTATCTATAATCAAGACAAAAAGTAGAATACTATGCTTAAATGCAGTTTCTGTTACGTGATATTGATTGAAGATTTCAAAATACCCTCTATTGTAATGTTTAGTAGAGAACCCTAGCAGTGGAATGAGTGTACAAATACACATCTCCAGGAATGAAAAACATCTCCTTCTTAGCCAGTAAGAGATAGATGAGAGGAAACCTGAACGTGAGGTGTGAGTAGAGGCTGACAGCAGTATTGAAAGGAAGTATTTACTGCTACATGAGAAAAGAACAAAACAAACAACAAAAGCCCGTCAGGCCGAACGCAACCTACCATCCGGACAGGCCTGACTGACATCATGCGGTCACACCTGTAGCTGTTGGACCAGGTGTCCCAGCGGGGGTACTCTCCCCTCTCCAGCATAAACATCTCACCAGTCATGTTCTGCTGCTCATAACCGACCCAGCTGTGTTACCAGAAAGAGACGTCCATTAATTGGTGAGCGTGTTTATAGACTGCCCTATCATGCACGGGATTAGCAGGTTTGCTGACTTACGGCCCACACTCGACTCTGATGGAGCCAATTCTGTCAAAACCTTTTTCACACAGGTTACGGCACTCTCCAAACAGGTCCATCCTACGGCCTTGGAAGTTCTCGAACTCGTAGAGGTATATCTGAAGAACAAAACAATCTGATTAGCATTGATTTATAAAGTCTAAAATTAATTGGTTTCTCATTTTGTGTATTTTTTTTTTCATCATTAAAGAAACATTACAGAAGTACCTTGGAATTGCGCAGCCCTATGGCCGAATGGCTGCCAATGCTGCCTTGAGCACCTGAGTGAGACATGATCAAATCTGCAGAGAGAGAAATCACAAATATCGCCAACTATTCTCTGAGATCAAGAAGACACAAGGAAGGTAATCACTGATTGCTGACTGCTGAAAGTGTAAATGTCAAGAGCTGACGCAGTCCCCAGATATTTACATGTAATAAAAAGTTACTATGAAGACATTTATGCTCTTAAAACAACCAAGATCAGCTCAGAAAAATATTTTGTCCAGAAAAAGTAACATTTAAAAAGTAGATTTTAGACTGGATTATGTATTTACTAGACCTAAATTGAAACTAATTTACAGTATTTACATCCCAAAACTGTGGCTCAGCTCACTGATGGTGCCTTGTAACCATGCCCTGTGGTCACATCAGAGTATACTGCCACACGCTGAAGTTTATCTCCACATCAGTGGGCCAAGTGAGATCTAGAGACCTGCAAGGGACTCTGTTTCTAAATCCTGCTCTGGGTGGATTCCTGACCCGCACTGCTCAGTCCAGGACTTTCTGACGATCAGAGGAAACGACATTGTGTCTTCTTCTGTGATTCCATGCAATATCTCAAACATGTTCACAACAGATCTGTCACCCTGCTTGGCCTTTATATAATAAAGTCCTGCTACAATCCTCTCCTCAGCTTTGTTTCTTGACTTCATCATTGCTGCTGAAGCTAGAGATGCACTGGAGCACCTGGAGAAACATGTACAACACTGAAGTCGCATGGTCCCTGAGCAGTCCTGTGGTGAAAACTCAAACCAGTGAAAGAGGGAAAAAAAATAACATGAACATCTTTCTGTTTCCTGTAAAAGAGGAGTATGACATTCCCTGTGTACATTTTACTTTTGAGCACCAGAAGTATATAACAATCTATAGCACACTAATCTGTCAAAACCTCTCGATCCATCTTCAGTTATAAAGAATTAATCAGACTGTCTTATCATCCCCCATTAATTTTTACCTCAAAGTAATATATGAACTTAAGAGCAGGTTTAAAATGTAAATTATACCCTGTTGCATTTTATGTCAATATCCCAACTAACCAGTCCAAAGTTAAGGTTTAAGCAAAAAGCCAGTCCCTGCTTGGTTGTCTCAGTCCAAGGAATGAGAAGATAAGCAAACAACAATATTCCCGAACGAGTGCAGCCTAGAAGGTTAGGAGACCTCGGAACAAACACTTACAGTTACAACTGAAAGCTGAAACGAGCTGACCTTTGGAGAGCGTGACGGACGCAGGCCTTGTGAGTGGGGATATATATATACATTCACATTGAGTCTAACACTATAGAGGCAAGAATCTGACTTCTCATTGGCTGTCAGCTTTTTGGAACATAGTGTGGGGGGGTCAAAAGTCACGCTGCTTATCTGTGGCAGAGTCAAGCTGACTCAGCTGCCCGTTTTGTTGTTCGCCACCATTGTGGCAGACTGGGGACAGTCACTGCCATCAGCAGAAACTTTGCTTGCTGCTACACACACATACTCTAAACACACTGTTGCTTTTGCAGCCACTGATCTCACAGCCTAGACCTCCTTTTTTGTATATGTATTTTTTCTTTCTATTTTCAGTCTTTTCCATCTGTTATTTTTACCTGCTTTTCTGTGATTTTTATTTTCTCTTTACCCTCTATATTTCGTCTTTCTCTTGTCATCACTGGTGCATGCAGTCTAATCCTTTGAGCCATGGGTGTGTAATGTGCTGACTGGAGTAGCAGCATCAACCTCTTTTGTTTAGACAGTCGAGTGCTTTACACTCTTTGGATGAACACAATCTTTACATTCACATCACATACAAGCCACTTGCATGCATTTGTGGCACATGTTTAACATATTATGTTCCTGTTGTGAAAACAGAAAAAGATTGCAGCAGGGTCAAGAGGCAAATATGTTAAATTCCTTTTCCTGTTTTCCTATTCACTTTTTGTTTCGTATTTTTGTTTCTTTCTCTATGTTGTGATAACTGACTCTTCTTATAGTTTTAAAAAAACAGTTAACTCTCTCTCACACCGGGACTGACAACATAAGAGATCCACAAGAATCCTCCAGCCTCATCTCACAGATATCAATTACATGAACTTTACCTCTTAACAATCCTCTCTGACAGCTGGGATAGGCTTCAGTAGACTCCCATGACCCTCAGTGGGATAAGGTGAGTATAAAAAAAATGAATGGATGCATGGATGGAAAGAACTTATGTCATCTGTTTATGAACCAGGCATTGAGGAAAGTGCAATACTGAGCTACTGTACTTGTTTGAAATACAACCTCCAAGTGCACTCCTACAACATGTGGTATATTGAAGCTCCCTGCTTCTGTCTGGAGTGTTGTTGTCGAGAAATCAATGCAATGTGTTCATGAGACGCTACATGCACTTACACAATAGGAGACACTTATAAATGGATTCCTTATGTCCTTGAGTCAGGAAGCCTTACAAGACAACACAAGGACACTTTTTAATGTGATCTTAACATTATTCAAGAAGTAACATCCTTTGTTGTCACAATGTTTACCTGTTAGTATGTAAAAGGCCTAGATAGTCTTTCTTTTGTAGTGTGCCCCCTAGTGGACTCTTCTGGTAATAGCAAAGTCTGAGATCAATTACTTTCAATAAAACTGTTTTGTGCGGTTGAAAATTGACAGCTAAATCATATAAATCAAATACCTCTTACAAACAAACAAAAAGTAAATCGAGGGCTTCAAAGAATGATTTTATTGCCCACTAATCCTTTTATTTGAGACCAGAGAATGGTAGATAGGTTCATGTAAATTTCAATTTGTTTTTTTCTTTCTTATTTTTTAAGAAATAAAGTATAGGTAGTAGCAGGAGTCTGTGTATGTTAATCATATTATTGCAAAAAAGAACAAATAATTTTAACATTCAGACATGTTTAACAAAGAATGCAGGAACAGTGCGAACAACGTGATCAGATGTCACTATCTACATACATATGTCCACATGTGTTAGAGCGGCAGTGCCTTTGTATGCACCGTGCTTGTGAATGTGTGAACTGGCCGTTGTGTGTCTGTCTCTGTCCAGGATGATGTGAGAGCATGACTTAGCATCTGTGCCTATAGGAGAGAGTGAAAAAGTGAAAGGACCAGATATGTGGGGTCAGTAGAGCATATAGCTGTACAGATGAAGTGCAGCACAGTTTGAGCAGAAGACAGTGAGTGAATTGATACAAGACCAATCACACTTATGTGTTAGAAGCTTATACATATATATATATATATATATATATATATATATATATATATATATATATATATATATATATATATATATATATATATTATTAATAACAGTTGAAGATTAAGTCTTGTTTTGCTTTGACCTTGAACTTCAATTCCAGATGAGCTTCTTCACCTTTGTACCAGAGTCAGTGGTTAGACGATGATGATCTGTTTTCTATCCTAGGCTGTGCCAGGACTCAGTCCAGCCCACTGGACATGGACCATTTGGAGCTTGTGCTTATTTGCAC
This sequence comes from Xenentodon cancila, assembly GCA_014839995.1. Taxonomy (NCBI): domain Eukaryota; kingdom Metazoa; phylum Chordata; class Actinopteri; order Beloniformes; family Belonidae; genus Xenentodon; species Xenentodon cancila. Next base: position 17,370,724 of record CM026201.1, on the reverse strand, counting down.
TGGGCACTGTGCCCTCCATCCAGTCCAGCTGCAGCTAACTAAAGCCCAGCAGCTCAGTGCCGAACAATAAGTCGGATAGCAATGTGCTGACTCCCTCCCCGACCCACAGGCCCAGTTGCTTTTCAGCACCAGCATGTATAAATAGGTCCATTTTCTCTGGGGTCAGGACATCGTTTTTGTGGAGCCCCCTGTGAGCACCGGACATCTATTCTTTGGGGCTGGTCAGGTAAGCCCTCCATCTCCTCAGAGTGCAGACTGTTGTAATTTTACATTTTTCTGTCTTTTCTGCTGAGTCACAGGAAGGTATAGGCTGGGGGCAGACATACATACCGACCACAATCAGGAAGCGTAAATGTGCATTGTGCTTACTCCAATGCACATAGCCATGTGGACACGAGTGTCCACGTGGCTGTACCTTTGCAATACATACAAGGTATTTGAAGCAGACAGCAGCAAATCGCTTCTGTCAGAAGTCGCTATATTCTTCAGTTATAGCAGCTTCTGTCAAGTGTGAGCTTGAAGTCGGATTTTAAGAATGCTTCAAAACTCAAACATGCACAATGTCATGTGCTAGGTTACTGAGATAATTCCACATTTGTAAATATAAATTCTATAATGAAACAATGGAGTATTTGAAAACTGTTTGAAAAGACATGCAAACTCAACAGCGATCATCTACAACTTAATTTATTATCTTGCAAGCATGGCATGTCCAGTAGCTGATGGCTGAAGTTGCAGTTAGTCTAAATAATATTTTCCTTTGAACACTCGCATAGATGTGCTTTCTGCTCTGCAGGTTAATCATCACTGAGACACACAGTAGCATGGCTCTGAATAATCCCAACCCACTGGGACCATGGAAGGTGAGTTTGGTGAATCGTCACGGACGATTAACAAAAACTGGTTGCGTTTATTTTTTATTTTATGCCTGGTCACATCAGTGAGCACTTGTGACATGCGCATACTGGATGCCTGCACCTGTGTCCTCTCCAGATCACAGTTTATGACCAGGAGAACTTCCAAGGCAAGCGTCTGGAGTTTACCTCAGCCTGCCAGAACATCATGGAGTGTGGCGTTGACAACATCCGTTCCCTCAAGGTTGAATGTGGAGCGTAAGTCAAATAAAGGAAAGAAAGTCAGACAAACAAACATATACTCGTGAAAATGTTAATGTATTTCAAATTGTTTAGATTAAAAAATATTGGCGTTACTTTGCTCACGCTGAATCTACTAAAACATCTATTAATGGTTACATTTAAAATCTAACATAAAATGACTGAAAATAGTTCACTCGTGCTAACTGAAAATGTACCATAGGGATGTTTGTTTAACACAGACAGGTTAAAACTTTGCTAAGATATCTTCGGGAAACAGCATCCAGTCTGTTTTACAAATATCCAACGCTGTGAACATGTGACTGAGTGCTTGTGTCACAGCTGGGCAGGATACGAGCACTCCAGCTTCTGCGGACAGCAGTTTGTGTTGGAGAGGGGAGAGTATCCTCACTGGGAGTCGTGGAGCGGCAGCAACGCCTACCACATCGAGAGGATGATGTCCTTCCGCCCCATCTGCTCTGCTGTGCGTTTTCTGGACTAAAGTAGCAGTTTCTGTCTTTTCTCAGTCTGACTTTACAATTGCTAATTACTTTCATTATTCAAGACAAAAAAACAACAACAAACAAACAAAAGAAAACTTGAATACGCACAAAGTTTGAGTCAAACACAGACTGTCTGCCTTTTAATTTGTGGCCAACTGCATGTTTATCTAACACCCTCATCTTAGTGCCACTTGACATCTACTATGCAAAGTTACCAAAGGATCCCTCTTGCTCAGTAACTCTGTCTCATGTGCCCACAGAACCATAAGGAGTCCAAGATGGTCCTGTTTGAGAGGGAGAACTTCATGGGACGACAGTGGGAGATAAATGATGACTACCCTTCTCTGCAGGCCATGGGTTGGGGGAACAACGAGATTGGATCTATGCAAGTTCAGGGTGGCGCGTAAGTGTCAGCCTCTGAACTCAAGACGACTAACTCACAACCGGCCTCTAACATATGAAATCTTGCCTAAATTCTTCAGATGAACTGCTGTTTTTACTAATTTGACACAAAGTGGTATAAGTTTCGACACATAGTAAATAAAGATCAGGCCAATGCCACTGTTTAATGTATTTCACCAATGACTCAATTTGCTGCTACAAGGGCAAAATCAATTACTGTAGCTAATGCGAATATCAGATATTATATAAATTATTATTATGCTAATTGATTGTATTTTAAAGTGGCTTATTTATAACTGCAGTCTTTTTCTCCTTTACATTTTTTTTATTCTAAATCCATTTCATATCACCATTTCTATTCTGTAGCTACAACAGTTCTTTTTTGTCATCGGTTATGTCTCTCCTTCTCCAGCTGGGTGTGCTACCAGTTTCCAGGTTACCGTGGATACCAGTACATCATGGAATGCGATCGCCATGGTGGCGAGTATAAACACTACAGAGAGTGGGGCTCCCATGCGCAGTCCTTCCAAGTGCAGTCGCTGCGTCGGATCCAACAATGAGACTTGCGACCACTTCTCCCAACCTCTCACTCTTTACCTCCTCCACATCCTTGTCCTCCACCTCTTCCTCCCTTCACCCAGTCATTCCAGCACCTCCTGGTGCTTCGCCCAAGAGAGAGAAAACAGCCACCGGATTGAGGCTCCCGACTAATGCACCACTGAGGATAGAAGAGGCATCATGAGGGCAATATGGAAGGCATGTGATTCACAGTCACTGCTTCTCACATGTGTGGGTAAATATGGTGCTCCCAGTCATCAATAAAAAACGAATGGGCAACTAAAAAGAACCACAAATACAAGAGTCTGCTGCTGACCTGCACCTTTCTCAGTTGTGATTCATTTTCATTCTGTGTTTGTGGGGACAGTTTATGTTGCATTGCATTTGATCAAAATCCCCTCTACTTGACTGGCTTCATTGTAACATGTGCCTTTACTGTGGGGCATATTGCAAACAAAAAGCATACATTAAAAGAAATGAAAATAAGCTTGTTTAAAACACAGGAAGCTAAAACATCCCCAATGCTGTTCCTATCACTCTAAAAGACAAAACACATCTAAGGCACAGCTGAATGACACATTTCAGTGTGCACTTGTTACACACATTGTACTTACTTCATTGGCACAAATGCCTGATAATGGATAACTGTAGGACTAACCAGGAAACTATTAATAATATTTATTTTCGTTTAATTCCTTAAAAGTTTAACACAATTAAAATCAGAGCCCATGGGCAGTTTAATATGTAAACAGAATTCCTTTAGTAATCTTTAAACTGAAGTTAACCCCTCAGGTGCTGAGATTTTATTAATAGCAGGACTCCTCTGGACCATGTATTTGGTCTGTAGAGTTCAAGGGGCCAGAGATTTGATAGAGTAGGGTTACAGCTCTTTCATGCTTAACATCAGATTCATCAGTGGAATTTACTCAGTTACCTATACTCTGGCAGGGTGCTTGTGCACACCCCTTTTATGCCAGAGGGCTGAACTCAGTAATTTAGCACTAAAATAGTTGTCTGTCAGTGAGGACAGTCATGATATAAGGGGTAGGCCTCATATTGAGGTTCTGTGACTCGTTTATACTCATGCTTATTTTAAAATAGCAATCAGCTTGAGTTTAATGTACAGCTAGAGTTCATTTCCTGCAAATAATGGTTGAACCAGAGTCCAAACAATCTTTTATAATGTCTCATTCTAAAAAGTTACTGTAAAAATTTCCAATAAAGCTTGTTAAGAGCATATATAAGAGCAGGTGTCAGGGACAAAACGTCAATCTAGAAGCACTTTGATGTCCTTTTATGGTTTTTTCCTGCTTTTTATTCATCCAGAAGCTTAATTTGGATCCTCGGCAGTTCGGTTGCTATCTATCCATAGTTTTCAATATTACCACAGGGCCTGAAGAGTGATTAGCTGACAGTTTCCATGACAATTTATGACTTTCCCTGCAAGCATTAAGAAGTCAACTTGGCTGGCTCAAATAAGCTCGTGGCCTTCTTGGACTCAGAGGGTTAACACACCTCGCACAAAACAGAATTAATGTCGAGCTTCTTAATGTGATGGCTCATTTTTTATTTGTGATTTGCAGGCATTCGTATTTTTAATATTCACCCGCTGTCAACATAGATTATGCGGGGTTAAAACATCATAAGTGAATAGTGATGCAGTTAAACCAGACAAAATATGTCAAACAAATAATATAAAAAAACAAACAAACATAAAAAAACGAATAAATAAATAAATAAATAAATAAATAAATAAATAAATAAATAAATAAGTAAGTAAGTAAGTAAGTAAGTAAGTAAGTAAGTAAGTAAGTAAGTAAGTAAGTAAGTAAGTAAGTAAGTAAAATTACTAACTCCGGCGATCCACCTTAAACGCGGCGTCATCGTGAGGCTCCGCCCTTGTGAGGTGAACGGAAGTAGATGGTAACGGCCAGGCCAGAGCGGCTCCGTCAGAAAAATAGAAAAACATCTGTTGTTGGGGAGATAGTTACCAAACCGACTAACTTTTGTGTTGGTTCGTCATTTCGAAAGTCCGGATGGTGTGTGAGTAGAAGATAGGTCAGCATGGCACACATCTGGGAGCATCTGTTGACGACGTTGAAACTACGAGCGCCACTTTTCGTGTTGCTCCTGCCTCTTGTGTGTTTTGGCGACGCCAGGCTGCACCGGACGCAACGCGCCGGCACCTCGACGGAGGACATATCGGAAACTTACGACAAGTATTATAATTATGTTGACTTAACTGAGCGTTTACGGTCGTTAGCCCAGAGGTACCCCCACATAGCGAACCTGTCGAGCATAGGTGAGTCCGTGGAGGGCAGGCAGCTCTGGGTGATGCGGGTCACCGTGGACCCCAACAAAGACACACCGGGGAAACCTAAATTTAAATACGTTGGAAACATGCACGGGGATGAAACCGTGTCCAGGCAGGTGCTGGTTTATCTAGTCGAGTACCTTCTGGCTAAATATGGGGAGGAACCGCGCATTACCGAGCTGGTGAACAGCACGGATATTTACATCATGCCCAGCATGAACCCTGACGGCTTTGAGGCGTCCACGGAGGGGGATTGTCCCGGCGACTATGGTGGGCGACACAATGCCAAAAATATAGACCTAAACAGAAGCTTCCCGGACCAGTATGACGGGACTACAGTCGATCCAGAGGATATACCCGAGGTCATGGCTGTGATCAGATGGATCCGGGAGAAAAAGTGAGCATTACTCTTGATGTTTGTTTTGGGTTTGCGGTCTTGTATCCAGGAGAAAAGGCTCGTATGGTCTTGGAGGAACTAAACTCATAATCTTCTTGGTGAATAAGCAACTCACTGGATGCATTTGGCAATGAGCAACCTAAATTTCCACTTCCTTCTTTTTCTTTCTCTGAACAAATATTTTAATGCGAGGAAAACAATCGCGCTACTGTTCCGGGCCACAGTGTACGTGTACAGTGTGCTTGTGTCTCCTTCAAGGGCAAAAAATAGAAAGAAAGACAAAGAAACGGGTCTGGATTTTGAAAAACGAAAATTCAGATTGTTTTCTTTGAATTATGCATATATTATCAGAGGCTGCTTTGGAGTATGTGCTGTTGGTTGGGCAAAAGAAACCATTTTTCTACAGTGGGCTTCAAGAAAGTGATTATTTTGTCAAATATATTTACAGCTTTCCTTTTTTGTAGCCTTCAGGGGTTAACAGGTGTGATTCATGAGCCTTTTTCTTTGTATAATATATAATCCAGATTAGATTGGAAGAATACCCTTTAACTCTTCATATACGCACATATTTAGGCAAGGTTTTCCTTTCAGTTCAATGATGGCTAGACAATCAGGGAATGTCCAGTATGGCACATTCACATTACATGATATTTATGTCTGATATTCTAAAAGTTGAACTTTCCTAATACCTTTTTAATTCTTAGGGTCACACATTTTTAAAGCATATCTCAATATAAACCACGCCCTCTTGCACACTATTGTACTACAGTGTTAAATTGCGTACGGGTTCAAAGCTCATTTTTATATAAAAGTATATTTCCAGTGCTTTCTATGGATGGTTTGGGACACCAGGATGCATTCATTTATCCATCTATTGTCTATACTCGCCTCAGGGTGGAGACTGATGGAGCTGGCAATGGGTGAGAGGTGGGATACAACCTGCCCAGATTTGTCATCCATAGAACATTAGCAGTTAGACTTGGCAAAAGTTTTGAAAAACCCAAATTATGTCAAGTACATCAGTAGTATGTTTTATTCAGTGGTTGACAGATATCTGCTTTCAAGAGTTGAACAATTTCTCATGATGATTGATGTTCTAATAGTAATTGAAACACTTTCTGATTATGATAAAGACACTTGAACATGCAGAAAATGACATGCTAAGTGTAGATAAACATTTATTCTGCAGTAATACATCTTCTCCTGAAGATATTATCAAAAGGACAGTTGATTAATTGGCCCGATTAATGGTCTTACAAATTAAGTCTATATTATTACAGTGCTTTTTACACACGCCTTAAATAATTTGAACCTTTGTTTCAAATAGGCTGCTAAAATCTGTTAACATCTTTCTAGATTTGTGCTGTCGGGTAACCTGCACGGTGGCACTGTGGTTGCCAGTTACCCTTTTGATGACTCGCCCTACCACAAGCGTCAAGGATACTACAGCCAGTCAGAAGATGACAGTCTGTTTCGCTATCTAGCCCTGGTGTATTCCCAAAAACACCCTGTGATGAAGTATGGGGAGCCCAACTGCACTGATACTCCCGGAGAAGCGTTTAAAAGTGGTATTACCAATGGAGCAGAGTGGTACGATGTGCCAGGTGAGTCATTCATTACTGATTTGCTTCTAAAGAGTTTATTATTTGCTAAAACTCTATGCAAACACATTTAACAAATGTTACTGTCTGTTATCTCTCCATCTGTAAGTCAAGGATGTTTGTCATTGTTCTCATGTTAACTTGTTTGCAGAGTATGGAGGTTATTATTGTCAGTGTGCACCAGGTACAGCCTGTTTGACAAGAATAAAATAAATATAATTTCAGTCCCTTTTACAGCTAGTGTAAGTCGACGTGAGCTGTTGTAGTGGGGTTTTCCTCCACCACGGATCACCATTAAAAATGTTTGCGTTTTCAGAGCAGACTGATTTAATTTTTCCAATTAAATATTATTGGTTTAAAACATAGCATAAAACATTATCACCCAACATCTGTAATCTGTAAGAGCACAAATTCACTTTTAATCTTTGAAGGGCATGTGCATGTCTCATTTTGGGTTTGCTAGGTGTTACAAACAGAAACAGACTTAAAAAACACTTAAACTGAGCGTGGTGCTCATCGTGCACACCTACCATGGCCACTGGGCAGAAACCTGATCAACATACACAGTTTTTTGTTGGGTTTTTTTTGGGTGGAGGGTAAATATGCCTGAAGATTCAGGTTACAGCACCAGTTTTTTGTTGAGATGTACAGAGGAGCAGGTGTTGGCTTAGTTTCAGATGGTGACTTCATGCATATTATTACATCACTCTCTGTCTTATTAACAACCTCTATGAGGCCGTAGCTTTGTAGAAATAGTACTTCTATTAATATTACTTAAAAAAAAAAGTTTAATGCATAATCTTCTATAGTGGATTATTGTTGAACAATTACATTTCTGATGTTGCCGTTTATGGATTAGTGCTGATCCTGTGGATAAATAGCACGAGCCAAACGTTTTGATGCACAAACTCATTGATAATAAATGATGGGATTTCCAGGTACTTTACCTAGAGGAGCCGTTCAGGAGAAACAAAAGCATTAAGCAAAAGTTATTTCATGTGCAATACCAAGATCACCTGATTGACATTTGCTTTACTTTTACAGGCATGAAACTGAGCCAGTATATCAGGTTACCCTAAATGGTGCAGTAGTTGTGTTACAGGTCATCTTAAGCTTGATAAATATTACATGTCACACTATTTGTTTACCACGTCAGTAATTCAAGCTGTACTGGTTAGTACTAGGATTTGGTAAAACCTTTCTTGATAGAATAAATATGCATTTTAATCTTGCAGCAGATGTTGGTTTTCTTAAGATGTATAGATGTGTGTGAAAGTGTCAAAACACAGTCTTAAATGACATCAATAGTTTGTCAGCAGAAGTCATTAAGACTCTCAGAAGCAATGTTTTGTTGTTTTTTTTTTATGATCAAGGTAGACATCAAGAACATGTAAAACAGGTGAAAAGTTGATACTTTTCTTTTTTTTCCTGACCTTTCCCGGTGGGTGAAATGTCACGGCTAAAACTGGATTAATATCAGAGGATGAAAGCGTTGTCAGGACATTTGATGACATAATGAGCGGTCCAGGCAAGGCGCCAAAGGCCTGCAGTTAGGAAGAGAAGTTTTTCTCTTTTTTTTGTGTTGCAATCAGAGCTTGAAATAATACATCCGCACAAAGACCTGTTATTTTCCTGTACTGTGCTTGGTTCATGTAATTCTTAACATAAAATTAGATTATGTGCCATTGAAGATGTTTATGGTTAGTATCTTTTTTTAAGAATTTTCCTTTACTCGTTTTAACAACATGATGTCCACTTTGTGTTGGCTGCAGGTCAAGGTAAAAGTAATAAAGCCTCACAAGAGAACAAGCTCTATATTGATGACTATAATCTGAGCACCGTGGAAGACTCTTGGGTTTGTTTATCCTGAGCTACTCTTAACATTCTTAAGTTCTGCATCACTGTCAGTAGCTGACAAGTCACATGACTGTTTTGCTTTGTAAAAAATGGTTTCTCCTCCTGGGTGTTTGATTGAATATAGGCTTTATTCCATTATATGACTCAACCTCTAAAGGTATCCTGCTTTGTAAGCTTCCCCTGTGTGCAGGATGGTAAATAAATCTACCGACTCTGACTTTGGCTCCATTGTCTGGCCAGCGGTTTCATGCCAAGTTCAGGGTGTGTCACTGGATTTGGTATATAAACAAGATATTTAAGTTTAGGGCTACTCTGCCAGTGTGTTTGCCGATGCAGGATGTTTATTTTAAGGAATCCCTTCAAAGACAGTTGTTCTCAATTCAGTTTATTGATTTAAAGCGACATGGTAAAAGACTGCTTTGTATAATGTGGCCAGAGAAAAGGTTTTATCATGTAGTTTAAACTATCTATTTTTTTGTTTGTTTTATAAACTTCTCACTTTTTAATTTTACAGTTAATTTCTCATGATTGACAGGTGTGACGTTGTAAAAGCTATACGTGTTTTGGTTTACCTGGTGTTTAGGTTTTCACCACAATGCAGAGGGGTCTAAAATATTTGGGGGTCAAGTGGTCAGTGTGTGTATAATCATTTGTTTTTGCTCAAAAGCAATGCAGAAATGACACAAACTCAGCAAAATATGTTGCGAACAGTCTAGACAAAGGTTTCCTTACAGCAGATCTGTTGGAGGTTTGCTGTGTATTAAAATAAGAGGAGACTTGTATGTATTTATTTCTTTTTAATCTGGTTTCCTCATTGAGACTGTTGGGAGACTGGTAACTTTCCTGAATTTATTTGTTGGTACTTGTGCAAAAGGTCTTGGGCACTGACTGTTTAAAAAGTGGCAAATTACTGGCTGTTTTCATTTAGTTTCTGTGGTCACCCAGCATGTAGTCATGGCAACCCCTCCAGCCAAGAGCTCCTGCCTACCTCCTGTTGTCCCACAGGGATGACCCGCTGAACAGCCTGCACTCCAGTGTGTGTTCTGTTTGTGCTAAAAGAGGGTCAGAGGGTTGGCAAACTGCAGATGTCATTGCATATCGCCTCATTAAACGCTCTTTAAACAATACTATTGAACGGATCAAGACAGATTCAAGACACTGGCACAGACTCTCTACCTCATAATGCACCGGGCTGGTGCCAGTGGGTTTAAGGAAGCATCCAGTTAATCCCTGTATTTACAGAAATTCTTCCCATGTGTAAAATTGCACATTTTAAATGTGAAAATTTAAACTAGTTGAGCCATGTATTATGTTTTTCCTTTCTGGCCTGATATCCAGGAGGAATGCAGGACTACAACTACCTCTATGGTAACTGTCTGGAAATCACAATGGAGTTAAGTTGCTGCAAATATCCTCCTGCTGCCGAGCTCCAGAAGGAGTGGGATCTCAACAGGGAATCCCTTCTAGCCTATATGGAAAAGGTAGAGCTTTCAACTAGGATTGATACATCCAAGTAAAGGCTTCTGTTTTTTTTTTAACCAAATCAGAACCTGTATTTCTGACCTTGGCGTAGCACCTTTGCACTACAGTGAGGTGTTTTTTTGCTACTACTGTCTTCCAGGTGCACATGGGTGTTCGTGGTTTTGTTAAAGATGCAGTTAGTGGAGCTGCCCTCAGCAATGCCAGCATCGTTGTGACAGGTATTCGTCACAACCTGACCACCACAAAATATGGGGAGTATTATCGGCTTCTGCTTCCGGGAACCTACAATATCACAGCTGTTGCATCTGGGTGAGTCTCACTAAGTGACTTTCTTCACTTAGCAGCTTTTCACACACAGAGGTTATTCATTGAAGGACTTGATTGATTGATTGATTGATTGATTCCATTGAAGGAATGCTAGGTAACAGTATATCAAATTGCAGAGGTAACACACTGGGCTCAATGTTCATCTTTTCCTCGTCATTGTCAGATATGTCTCCCAGTAACACTAATATTTGAATGTGGTCCTTCCAGATTGCCTGAAGCAGGGACATCTGATGTACTTACAGGTGGTTTTTAAGAATCGTTGAAGTCCTCAGTCATGTTTTTCTTTTTGTATGCAGGTACTTGGCAACGACAGTCAACAGTGTCCAGGTGACTGATGGCAAAGCCACTGAGCTTAACTTCACTTTGGCACCTGTGGTCAATGAGACTGCAGGTAACAATAGTCTGGTGACAGTCACAGTGCTGTCCACCAGTCATCCAAACGTTTCCACTACAAACTCTCCTAACTCCACCCAGACCCTGGTGGTCCCCCCTGAAGTAAACAAAAACAGCACCCCTTTACCTCCACCTTTGCATCAGTCTATCCATCCCCAGGACTTTCGCCACCACAACTACGCAGACATGGAGTTGTTTTTAAGAAAGTACTGGAGCGAGTTCCCCACTATTACCCACCTCTACAGCATTGGCCGCTCTGTGGAAGACCGTGAGCTGTATGTGATGGTTATCTCAGACAACCCAACTATTCACGAGCACAGTGAGTCTTCAACGCCATCTTTCAATATTCATTGTCATTATGTTAGTTTTATCAAGTCAGGTTTGTTTTAATTTTCTGTTGTTCTTTTTTGTCTTTCTCTTCTCATGTAGGTGAGCCAGAGTTTAAGTATATAGCTAATATGCATGGCAATGAAGTGGTGGGTCGAGAGTTAATGCTCAACCTAATTGAATATTTGTGCCGCAACTATGGTAGTGACCCGGAAGTCACTGAGCTGGTCAACAACACCCGTATTCACATAATGCCTTCTATGAACCCTGACGGCTATGAGGTGGCCATTGAAGGTAAGAAAGGAGGACACATGGATGATGTGACACTTCAGAGCTGCACTGCATATCATGCAAAACATTAAAGGAATGCTTTTTTTAATACAGGTCTGGGATATTTTGAGAGTTAAATGTATGTAGCTGACTCCTGGTATACCCAGTTTCAGGTCTTGTGCGGTGGTGGGTTTCTCACATAAACGGTTTTAATTTAGGCGCTTCCACAACATTTAAGACTTTCACTTGGAAACAGAAATATATAAGCAAAATAGATTAGGATGGCTTTATTTTGACCAACTTTTTGCAATTGTCAACTCTGTCTGCCAAGATCTCAGTTAGTAAGTGCTTGTAATATTTAAGAGGAAGTGTGGATGAGGTGGCGCGGAGGCTGTAACTTTCTGCGGTGTGGTGTTATGACTCATTCTTTGAGTTTCCTTCTTCGCAGGTGACGTGAAGAGCTACAAAGGGCGCAACAACAGCAACAATTATGACCTGAACCGGAACTTCCCAGACCAGTTCATTCCCACCACAGATCCCAGACAGCCTGAGGCCATAGCTGTGATGAACTGGGTGAAGAGCACCCCTTTTGTCCTATCAGCCAACCTCCATGGAGGTATTGTCTCATTTGGGACCCGTAGTTCAAACAAGTGCATTATTTTAGTGCCATAGCTTGCTTTGTGCATACTGAATTAATTTTATTCACACAATCAGATGATGTTTTTTTTATGTGCCATCTCCTTTTTTTTGTTGTTGTTGTTGTTGTTGAATTTAGGCTCTTTGGTGGTCAACTACCCATTTGATGATGTCAGCGACGGAAAGAGTCATTACAGCAAGTCACCCGATGACGCAGTCTTTCAGCAGCTTTCAAGAGCCTTTTCACAGGTAGCTGGACACTGTTGCAGTGAAATCCCTTTCAGGCTAAAGTAATGTCAGCTGGTGGCTTATATTTTGTATGCGTTGCAGATTTTTTTTTTTGTGGAGAGACAATGTTTTAAACTTTACTACAAAAGCCCCACTGTTCAGTTGTCACTTGTTTGTGATTTGCGTGCAGGAGAACCCTCTGATGCACAAGGGACACCCTTGTGAGAACTTGTACCCTGGGGAATATTTTGAGGATGGGATCACCAATGGTGCTAAGTGGTACAGTGTTTCTGGTACGTCAGATCTTTCTTCCTTTGTTGCTCACAGCACCTGTTTGAGCCTGTGCAACCATGTACTTTTCCTTTTTTTCCCCAAAAAAATAAGGGGTCAAGTTTTTCTTCCAAATGCTATGTTCATATTTTATGTGCAATTTATGCTCAATTATTATAAACCTCCACCCATAGTAACTTGAAGTGAAAGCATTAAAACTGGAGATGAGGGATTGAAGTATCACTTTGTGCCTCCAGGTGGCATGCAGGACTGGAATTATGTCAACACCAACTGTTTTGAGGTGACCATCGAGCTGGGTTGTGTCAAGTATCCCATGGCCAAACAATTACCCATTTACTGGGAACAAAACCACAGAGCCTTGATTCAGTTTGTACACCAGGTAAAAACCACATATCTTAATATAATGCTAAAGGTTTCACTTCACTTTCACTCCGTTTTGCATTTGCTCATGTGTGTTTGTCTGTGTAGGTTCACACTGGAGTGAAGGGCACAGTCTCTGACATTCGGGATGGTAAAGGAATCCCCAATGCCACTATTATCGTGGAGGGTATAGACCACAACATCAGCACAGCCCGTACTGGAGACTACTGGAGACTGCTGGTCCCTGGGACTTACTCCATCACTGCCACTGCCCATGGGTAATGTGTTATATTTCAGAAGAAAGAATATGCCATAAAAAGTGTCTGTATATATCTGTCCTATTGCTATTAACTGTAAATAACTTTTAACTGTTGTCTGTCTAGTTATAAACCTGTGACGATCTACGCCACAGTCTCAAAGGATCGAGCAGAAGTGGTGGACTTCAGACTGGCACGTTTATACACTGACAGTGATGGCCAGTCCCCCATGGGTCCCCATCCCGTACCAAACCCATCTGAGAAGGAGCTCCAGAGCTTAATCAAAGAGCTCTCTCTAGGCCAGGGTTTGGAGCAGCTAGTCAAGAGCACGGCCACGGATAACAGCTTCCGCTACAGACGCCCTAAAGAGCTGGCTGACATGTTGCGAGGCCTCACACTTAACTTTCCAGAAATTACATTTTTACACAGGTGGGTGGGGTTGTTTTTTTTTCTCTCCAAACTTTTTTTTTTTTTTACTTACCAACATGGTTTCCTCTCACAGTATATTTTTAAATGCCTGCGCCAAACGTCAGTGCTAGGAAGTTGGTATGGGTCAATTCTATAAGGATTTTCTCTGTTTCATAACATCAGCTGCTACTCCTGATTTTGTGTGTTGAAATATTATTTAAGTTTTGACCTTTTCTCTTTGTCTCTTTTTCTCTTCTTCTCTTCTGTCTGTGTCCAGTTTGGGTCAAAGTGTGGAGTTCAGAACCATTTTGGCCCTGGAAATATCCAACAAACCAGCAGAAGCTGAACCGTCTGAGCCAAAGATCCGCTTTGTAGCCGGGATCCATGGCAATGCCCCGGTGGGCACAGAGCTGCTGCTGGAGTTCGCAGCCTTCTTGTGCATCAACTATGGCAAGAACCCAGCCATCACCAAGGTCAGTCTCAGAAAACCCCTCTCCTAAATAGGTGCAGATTAGATTTTATAGTTGTTTTGTAAATTATTTCATTTTTGTCTAGTTGTTTATATATTGTTGTCCTTTTTGTAGTTTACAACATATTTCGTAGAACAGTGGAGTTTGAAAAGGAAAATTTACCCCCTAACCAAGTATTACAAAGTATTTGTATTTTATATATATATATATTCATTTTAATTTTAATAATGTGTGTATCTCTTCCTTCTCCATCCCTTTTCCTGCTTAAGCTTATCAATGAGACCCGGGTTTTCATTGTGCCCTCTGTCAATCCTGATGGACTTGAACAAGCTGTTGAGAACCAGTGCACGTCCACCCAGGGCCTGACCAATGCTAATGGCAAGGATCTGGACATGAATTTCTTCGGTCAGTTGTTTGTTTGTGTCTTATACAGCAAAAAAAAAAAAAAAAAGATTCTCGATGGCTATTCAGTCAAATTGTCAAAGACGATTGTGAATATAAAGAAAGCATGTGATTGTTTTTGAAATTCTGCTTAAACTATTCTATTTTCTGTTCACCAACTGTTTCTTATGTTAACAGGCAATGCATCGGAGCGTGTAGTTGAAGCCGAACCTGAGACCAGAGCAATGATGAACTTTATTTTGAAGAAGGACTTCACTCTGTCTGTTTCCCTGGATGGAGGCTCCCTCGTTGCTACCTATCCTTATGACAAACCTGTCCAGACTGGTACCACCACTGTGCTGCTGCAGATATTTTTTTTTATCCCCAAATCTAATTATTTATTTACCTTGTAGGGTTGTTCATGTATTTACAGATTAATGTTTTAAGACTAGATGTGCTTTTGCATTTGAGGTTCTTCTCTTTTTTTGGACATTGCTACCAACGTCGGCTTGTATCGTTTTTTGCTCCTTTTGCTTAAATTTTTAACAATTTTTTTTTCCAGTTGCAAATGAGGGCACATTAAAGTACTTGGCAGGTGTGTATGCCAACAACCACCCCAAGATGCACCTCGGGGACACTGGGTGTTCCAACAATGGGCAAAGTATGACATAATAGTACTATAAAATGCTTGCTATATCTGTCATGAATATCTCGTATTAGAGAATTAGTCATTAATGGCAAAGTTTTCTGATGCTCAGCGGGTAACATCCCAGACGGAGTCATGAGAGCAGCAGAGAGACAAAGTCACTTGGGCAGCATGAAGGTAAGTCAGTCTTTCCACCACCTCTCATCTGTGAACGCAGGTGCAGTACTTATGTAATCACTGCATGTTTGTGCTTACGGCGATTTTTCATGTAGACTGACTGCTTCGAAAAAAGTTGATTTGCCAGCATGTTTGGAAAGTCTCATTGTTTGTTTGGAAAGATCAGAAATGTACTTTTTGTTGAGTATTTTCCCATGTGTGATCTTGCGTCTGCATGTCCTTTCAGGACTTCAGTATGGACTTTGGCCACTGCCCAGAAATCACAGTGTACACGTCCTGCTGTCTGTTTCCCCCTGCTAATCAGCTGGCCACACTTTGGGCTGAGAACAAGAAGGCGCTTCTCAGCATGTTGGTGGAGGTATGCTGCAAGATTTCATCAGCATAACATACAACTTACTTATTCAAATGCACTGTTTTAAAACACAAGTTATGTATTAAAAAGTCTTTGATTCACCATTAATGATAGTTATAAGCTGAAGTTAGATGGTTCCCAGGCACTTTCTTGTTCTTTTCTGTTAGACTATTCTTAGTTTGTTTACTTCATTTTTTTTAAAGATCTGTATCTTTCAGAGAAGCACAAGGAAGGTTTTGTTTGATCTGTTTTGCTATCTGTTGAGAGGAGTCACAGTTTAGAGCACATGATGACGTGTGGAAAGAAGGGTTTTTAAAATATGCTTCTTGTTGTTGCATGAATACTTTAATACAGATCTAAGTAAATGATATTAAAGCAATTTTTTAATCCATGGGCAATGTATGGACCTGTTGTATTCATGTTTTCTTTAATTTATTTATTTTAATAAAGCTAGTTCAGGTTTAAAAAGATAAATCACTTATATTCATTTTCTCTTAATTTCAACTCCAAGGTCCACAAAGGGGTACGAGGCGTGGTGAGGGACAGTAATGGAAAACCTATCGCTGGAGCGGTTATTTCAATAAATAGAGGAGTGAGTGTGTTTTCCTCAGAGGGCGGCTACTTCCATGCACTCCTTGCTCCTGGAAGCCACGATATCGAAGCCATTGCTGATGGGTACCAGCGACAACGTCAGAAGGTAAACATTCCTTTGCTTACTATGTGTTCTGCAAGCCCTCAATGTAAAGGCTCACTAGAAAAAAAATTATTTTAGTTATTGTAAGTACCCATTAGGTGACCACATTTCATCTCTGAGATGGGATATAATGATGCAGATGTTAATTAAATTGATTGATTGGAGCCTACATCTGTTAAGCTTTAGTTAAGCAGTACACTTTTATTTCCCTTCTTTTTAATGGGGTGTTTTATGCTGGTGAATGCATCACCAGTGCACTCAGTCTGCCCAGTAACTGTTGTTTAGGGTGTATGTGGTTGGCTTCAGATGGACCCAGGAGTCACGCATTCATGCAGATGATGAAATGTACATAACAGAGACCTACTTATCCGTAACGGAGCCCACGAGAAAGAGGGTGATTATGAGTAGGCGTTGGTGACATTTATCAGCGTAGTTGCAGACTGAAACAAAAGAAATGTCCCTCACCTCCCCTACCTTCTTTAATCTTGTCAGTGGAAGGAGAAAGGAGACACCGTTAGACAAATGGCTAGTTTGACAGGATGCACCCCCTCTGCATTTCTTTGAAAATATTAATATAATGTTGCAAAAATATATAATGAAACAGAAGTTTTGAAGTGTTTGCTTGTATTTTGGTGTTCAGTGTTGAAAAGCAGAGAAACTGTGACCTGGCCATAACAATTTACTTTCTTGTTTAAGTGGAGATCATACACAGAGTGTGAATACCGAAGGACATAATTTCATTGTTGATCACAAATACAGTAACAGGTGGATGGACTTAGAAATCTATGGATTTGTCATCTCCACCAGTTCTATCATTTTCCATATTTTTGTTCAGAAATTTTATTTTTTCAACTACATTCAGAGTGAAGGGAACAGAAATTAACAACAAAGTATATTAAAAGATAAAAAGAAAAACACAGTTATGTTGTAAGAAGTCTGGAATAATATTATAACGGTACTCCTTTACTATCTACGTCTATGAATGGTGTGGGGCGAAGCACACAAAATCTCTCCGTCACCTCCACCTTTCCGTTCGGACGCTCTGAAATTTGAAGGCTGGGGTAGGCCAGCTCTTTGAATAGATGCTCCTTGATGGCAAAGCCGAGCTTCACGCTGTAGGGTGTGAGCTTTCCACAAGGTCCAAAGAGCAGGGGATCCACCACCGAGTGATACGTCTGCTGGTAGTCCGGCACCGCGAAACCATGGATGAGCAAAGCACTGCTGGCGGTCATCTCCTCATCCCTGACGACTTCTGTGCTGCATGGCAGATCTGACAGATCTGGAAGAATAGCAGCATTCCTTATGTACCGGTCATCCAGGGGCTTTTTTGGGTCCTCTTCTCTCTGGTCCAACAAACGGTCCAAATCATAAGTTGCTGCTACCATGAATTTCCTCTCCTTAGTAGTCTCCCCATACTTTTTAGGGCATCGAATACTCTGTCTTAGGTCATAGGAGCGCATGTCATACTTCTGTAAATGAAAATCACATTAATTTAGGTTAATTCTGCTGCCTTTTTTTGCTTCTTCAGTATTTAATTATCAGAGAACAATACAAATGCAGTAATCTCCAACCACAATAGTCAAAAGGAACACTTTCTATTTGGCAGAAACTATTTGGTTTATGTTCAAACCACACTGATAAATCAGTGTTGAAAACATGCTTACAATTCCAGTTTCTTGAGCTGAGTTTAGTATTCCCATCGTTTACACTGGGCTTAAATAATGGCACTGAGAAACTAGTCGAGATTCCTTTGCTGTGAAGAAAAAGGGGAAAAAGCAAGTCAAGCAAATGACGACAAAGTAATTCCCAAATTTTATGATTTACCTCTCAGATAAATAATATAAGATTCTTATAATCCAGCACTACTTTGGAAATAGAGAACAACCTGCACCAGATTATACTAAGCAGTCACAGCTGCAAGCAGGAGCCCAATTGGATAATTAACAACCTCACATGTGGGGTGGGGGGACTTTAAAAGATAGACGCGCTCTCAGCTGATTTGGAGAAACTGCAAGAATGTTTGGCTAATTGTTGTGCTTTCCGTTTTAATGCAGTCTTGACATTTTCAGTGGCATTTTACACCAAACAAAACATATCATAATGATGTGCTTCCTGTAGCCCACCACAACACACTGATGTATTTACCACAGTTTTTAGAAAAATTCACCAAGCAGATGTTTTACTAACCCAGATCAACGTGACCACATGATTTCATTTTGTTTTAAAAAAACTGCTATACTCTGATTAGAACAGAAAAAACTGTTTGTGGTTGCTATACTGTAAATAACTTATGTTTCAAGGAGCTGGATGGGTTCAGGATTTATGCTTACCTCATGTTTTTGCTGCCTTTCAGGTCATGGTGTCTTCCTACGAAGCTGCTAATCTTGTCATTATTGAGCTCGACATGGACAACAGCATCTTCGGCTTCCCCAGAGAGTTTGTTGTGGCCAGTGCAGGTAATATCTGTATCTATGCAAAAGGACTTTTTTTTTTTTTTTTTTTTTTTTACACACATGCTCCCAATTGTATCTGCTCCCATTGCACACTACAAAATATTGCACATAAGAAACTGTAAAGCATATTGCACATACTCTGTGGTTACATCATAAAAACTATTGCACAAGATGGCTCTCTTAGTTGCAGGTTATGTTTTATGCGCCAGAAAACTGTTGAGGGGGACCATTAGCGCTAAAGTCCCCTTGTGTTTTTCTGATATCAATTAGTCATGACTTTTAAGAGACCACCAAATATTGAGTCTAGTCTTTTAGGATATCTTAAAAAGAGCGTGCACACTCAGTCAAACAATGACTGGGGCTGTAAGATTTGAATACTAATGCTGTTTGCTATGATTTTATTTTATTTTTTTCTTCTTCGTGCATTCATGCTTGGTTGTGTATTTGTCTTCAATCCTGCAGCGGCCTCCATGACAGCATTGGTGGTGACGGCGTGCATCATCTGGTGTGTGTGTGCAGCCAAATCTAACCGTCAGAAAGATGGCTTCCATCGTTTGCGACAGCATCGTGACGATTACGATGATGAGATACGACTCACCTCTATGGGCTCCAAAAAGTCTCTGCTGGCCCACGAGTTTCAGGACGAAAGTGAAAGTGATGAGGAGACTTTGTATGCCAACCAAATCTAAGACGCATTGTTCCAGTTTGGCTCAGTGTTTAATTTTTGGGCTCCCTCCCCAGTCGAGTCCCTGGCCTGACCATCAAGGATGAGAACCGAGTGGCTTCTCTGTCTGTCTTTTAATGATGTAAGAGAAAGGAAAACTGTTTTTTCTGTTATCACGTCAGGTGGTTTAGTTTCGGTTTTCGGCTCTGGTCACTCGGTTATCACTGCTTCTTAATGAATGCATTGGGCAGCAGACAGAGACGGAAAAGTCGAGTAAAGAGTGCCAATAAAGAAGTTCTGTTTTTTTTTTTTTTTTTGTGTGTGTGTGAGCTTTTGCTTCCGAGCCATTCAAAAATATTCCCTTAGATTGCTATTTTTCCTGCCCCTCTCCGAGGTTAAGCCAAATGAACTCTTATTAGTGGTTCTGCCTCCTCCTCATAGGTTAAATTCTTATTTTAAAGCCTGCCTTGAGCTAAAAAATTTAAATTGAGTTTCATTTATTTGTCCAAGATGGCATAGCCAACTGAGGTGGCTGTGTCTTAGGGAAATCTGGATCCAGTTCTGTGCCTTGTCTTATATAACGTTTACAGTTTCAGTGGGGCTGTAATTTGTGATAGAAATCAGCATTGTGCATAGTTAATACTGGGTCCATGCTGGAATTTAATTATTCTAAACTCAGGTGTTACAGAATTTGAGAAATTATAATCAAGGGATAGCTGAATTCTAATGTTGCACTGTTTCCGCACAGGTGACTTCAAGCTGACCGGTCTGGGATCGGGAGTTGGGCATTTATGCAGCTAGTTAAGTCTGTGAAAGAATCTAGGAGCCAGCTTCCAAAAAGCATCAGGGAATAAAACCCTGCCTATGGAAAGTACTCAGATGCTTTTATAGAAGTCATTTGCACAAATTAGAACACAGTTGTCCATATCATTGCCCAGAAGAAGAAAAAAAAATCTAAATATGTAATTGTAAAATATTTTTATTTCCTTCTTAGTTTTAAGGTTTATTTTAAGGGTAATTTCTCTCTGTACATGGAAAATTACTTCTGATTTTCCCAGCTGTCACATTGAGTCTGTCTGCTTTGCGATCACAGGAATATGTGTAATTTGTCACTTTGAGATGTATGAGTTGGTTTGTTTTTCCCCACGGATTGTCTTTTTATTTTTTGAGTTATAAAACGCATACTAGCTATGTTTGTCCATTTGTTTCATGGTCATGCACTTAATGTCAGAGCTACCAGAGCTATACATCCTAAAGATCCAGTGCAAACACATTAATATATTCCAAACTTACCTTCAATTAAGGGGCATATAATTTAGATCTTAATCTATTAAGATCCTGAGCTCATCCAAAGTAGCAGAGATGTTCTCATGGGCATCTTAACGCAAACCAGACAAGCCCCAAAAAATTATATAATTATAAATTTCCTCCTGCTTGAATCCTTGTATAACTGCACCTGATCGCCAAACAGGTTCAGGTTTGTCTAAATATGGCAGTTCTCTGCATGGCTTTGAAGCAATACTCACTTTTTCTCTGAAGAGTACTCTGATATCCTGCTATTTTGTTGTGGATTATTTCCTGGTGTATGTGGGGAGACAGATCTGTAAATAATTTTCTATTTGTCTATAAAACAAGTGTGTCTGAAGTTTTAAAAAGTTGAGCATGTGACGCTGTCACGCAGAGTTGGTGTGAATATTTTATATAAACTGGAATCAAATGTAAATAATGTTTGCCAATTGTAAATGGAGCGGCGGGGAGTGCACCTCACCTTCACCATGAATCCACACAGCAGAATATTTCATAACCTCTATGACATAACTTTCACAAAAACTCACAAGACAAAGAAATAAAATAAACAAAATGTCATGCCTTGCTTTTGTCTCCTATTTTTCATTGGTATGTTTTTTTTGTTTTTGTTAGATGACTGAAATAGCTCACCTAACAGGGAAAATGAAAAGGAAATTATCAAAACGGAAACATAACTCTCATAGTGAAGAGTAACGTTTGGATAAATAAGAAAATTGTGATGAAACATTCCAACAAATGAAAACCAGGAGCACGGTGCACTGATAGTAATTTCTTTCTTTTTTTAGCATATTTTATTCAAATGGTATCGCACAAAAATGTTAAGTTCGTGCTCATCAAACAATGCTCTTATCTAGTCAAATGGGTAATCGAGTAGTGTTGGAAATTCATTCACATGTCAGTGTCTTAGCAAGTGGTGACCTTTGGTGATCAAGTGTTCACTAAAACTTTGCTGAAGTGGGTGTTTTACTAATGTAAGCAGACCACAGTTACAGAAACTCGTGATTTCTTAATATCGTTGGGGAAAGAGTGCAGAAATGGTGCACAGGATCGACTGCATTTAGGGTATCTCCTGTTCAAATTGAAATCAAACACAAGACAGTAAGTGGCTGTGAACACTATTAGTGTCCCTGCTGCTGTCATCCCTGACAGTCTCGGTTGAGGGCAGGAAAAACACAGACTTTACTTCTTCACCATAGGCCTTCTTCACGTCTTCTGCTGACCACGTGACCGACTCTTCAGGTTGATGACGTCGCAGAACAACAAAGATGGCAGGCATAGGAAGCAGCAACTACTGGGAGGGTGAGCAGATAACATTTTTTTTTATTTCCATTTACAATAAACGGTAGATACCAGCTTCCTCTGGCAGTGGCACTCATAGTGGCAGCCTTTGTTCCGTCAGTTATCCTGCGCGGTTCAATCCTCGGTGTAAAACAGTAACGTGTCCTTACAGGAAGTTAGCTCCCGACAAGCTAACACCCCCTCAAAACTGAAGTTCGTGTTGCTCTTTAAAAGCTCTTAAACCGGTGCCGCTACTTTAAACAGCTTATCGGATGCTCGCGTCAAAACCGTACCTGTTCAAAAGCTCGTTAGATATCGGTGCAGACACGTGTAGACGTATTTCGTTAGTGGGTATGTTTGGATGTGAGCCGAACTGTCGGGTCCCGGTCCAACGGCTCACATCTAGTCCCGAAGTGGGAAACCAGGACGAGCCTGGTCAACATGGAAACGTACACGTGCTCGTCAAGTGGAGGACGTTGACCTAGTGTTAGGCAGATAATAATCTGACATTAAAACGAGTGCGTTTGTATTAAACATTCAACAACGGTAACGTAGTAAAAACGTCCTGTAATTGGTGCTTAAAACTAGTTTTGTGTGTGTGTTTGTATGTGTTTATATATATATATATATATATATATATATATATATATATATATATATATATATATATATATATATATATATATATATATTATTGTGTGTGTTTGGTAGATTATTTCTTTGTTGTAACAGAGCTTCTTTGTAATACATTTTATATTGCTGGAAAGCCTGTTTCTCCCTTTTAAATGGTGCCACATTTGTGAGGGACATGCATTTGTGGGATGAGCAGCAGAGCTGAGGATGTGGGTTGTGACCCTGGCAAATAAGCCAAATCTTCTCAGCCAGTGCCAAACAACGTATTTTGCCATTGACTTGTTTGGTGGATTGGATGATCCAGTGTGAACACATATTGGCAATTTTAACATATTTTGCATTTAACAAACATGAGTTTCAGTAGTGTGTGGAGGAACCATACACAGCCACAACAACCTTGTACCTCCTCCTCAAGCTGGTCACCAGCCTGGTCACACACTGCTGGCATCCCTTTCTCAACCAGATATTGTTGCAAGTGTGCCAATGTGGTTGTGTTGGTCACTCTGGCACGAACAGCACACCCAAGCTTATCCCACAAGTGGTCAATGAGGTTGAGAACCAGCCTGCTGGCAGGCCATTCCATCCTCTCCACCCCCAAATTCTGGAGGTGGTCTCTGATAAACCCGCTCTGTGGGGGTGAGAGTTGTCATATCGGAGGGTAGATTTGGGTCTCAGACTGTGGAGATATGGGATTGCCACTGGTTGGAATGTCATCTCGATATCTGCATTGAGATTGCCACCAATGATGACAAGGCTCGTTTTTCCAGAGAGGAAGATGCTGCCCCACACCATCACATTGCCTCGATGAAAAGATGTTATTGGTGTAGTAATCAGCTTAGTATTTTCCACGTCTTCTCCACACTTTGACCCTATGATCCAACTGCCGCAGGCAGAATCTGAACTCGATGCTAAACATAACATTTGTCCACATGTTCAGGTCCCAGTGCACGTATTTCTAACACTAGTACAAACGGGCCTGACACCGAAGGGCAGTCATGACAGTCCTATGAGACCAGAGATTGGCCGTGTGCAGTCAGTTCTGGATTGTGTGGGCGAAGAGTCGTCAGACACATCGTCGTCCAAAACTTGACTGCAAATATGTAGAAGACGGACTACTGCACCTAAGCGCTGACAGGGTGGAGTGGACTGGGGGTACCAGAAGCTCAAAACAAGAGTCAATTGCAACAGCAAAATAAGTTGTTTGATATTATATAATATTTACATGCCTGCACCCACCTGGAACCACCTTGTTGATATATTTTGACTCTGTGTATGTGCCTGTGTTTCAGATCTGCGAAAGCAGGCTAGACAGTTGGAGAATGAGCTTGACCTGAAGCTGGTGTCCTTCAGTAAACTGTGCACCAGCTACAGCAGCTCCAGGGATGGACGTCGAGGAGACACGTAAGATCAAGTCTTGTCTCAGCTGAAAAGTAAACAACTGGTCGTGGTAAAATACTTTATGCAGCTGCATTCATACACATTAGTAGTGATGCATACCATAGTTTCACTACGCATTTACCTACCTACGTCCAACACATTGGCTAGCCAAATTGGTCGTAGCAATTTCAAATCCTTTAGATGATGATTGTAAAACAGAACTTTACCTTTACTTTAAACAGATGATCTGTAAGTTGGTAAGTTGCAAGTAGATATACCAAATACTTGCAAACCTCGAGCTCTGAGCTGTATAGATAAGCTGCTTTTGATGCCAATAGTTGGATAAAACAAGGAATTTTAACAATTCAGTTCTGCCATTTATTTCTAAAGAACAGTTTAACTTCTTTTCCTTTCACCCATTATTTTCACACCTGGAAAATAACTGAGTCATTTATTGTACAAGTAGGTAATTTAAGTCCCTCTCATTTGAGTTTATGAATGTTATTTGTTTATTTTTTTGTTTTTGCCTATTTCAAGAAGTAAGTTGGTAACAAGATTGAAATATGTTCTGATGTTGCACACAATTCACATGACTAATTTCATGAAATATTATCTCCTTGATGACATGAAACAGCTGAAAAGAAATCCTGAAGACCTGTATGAAGATTTTATGGCATTTCTTAATGCTTTTTTTTTGTTGCTGTTGAACAATTTATTCTAAACTTTGAAGATCCAGTACACTCAAAATAATTCAGTTATAAACTTGATACAAAATGCATCAAATAATTTGGTCCACAGAGGCCCTTCAGTAGAAATAAATCAAAAGATAATAGTTAATACCCCAAAAGCTACTCTTGAAATTCAAACTCATATTGACGATGTAGGGTTTAAAAAAAAGGGTCGATGCACATTGGATAACAGCCTTTAAACCAAGTCAGCTGTGAATGATTTCTAACTCAAGTGTTAAATATTTTATCTTGACCCATGCTATTTAAAGGATCTTGTGAAGTTTGTACTGTTTGTATCCACGTAGAGAAGATTATTCACATGAACTGCAATCTTTGGATTTAATTCAAAATAGTTTAACTCCTGAAGGGAAATTTAATTTTGTTTTAAATCACATTTAAACATTTGGCTCTGTCAGTGTCATTGATTAGTGATAATGACTGATCTAAAGGATGCAGGCAGCTTTAGCTTGGCTTTCTAATTGTCGTCTATTCATGATTTCTCCCTGTCAAGTTCGGACACCACCCCACTACTAAATAACTCTACCCAGGACAGGATGTTTGACACCATGTCAGTGGAGATTGAACAGCTGCTGGCCAAAGTAAGTAAATTCTCTGTAGCTAGTGGCCCGTGAAATGTGAGTGAGATGGGGAAAGAAAAGTAAAAGTAAATCCCTGGATTTATGCCAGTGATGAATCAGAAGATGGCACAGATTGCTTCTCCCCCCTGATAAAGTGCAATGCATTTTTGTTTGTTTGTTTGTTTTTTTTACTGTGATTGTACAATCTTCTTGTTTTCCTGGACTCTTCCAACTGAGTGTCCCTCTCATCTCCACGTCTCTCTCAGCTGACTGCTGTGAATGATAAGATGGCAGAGTACACAAACACACCGGGTACAGCTTCACTCAATGCTGCACTCATGCACACCCTCCAGAGACACAGAGACATCCTGCAGGTCTGCCTCCTATTTGCAAATTGTTTTTTTTTAAATTTTTTTTTTTTTACAAATTGTTCAATAATTGGCAAATTTTATGTACTTTTAATGAAGTCTATGAATGAACCATTTTTACAAAGCACATGTGTGTAAATGCATATAGAATTTCCATTTTGTCCGCTTGGTGTTTATTGGTTGTTTTTCTCTGCCCCCTCTGCTTTTCTTTGTTTTCTTCTTTTTTTTTTTTTTTTTAACTTTTTTCTGTTCTTTGTTTTTTTTTTTCTCTCAGGATTACACGCATGAATTTCACAAAACCAAAGGCAACTTTTTAGCCATCAGAGAAAGGGAAGACCTTTTAGGGTCTGTCAGGAAAGACATTGAGTGAGTACATGTTCATTAATTTGCACCTGGTGTACCAGTTGTAATAGGAAACCCTTACCTTCTGATGATTTAAAAACATGATTGGTGGGTGTATGATAAATGAGAGATAAAGTCCATCAGTTTCTCACTGTCGCATTTACACAGAATGGCAGATGTTACTAATATGCAGTATAGGGAATACTGTCTTGTGATATATTGCTTGCGTTTTAGTCAAAGTGGGTGTTGAGGAATTAAAAAAACTAACATGCATTTTTCAAAGAGCTCAGATGTTTCAGAATTCCTCAGGGGGGTGGTTGATACTTAACTTCCACTTGGCCTCGTCTTGAAAAATGTTTGCTATTGAAACCTTTGGAGAGATTTATAGCCTCTTTGGCCTTCCATTGAGAAAGTAGTCCTCCTCTCAGGTTGGCTCAGTTGTGAGAGAATGTATTGAAATGAATTGGAGGCTCCCCGAGACCATGACTCTTGTTGTTTTTTTTTGTTTTTTTTTAACAATCGCGTATTGATCTGTGCGATGCAGCAGTGAGCCCACAGTGAGTACTGCAGGATATTGATTCCACCCCATCCATCTAGGTGGCAAATCTTTGTGGAGGCCTCGCTGAAAACTGAGAAGCTTTTCTGCATCTGCACCTGCTGTCATACAGTTTACCAAACAGAATGCAGTCATGATAACCTTCACTATTAATTAAAAACATACTTGGTATTTCCAAACGTGCTGCAACCTTGCCATATTAGTCTATCTCAATTTCACACACATTTCAGGCTTGTTTTGAGATGCACATTAGAATGTTTTTGGTATACTTATTACAACTAGGGCCAAACACACGTGTTTGCAACTGACAGGTTCAGATAGTGGTGTTAAATAACATGCATCTCACATTGAGATCTGGTTTAAATTTTGGCAGGCTGGGTGATGCTGAAGTTGTGGTGCTCTCAATCTTTGTTGGTCTATGTGCAAACAGTTTTTGTGCCTGTAAATATATTACAAAAACGGGATCAAAATAGTATCCTTTAAATTATATATTAAATAATTATCAAATTAATGCATGCTGTTTAATGTACACTGGGGTACATGTTTCTGTTATGGCACACATTGTGATACCAGTTGTGTTTTACAGGACATGTATGTCTTTTGAATATAAGGTTTGATCTCTGCTGTTGGGGAGTGGAGAAGATTGCAATTTTATCTAAGCTGCCACCTTCTTCACACCATGAAGACTCTCTTTATGTGATGAAGTGCCTTTTTAGTTAGTGACAAAGGACATAACCAGGTCATAACTTGACCATTTGTACTGTTTCTACTGATATTTTCAAGTGAATGCAGAAAAGCTTTGATAACTCTTGACCAAACCTTTTTAAAAGCTATGAGCATTGTGGGATAGATGTTGTAGCAATGGCTCATTGTAATAATACATCAATATAAGTGAAGGGTTAAATTATTTATTGTAATGTAGTACATATTAAGTTGTGTTTGGAAAAGGAAAAGAACATTTTATTGAAATATTTGGATTCTCTGGCATCAATATGAGGTTTCTGCTTCAGTCGAGGCTTTTGTTACTTATGTCCACTAGAGGGCAGTAGAGACTTTTCCCATGAGTAAAACCCTTTTATAATGAAAATTGTTTTTGCTAAACAAGCAATTCTATGCTGGTTAAAAGAAATGCTGCACATTGTCTTATTTATATGAGCATCCAAAGCAGCAAGATGAATTAAAAAAAAATAAAAAATCTGTATCCTGTAGTGTGCTTGCAGACTGTCAGCAAAATGAAGTGAGTGCATGTGTGTGTGCTTCTGAGAATACTCAGAAGCACACATGCACTCACTTCTTGTGTTCGACTGTGGCTTTCATAACAGCAGGAGCAGAGATGAACTCAGACGTTATTCTCCCCCTGCTCCTGCTGTGATTCTAAATGTCAGCAACAAAAATGACAGCTAGCCCGTGATTTACATTGCTGCCCTTTTAAAAAGCTTTGCTGGAGTGATGAAGCTGGCTGTTTGTACATGCAGTTGTAACCCTACAAATGCATCAGTCCTACACTGGGGTGGGCTGACTGGGCTCCAGGCAACTATACCTACATACATACACACGCACACAAATACAAATAAATTATCATTCTCGGCTTTGTACGGTGCACCAGAGATAAGGGAGATGCATACATTGGGTACTTGCTGTTAAGTGGGTGGGGTAGGATGCTAATGGTTTTTGTGTGTACAGATCCTCTGTGTGATTGAACTAATTCTTGTCCAACAGAAAGGTGGGGCTCTGTTAAATCACCAGAAACCCTGGAGACTGCATTGTAGTCAGCTGTTCAGGAAAGCTGATACCTAGAGTTGCATCAGGCAAATGAGAGAGGGTGTGAGGTGTTTGTTCAGTGAGTGGTGTAACAGCCCAACCATTAACTTTGAGTGCTTCGCTGCCATGAGGCTCAGTTGTAGAGAACACTTTCATGTCTGCTTTTTAGTAACCTGAGAATATATCATGCCAATAATATTTGGACTGAATGAGGATCCTCTTTATCCCCTTCATTTTTGACAATGGGAGCAATTGAACAAGAATTTGTCTGTTTTTAAACCAAAACACAGAATCATTTGATGACCTTTCTGTATCCATAAGTAAGTAAAGTGGCACTGTCAGACCCCACATCACCCCCTGTGGGGTGAAAACCAGTGATGATAGTAAAAGCTATGATGATAACTATTCAGATACAGTATCCCTCTTACCTAAACAACTTACTCTGAGGCTACTAAGTTTAAAAAAAAAAAACAAAAAAAAAAAACAAGAATCACGTGAACTGCAAGCATCTCTTTGACTTAGATTAACTAAATGCAGAAGATTACCATTTACTCAGTATTTTTGTGTGTTTTTTATTTTTGTTTTTAGATGTATCAACTGTTTTTCCACATTTCATAATAGCGAAACTTGTTTGAATTACTTGCTGTATTGAACATGATGTTTTACCTTTTTACCAGATCATACAAGGGTGGCTCTGGGGTCAACAACAGAAGAACAGAGCTGTTTCTAAAGGAGCACGAGCACCTCAGAAAGTAAGTCACAGCAGCTTTCTTTGCCATATTAGTAATCCATACTCAAAGTTTTAAGTTAATTTGGCAGATATTTAAGGATATTCATTAGAAAACCGTGGTTGTTCAACCCCCGAAGATTCATAGCAGAGTAAAGCTGCCTCTTACCAGAATTGAAGCCTTCCCTGGCCAGCACTTTGAATCTACTCTGCAAATCATTGTTGTCACTGATGGTAGCTTTTGAAGTCTTGGTGCTGCCTAGAACTTGCTTTTACTTTCAAACTGGTGGGTAGTTATTTTGCATTCATTAAAATTATGTTTCTTTTATGATTCAGGATTAAAAGAAATATAGATTGCCAGTCAGAAATATAGTTGACCTCGAGCGCTGTATTGTTTATGATTACTTCATAATCAAAAGTTGTTTTTTTTTTTTGTTGGTTTTTTTGCATAGCTTTGCACTTTAAAACGGTAAAAAGTTACAATCTTTTCTTATGGGGAAGGTCAAATCATGATATCCTGCTATCATTTGGCTGAATCCGAGGAGCTGGAGAGCAGCATGTGGTTCCAGTGAAACCTCTGAGTGTAGGAGAGATGTGAGATGCACCCCACATGGAAAACAAAATTGAATGTCAGCAGGGCACACATACATGCTCAAACAACAGAAGTGCTTTCCTCATTGCTTAAGCTTGATTATTTGACATGTCTAACACTGAATCTGAATCACTGACATGAATGTTTGTATTCTCATATCAGCTTATCAAAGGCATTAATATCTACATAATAACCCAAATCAAAACTGGCTTTACCTGCTCTGACACAGCAAGACTATTTGTCTAAACGTTTTGTCTTTTTAACAATAGTAAGAGGTTTATAGCATGACCCATTGAGAACAAACATTATTACACCTGTAAGGATGCGTTTTCACTTTACAACGAACAGTTTTGGACAGTTTTATTGAATCAACTTCAATTTAACATGTAGATGTATTGCTTCCTCTATTTGGGATGCAATTAAGGAGAAACTTCTCATATTTATCACATGAAATGACGAAGGATGACCGCTTAACTTTTTGGTGTGCAGTCTGTGCAATACATTTGATTTCCCACATAAAGTGGACACTACATGTGGCAATTAATTGGTCCACAAGGTGCTACTAATATGTTTAGGTTTAAATGCAGTCTGGCAGTCTCCAGAAACCTCTTCAGCCCTTTTGAAGTATGAAGCAAATGTCTTCGGATGTCCCCCCACACTAGTACTTACAAGCAAATCACTACACATTCCAGCTAATATTGTGAAATTTCTCTATTGATCTACATGCAGTGGTAACATGCTGAAATATGAAACAATGTGCAATAAACACAAGATGGAGAGGAAGAAAAATTAGGACTTAAGACTCAAAGCACAAAGGGGAAGTAATTATGTATATAAAGTATTATTAACATTTGTTTTGTATGATGAGGGAGGAAAGGAATGCGTTCATTGGAGCTCAAGGATTTTATTTTCATGGTTAGTAAGCAATTAATAAACATCAGTTTGTGTGTTCACCGTATACCTCACAGGCGAGGACAGTTTAGAGTAAAAGACGGGTGTAGCCTTTAGGCTGAAAACTGAAATCGGTGCACAAGTGCTTTAAACCTGCACTTTTTTGCCTTTTGGCCTACAGGGAGGAACTCCTGTGATTACAAATAATGTCTGACTGTTTTCATTCAGCAGACGTGTTTCCATATTGGTTTAGGACCTCAATCACAAGCTCAAAGTCTTCTATGATTAAGTGTGATGATTCCTTTGAACATCAGCAAATGTACTTTGATACTGAAGAAAAACAAGCATTTACTTGAGGATAGTCTGCTGAGTTATACTAAATTTATTGCATGGGTGTTCTTTGCTTGGTTTCTCATTAAGATCTACCCCTTAAGCATCATCTCTGGTTTCAGAAACCCCAAGATGACTTGTAAAATGCCAAACTCGACGCTTCAGATTGATAGCCTGAATACCAATGGCTGTCAATAGGCGTCACAATGATGTCACAGTGACTACGTCAGGTTTATACAGTTCAAATTCCTAGGACACATTTGGCATTCCTTGAACCCAGGCTGGCCTTGCAATTAATGGGTAGCATCCTTCAAATGGTGCAACTGCATCATTTTTCATCCCAGTGATGGTATGAATCAAAGGCACGCCTGGTGAAGGTTGCCTGGAGTTAACCATGTGGCTATAACTGGCTAAAACATTTTTTTCAAACTATTAAAATGAAACTTTAAGTTTGATTAAACTCTGGTGCTGATAGTTGGTGTATTATGCATTCATGTCATGACTAGACAGTCTGTTAGGTTTCATAGCTGAAATGAATTGAGGAGAATTTTAATTGTCATAGATTGAAACTGACCCCAAAATCCCAGTCTGAATATTCATGAAATCATCATCTTACAAGTGTAAATGATAACAAGAATAGGTAAAAGAATGTACTTTGTATAGCAGTCTTGCACTGGTGTACAATGACATTACAATTGTAGTCTTCCAGGCTCAAAGCTCCCTGCAGCCATCTGCACCCCTGCAATCAAACTCTCAAGTTAATACAGTGCAACTCATTAGAATTTTCATCATGAAATGATCCTATTAAACCCCATAACCCCATCCTGTATTAAAATATTTCTCCCAGATAGGAGATGGGAAAGAGGGGAAAAAAAATCAAGAAGAGGTTTGATATAAACATACACAGATACATACTGTGTGTGTAAAATATATATATATATATATATATATATATATATATATATATATATATATATATATATATATATATATATATATATATATATATATATATATATATATATATAGATATATATATATATATATATATATATATATATATATATATATATATATATATTTTACACACACAGTATGTATCCGTTTATATTTATAATTTACTGTCTTGATATAGTTTAAATAAAATGTGCACACAGCACTGTGCACTTGTGAATGCGCAGACAGTAAGGAAGCATGTAGCCACCATGGGTTCATTCGTCACACTGGGAATGGCAATTAGCTTGAAGCTAATGAGCGATTTAATGACTGCAGCAAAACACAAGTGGTGTTGGGGTGTGGAAGGAGCCCGCTCAAGTTCAGTCCACTGAATATCTAAACTCAAGGAGTGTGATGTTAAAATCAGCCTCACCCGTTGTCTTTGTGCGCTTGTGATTGAGGGAATAAAGCATGATTGTTAAACAAAATATTTTCTCCGTTCATCTCTACGTGGACAAACACACACCCACACACACACACACACACACACACACACACACACACACACACTCACTCGAATCATTCTTGCCTCCGCTCCAAAGTGCTCCTAATTTATTGCCTTTCATTACATAGAAAGCCTCTGTTTGGCTTTCGCCTTGTCTGTGGTGACTGTGCTTGTGTTTTCCCTAAAATCTTTCTCCTACTGTACAATCCAGCTATCAACTTATAGTTCTCTCTCTATCAATATGCTTCCCCAGTCATATGTACCAGACATGCCGCCGGCCCTCATGCTGTGTTACAGGCCAGTGACCATTTCACCAACTTATTTTTTTATTCAGATTTAGTCTGAGAAACACGGCAGTTGTGTCACAGATTAATGCCAATGGTGATGGTTTTGGACAATCAAATTACTTAATGGTGTCTTGTCTAGCAGATGTATTTGTTAGCCTAATGTGGGAACAGATAAAACTTGACATGGAAGAAAATCCATTTTGCAAATAACATTAAATTGAATCCAGTTTGTTTTTGCAGCACCAAGCAGTTGAGTAGTGTGATTAGAGCTCTGAGCCAATGAGCTTCGTATTGATTACTGTCGATTTGAAACGGAAGCAAGTGTGTTCAGTCACTCGTTCAGCCATACAACTTTTGTCTTAAAGTGCAAAGACAAACCTGGGGGGCATCCTCTAAATGCATACATGGCCTTCATATACAGTGTTTTAAAATTTTTTTTATCATTATTATTTTTAGTGTCAATATTTCACCGGTGTCTTTTTTTTTTTTTCCCCCCCTCTTCTTCCTCACTTCCTGTCTGTAGCTCGGACCGTCTAATGGATGACACAATAAGGTAAGGATTTGCCTTTTGTCTTGTGCATTTGTAGGGAGAAAGAAAAGGTAACACGCAAAAAGTATTTGCATGTGTAACATGCCCCACCTCTACATGGGTCAAACATGCCGAGTCTAAAGGGTCCGATTGTGTTGGTCACATATTTTCATTTTTATTTATATATATTTATATATATATATATATATATATATATATATATATATATATATATATATATATATATATATATATATATATATATATATATATGTATATATATATATATATATATATATATGTATATATATGTATATATATATATATGTATATATATATATATATGTATATATGTATATATGTATATATATATATATATGTATATATATATATATATGTATATATATATATATATATATATATATATATATATATATATATATATATATATATATATGTATATATATATATATATATATATATATATATATGTATATGTGTTCAGGCTGCCATTGCTAACCAGATTATATCAGCTGGCAGATGTGTATTACAGCTCTCATTAATAGCTGACTTTGTATCCCCCAATCAAAAAAAAAAATTGAATAACTTAAAAAGTTAGAACATTTGTGTTTCCTGGAGTTGGCTGGCTGACTCGCGATCTACATGTTCAGCTCTGCCGCTCATCCCACAAATGCATGGTCCTTACAAATGTGACACCATTTAAAAGGGAAATACACCGGCTTTCCTGCGGTATAAGAACTGATCGTGTATCTGTCATTCCTGAGCTGCGTCAAATGCAGTGAAAAGCTGATTTCTTAAAGTAATCCTTTACGTAGGCTAATATGAATGTAACTTCACAAAAAGTTTGACAGGTTTTAATTGATGTGACTAAGCAATATTCAAATAATGTTAATATTGAATGTAGTTTCGGATAGGATCTGCATTGCCCACATGTGCTGACGGGACCTTATCCTGTGGCTGCAACAGTCTGATGGGCAGCAACTCTTCTTTTTTACATTGACTTCCGTGTCAGACCATTTTTTTCTTTTTATCAGCTCTGGTGTGGTATTCAGCTCCTGCTTGTTTTACAGCCTTAGTCACACACTTGCACTCAATTTATATATTTCTTTGCTTCTTACACTAGCGGAAGTATCACGAAATATAATATTTTTTTTATTGCGTCTACCTCCCACACAAGTACGTCAACTTCACAATCTGTGAATTGTTTCTCGTTTTATGATGATTATCTTGTATTTTCTAATGTTTTTTGGACAAAAAGTAGAATTATGCCATGTATTTATACTTATTTGCATAGTTGGATCAGATGGTACGCTGAATTCCACGTCACTTGGGATGTATCGAGAAAATGTGCGCAGGAACAAGCGTGTGCAAGGATTCATACATCTGAAAATTTCTGTGTACATGTTTTTTCCACATTTAGGCTTTGCCATCTTTTTAGTATGAAAGTTGTGGCCCCAGATCAGCTGTTACATCTTCCTTCAGTAACCCCTTTGACAGCTCAGGCATAGATTTCCTTGTCTCTAGAGCACAATGAGTATCTGGTAAGAACAAAAAAACTTTTCTTCCAAACAATTACTGTATCCTCACAACAAAAGGGTGTTGCAGTCATTCAACATGTTCAGTTTTCACTTTCATAAACTGATATAAACAGTAGTAGAGGTTGATGGATTCAGCAAAGTGTTTCCTCCTGACTGAGGAGAACATGATCTGCACAACAGCTCCAGGCCAAGACCGACGACTGTCCCCTCAGCAACCACAAGAGATGGCATAACCTCACCCACCCCGATCTCTCTCTCTCTCACACACACACACACACACACACACACACACACACACACACACACACACACACACTGCTGTTTATTAACGTTCGCAGCCAGAGAGTAAACGACTGCAGTGATTTCATTTAATTTGTTTTGAGATGCCTTCCATGGGACTCTGCCTCTCTGAGGTGGGAGTTGTTTGTCCCCCGTGACCAGTTCTTGCTGCTGTTTGTCTCTCAGTTCTACAATGCTAGGTGAGGGGTGGGTGGATGGGTGAATTGTGGGAATGGGAAAACATGTTTTTTAGTCTTGCCTGCATACGGTGAGTCATTTTGTGTGCAAGTGTGCAGAAATTAAGTTGATGTACCCCCAACAACCCTCTGAGCTCGTGACTCAGAGCTGGGCAATTGTGGTCCTTAAGGGCTACTGTCCTGCATGTTGTGGATGATTCTCTGCTCCACCTTATTCAAAATAATGGATCATCATCAGCTTATCACAAAGGTCTGCAAGTCTATTAATAACACAGTCATTTGTTTTATGGTGTGTTGAAGCAGGAAAACATCTAAAGCATGCAGACAGCCACCCCCAAGGACCGGAATTGTGTGTGTGTGTCTGTGCGTGAGTGAGTGAGTGACTGAAGGTAAGAGCAACAAGGCAGAACTCTTACCAACATCACTGCTGTGACTCCGATAATCACACGACTCCAGCTTGTTGTTTGCAGGTTCACGCTGATGTTGCGCTGAGCCGTCTCTGTTTAGTCTACTGGGATTACCGGAAAGGGACCTTAACACAAACACCTTTTTTGTGTTAAAATGGTGCAGATTCTATGTGAAGGTCTTAAAAGTTAAATGGAATAATTGAAAGAGTTTCCGGTAGCCAGTTTCCCACATCCTAAATGCTGAAGTGAAGGGCTCAGAGATGGTTTCATTATCTCCCATTGATTAATGTGTGTAATGGATGCCAGAGAAGCCAAACACTGAAGCCTGAAACCTTTTCTGCCACCTGCCCAACGGCACTTTTCTGCACTCAAAGTTGCTGAGACTCTTGTTTGAGACCAAGAGGCACAATATCACAGCAATCCTACATCTTCTCTATACAAGCTCAGGCATGTCTAATGCATAGTGTAGGCACCCTAATGAAGCTGAAGAATTGTCACATCTCACCTCAAAATATGACTCACTGGTAATGCCTTTGATGGCTTTATTATAAACTTAGCACAAAAAGTAGTGAGTTATTTCTTTGTTTTAACAATGCTTCATGACATTAAATCTTATATTGTTGGAAAGCCTGTCCATTTCCCGTTGTTAAATGGTGTCACATTTGTGGGATGAGCAGCAGAGCTGAGTACAGGATGTGGGTTGTGCCCACAAGAAATTTGCCATATCTTCTCTGCCACTGCCAAACAACTTATTTTGTCATTTTACTTTTTGTTTTGTGTTTGGTGGATTGGATGATTGAAGTTTGAAGACACACATTGACAATTTAACAGGAGCCTCACTAGTGGGTGGAGGAACCATACACAACCACAAAAGCCTGGCACCACCTTCTCATGCTGGTCACCAGCAGGGTCACACTGCTGTGAGATGGCATCCCATTCTTCATCCAGCATTTGTTGGTCACTCTGGCACCAACAGCACACCCAAGCTGATCCCACAAGTGTTCAATGGGGTTGTCAGGACTGCTGGCAGGCCATTCCATCCTGTCCACCCCAAATTCTGGAGGTGGTCTCTGATGAACCCACTCTGTCCTCTCTGCTCACTCCCACAGAGTTCGGACCCAGACTGTGGAGATGTGGAATTGCTACTGGTTGCAGAATCTCATCTCGATATCTCTCTGCATTGAGATTGCTGAACATAACATTCCTTCACTTGTTCAGGTCCCACTGCAGGTGTTGCAGACACCAGCACAAACGGGCCTGATGGTGAAGGGCAGTCATGGCAGGCCTCCTGGCAGCCCAATGAGACCGGAGATTGGGTACATGTAGTCTGTCACGGTTTGTCTGGGCAGAGAGCCATCGGCCATATCATCCTTCAAACCTTGAGTGATAATCTGTAAAAGACGATCTACGGCAGAGAAGATTAGGCAAATTTTTCATGGTCTCAACCTGCTGTTCATTCCTTACAAATGTGGCACCATTCAAAAAGGAAATAAACAGACTTTTCAACAGTACAAGATTTATTGTCAAGAAGCATTGTTACAACAAAGAAATAATCAATCAAACACAATGTCCTTACTTTTTTTGTGCTAAGCTTATATTTATAATATAAACAATCAGAGATTTTCTTCACTCTGGAGCTTCAGATGGTGCCAGTTTTATTTCCTCTGAACTAAAATTGTTTCTACTGGAATTAAATTAAATTCACAGTAAACAGCACTTTGCACTGTTGGTGAGAACAGTACCATCACTTCTCCAATTATCTCTGTGTCATTCTTTAGCATTGCCATGGCAACCAAGGAGAACATGACCTCCCAAAGGGGAATGCTGAAATCCATTCAGAGCAGGGTCAACACACTGGCCAGTATCCTTTATGCTGCACGTGAGCGTTGTTGTTGTGAGAATCAAATCGACAACCATAGATGGTAAATCTTTTTAAGTCAGTTATTGGGATGAAATCTCTCCTGCTTCTTTGAAATCTATGCTTACAGTTTTTAGTGTTATTAGTGTTTCTAGAGGAGCATCAACCACTGCTGTTACAGTACATATCAGATTTCATATTTGTGATCCTCCTTAACTTTTGACTCTCAGATCGTTTCCCAGCTATCAACAATCTCATTCAGCGGATCAACCTGAGAAAGAGAAGGGACTCTCTCATCCTTGGCACTGTGATTGGTGGCTGCACCATTCTTCTCCTCCTCTACGCTTTTCACTGAGGACGTGGCCAGCTTGATACTTTGAGGGCGTGAGATTAATATGCTCTATGTAGCGTGGGAACCCCACCCCCCACCCCACCCCCGGAGACTGAGCTCTGTGATTGGAGGACCATAGAGGTTCCAGGGCAGAAGGACATTCAGGTGGTCCAGATCTGGCGCAGGATGAGTCGGCCAGCAAGTTTCTACTACACCCTGAGTGGGCCCATCATCAGCTTATCATTTTCTTTTCTTCAAACAGTGAGACAGATGGAGGCCTGGTGGTTGGGTCTTCTCCTGCCAACAAGGGAACGGAGACCAAAAATATAAATAAGACCAGATTT
This sequence comes from Xenentodon cancila, assembly GCA_014839995.1. Taxonomy (NCBI): domain Eukaryota; kingdom Metazoa; phylum Chordata; class Actinopteri; order Beloniformes; family Belonidae; genus Xenentodon; species Xenentodon cancila. Next base: position 17,332,481 of record CM026201.1, on the reverse strand, counting down.
AACCAGAATAAAAATAAAAATAATTATAAGACTCACTGAGGAAAAAATCTCTTGAAGGTGTGAAGACATCAGGAGGCTGCGTGATGCCATGTTTTGAATCGTTCTTTTTAATTGTTGGAGTGGGATGGATAGTTCATCTGGGGTTGTAAAATGTGAATTAATAAATTATTCTTATCAGTATGTGTTTAAAAGCGTTTTTGAACAGTCTTAGTTCTGGTAAGGTTATACAGGAGGTGGACGGGGAGTGATTGAAGCAACTGACGCAGTCCTTGATTAGCTCCATTTTTAGATTTGTACATTTCTTTACATTTAGAAAAATAAAGCACTCTGTTGACAAATAACAGATGACTATTCTAAAAGTGGATTCATCATTAAAGTGGAATTAAAAATGAATATTAGCTACATTTCTTTTTTTTGTGCATTGTAAATATATCACATTGATCCTGAAAAATCTGTGGATATTTTTTTTTTTTTTGGTAAGACACAACATTTTTAGGTACTTTGTTTCTTTTTAAACGTAGTCCTAACGTGCCCCCAAAACATGAACAAATGACCCGTCAATAATTTCTTTGTCTTATTGATTTAAACTGCAGGCTATAACAAGTGACTGTAGTAGTGTGGTAGTTTGAATCTTCCTCTAGTGTAGTCTTTTTACTTCTGTAGAGGAATCCAGTGTTAAGACACAAAACTAGAAAAGGATTTTCTTCTAATGCTGCTTCAAATACTCTCCTTTTGCGAAGCTCAGTTTTAAACCATCCTCATTACACAACCTACACATACAGCCTTTTGTTAAAATCCAGTCAAGTAGTGAATCTGTAATTGCAGGTAAATGGGAGTTATAACTCTCCTCTCAATGTCATCTGTAAGAAACATCTTGGCTGACTACTCCTGTTAAGAGTTGTGCAGTGTCATCAGAAACGGAGCAGTCCATCCTCACGTCTGCATCACTTCATGGTCTCTGAGAACGGCAAATGAAATCTTAACGACTGAGGAGCTCCTGTGGAAGAAGTTACATTCTCAGATTTCCTAGTGTTGTGTACGGAGTACAGCCTTTGCCAAAGGTTTAGTTAATTCAGTGAAACTCTTAGTCTGATCATGGAGGGAGTGGAGATTTAGAGCAAGGCAGCTGTGTGAGAAACATCAGTGTGCGTTTTTCTTACTGCATCAGGCTCCTGGTCGACTGGAATCCAAATAAAACAAGCCCACTTTTATCCAGTGACGTGGATAAATTTAGTTTCTTGTCTTGATCTCTTCCTGTCCGATTTCTTCAGCATAGGAAAAAAAAAAAAAAAGACTGAAGTTTTTGTAAAATGGGTTCATGCATTTGGAAAGGTCTTTCCCCTCTCTTTATTATTTTCATTTTTTATTTTTTACAGCAGTAAGATGAAAACTTACAGAATATTACTTTACTTGTAGAACAGAAACAGTTTCATTCGCTTTTGTACGTGATGTCAGAAGCCTGCAAAGGTACAACTTCTGAATATTTCAGTCTTTGATGCAGACACCACCCACACAGATCTCTGTGCCAGATCTGCTCAGCTTCCCGCTACAGCAAGTTCTGAAATGCTCTAAGTGCGTTTGTCTGAAGCAGATGGCGTGCATCTAACTGTGAACAAGTGTGAATATTTTCGTTTGTTAATCTTGAGCCTATCTTTTCTGTTGACCTGATGACAACAAAGGCTCCTCCTTCCAAATGTTTATTCTTCAGTTGAACAGCTTGTTCGTGTGTTCAAACTACATCTTCAGGAGCTCCACATGTTATCATTGTATTTACAGTCATGAAAAATCAAGTGCACCCTTTTTCAATTTTAAGGTTTAGCAAATCGAAACACAAGTCCAAAATGTCACAGTTTTACTGTGTTTACTTAAATGTTTGTCATTTGTAAATGATGAACTCCAAACTGTAAGAAGATGGCCTTTACAGTCCTTCCTGATTAATGGGCAGCAGCAGAGAACATATCAGGAACACATCAGTAAGCAGCTCCTGGCTGCTGCTTCTGCTCCTGGTCCCTGAAAACTTAATTTTAACCACACTTCTTCTGCAATTTGGCTTAGTTTTGTATGAACCAGATTACGATGTGAAACATGTTATTGTTAGTCTGAGATTCCCCAAAGGAACGTGGAGCTGGTTGAAAGGGTACGCTCCTTTTCACATGGGTGGATATATGGAACCGGCTTCTATGTGTTTTTGAAGTGGGATCATTCAGGATGGCATGAATTCTTCCTCTTCTGTCTGCGTGGGTGAAAGGAGCCGGCTTTAAAAACGGACACCCTGCCAGCAATTCTTCATTTTTCTTATCTCCTCTGCAGTCTACACTCTCGGACTGTGGTCTCCGTGGATAGTGTTTGCAGCTGAACTGCGTATCAAGAGCTGCTGCATGCACAGGTTTTAGATATGATAAAGGCAGCAGCTGTGTAATGTAGCACCAATCCAATTTACCAGCTCTGCAGACTACAGCCATGACATAGACTTGCATCAATCTCTATGAGACTGTCTCAATAAAAACTGAACGCTGCGCAAAGATATTACTCTCACAAATGTAGTGTCTTGTTCTGCGGCGTTTTGCAGGTCTAAGTCTGTTTTATCTCCATTAGCTTGAGAGGTAAGTGCAGAAAATTGATCAGCTATTTTACACGTTTCTGTCCTTTTCTTTGTTGCTTTGTTCTAAAATAATGTATATACTGTATATGTACTAATCAAATTGTCCATGATGGGGGATAAAACTGAAAGCTGCCATCAGGATGAAATGTTTTGACTTTTTAAAAACTCAAGATAGAACTGAATCACATCCCATTCGTTAAAATACAATGACCACTAATTTTATAATATGCAATACTTGTTTTTTTTGTTATTTTTGTTTCAGTATATTGTTATTTTACTTTTAAAAATAATACTTGTGCTAACTGGACTAAAAAGGCAAACCTATCTGTTATAGATCAGATATTTTTTAGCCCCTGTAACCGTAGTTGAACTACTGTGATGAAGTGAGATGAGAGAGACCCCAAAAGTCATTTCTGGCCATCCTTAAAACCGGGAAGTTACCCTCAAAAGACAAAACACGGACCATGCATGGTAACTTTTATTCCTGACATGCAAAATGTACACCACAGAGATGAGGACCACCACATACCGAGTACTGGAAAAGAAACTGAAATGACCGGAAGCGTCGATCCGTTTTACTTGCACAGCAGCATTTGGGGCGAACAGCTGGCTCCTGGCCACAGATGCAGAAATGAACACCAGAGCAGTAGCCCGCATCAGTAAACATGGCAAATCTTTGGATTTTGCTGCTTTTAGGTATTTGGGTGATGTTTCTGTACAGCTGTGACTGAATGATTGCAATAAAAGCACATTTTGTGTGATGTGCCGAATGGTGTTAACAATTAGACAGGCTGTTGGTGTAAAGTGAGCACATTAGCTGCATTGTGTCGCTGGGGCTTAACATTGTATGAGCCCTTAACATTTGAAATCCAAACTGCACCTTTTTTTTTTAATTGTATTCTATCCAGATGTCTGATTTCAATTTGCAATGGAGAGAAAAAGAAAAGAAAACTTGGATGTCCAAAGGTAAACAAAGTATTTGAAAAAGGTGCTTGGAGCATAGGCCTGTCAGAAGTAAATACAGCAGTTGTGTGTATCTGCAGGTGGAAATAAACGCACTAAGTTATGAATGCAGAGAATGTGCCATTCTTGGGTTTTACAGAAAGCTTTTTTTGAAATGTTATTTGCTCTTACACAAACTTAGGCCTGTTCATTTACAAAAATAAGTGCGTGTAAGCCTATTTGGCTCGTAGCATGCCTACATGTTGCATATATATATATATATATATATATATATACGTTTTCATATAAATACATTTCATACCAATACAGAAGAAAAAAAAATCAGTAAAACCATAGATTTTAACAGTCGCTGTATAGCAATGTACGAATAGTAATGGAAAATGTGCAGAAACCGCGTAGAAAGGTGGAAAATGTAAAAAAGGAGTTAAAAGGTATGAGGTGACGGGACAGACACTCGACTAAGGACGGGCAGCAGTCACTAAGTTTGGGTTTGTGGTGAAGATGGCAGCGAGGTTTGGCATGCCTTTCAGTCTCTGTTCGGGCAAAGCGAGGGTGAAGAGATCGTGCAGACGTGGAGGGTGTTCAAACAGTAGATCACAGTCCTCATGTGTCCTGCAGTACTTCTGTTAAATGTACATAAATCACTGCTCCATGTGCAAACCTGTTAGCGCCTCGAGATAGGAAACAAATAACAGTCTAAAAGAAGGCAAAACATTGGCGATGTACATTCAGGCATGCAGTTGTTCTCATTTTTGTTTCTTTAAATTGGAAAATAAAAGTATTTGTGTCCCCTGCCCTTTTTCACTGATAATCCAAGTCTGAAGAAGCAGCCGCCGTAACAGTCTTAACAAACCCGGTGACACTTGGCATACAAACATTTTTATAAAATGTACTTATACAACGTATGTTTATATCTATATTTCAAACGTATTTGTAGCTGTATATGTTTTAAATGCGAGAAGTCCAGTAAGGAGTATATGAGGATTATATGCAGCTGTCTGAAGTATTAAGACAAATCCAGAATCTTTTCAAAGGAGCCCCCAGACATTTAAGAAAAAAGTCTTTCCACATACACAAATCTTCCTCTTCATTTTAGGAATTCCATGTTCCTGAAAGAAACATTTCGGAGCTTCCCACTGACCACACACACAAATCTGAGTTTGCATCAGGATATCTTGTCAAGCATGTTACTGGATTCTAATGCATGCATCTTATATATATATATATATATATATATATATATATATATATATATATATATATATAATTTTTTTTAAATATATGTATAATTTTTTTCATTTGTTTACTTGTTGCACCACAATCTCATATTACGTGCCTGCTTTTGATGTCTGAATTTGATCATGTAACATTACGTTGTAGCTCGTATTTGATTTTTTTCTACTGGAATGGTGGCCAATGTTGCATGTGGGGTTTGCATTTGACGCCAGGTTTTTTTTCCCCCTGTCTCAGGTCCTCCGGGTCAGTGTACGCCTAAAATTAGGAAAAGAGAAGACAAGTGTCAAACGCTCATTGTCACAAATTGACATTTATAGCTAAATTGTTTAGATTTTTAAATCAAATCAATACACACACAACACACACACACACACACACACACACACACTTGTGCTACACAGGTTAGAAATGTGTAGTATTTGGATATATAAAGGACATCTATATAGTTATGTAAGTGTCAAATATCACACACTTAAGTCCAGAATACGTTTTTATGATTTTGCTTTTATACACAACAATGGATTTGAAATAAAACACTAAAGATGTGATCAAAGTGTAGACATTCAGCTTTAATTTAGGAAGTTTCACTAACCTAATATTTAGGAATTGTAGCTAATTTAAGCAAGGCACAAGGCACCTGGACAAAGTGTCACAAATGTAAATGTAACCATCATTTTTAATTCTTGGATGAAAATCCTTTGCGGTTAATGACTGGAATCTGGATTCCATGGACATCATCTAAGTGTGAGTTTTGTTTAAAAAAACAACAAAAAAAACTATTTAAGACTATATTTCTAGTTTCAAGAATTCTTGTCTAGATATTTGTTTTGACCCCATTGGCAAAGATTTTTACTCAAAATAAGTCAATTTAGACTAGATTTATGCAATATTAGGCTTATTTCTAGAGGGTCTGTTTTTGTACTGCCGTTTCGTGGCATTTGGGGGAATGTGAACAGAGTACGTTTCCATACACCTCATAATTCATCTTCCTACCTTTGTCATCAGTTACGTCATCAATAAACACGAGGGAGGGCGTTGTGTTGTTTGCCAGACATGCCCATACCAAAACACTACCTCCACCATGTTTGAAGCATGATCTGGTACACTTTGAAGCTTGAGCTGTTCCTTCCCGTATCCATGCTGTTCTCGTCTCGTTTATCTTGGTTTGGTTTATCTTGGTTTTATCTGTCAAATGAGTCTGATTCCAAAATACGGGAAGTTTTTCTTTCTGCCTTTCCTGTTATTGACTCTTATCACCAGTGGTTTGTATCTTGTTGTAAACCTTCTGTATTTTCATTCATGAAGATGCCAACTGTCTCGGCTTTGTCTGTCTTGAAGGATATAGAGAATGGACCACACCTGAACTTCTTTTTAGTTAATTATCCAAATGCCAAATGTGGTAAATATCCAAATGTGGTAAATGTCGTATATTTTTTTAAACCTTTTTAATCAAAGCTGAAAGGCTACACGTTGTTTACATCTTCATTGTTTTATTTCAAGTGTATCAAGGCTAAAGTCTTAAACACTCTAATTATCTAAAAAAAACCTCTGGATTTGACTGTGAATTACCCCGTTAACAGTAATGCAGTGTTGCTGAACACTTGATGTTGAATCCCTGTGTGAGTTTCGGGGTCCTCGGACGCAAATCATTTTCATATAACATCAAACAATTCTTTTTTGCAGCCCTTGTCTTTGTTTCTGTACCTGAGAGGTGGACTGAGGTGTAGACTATGATGATGAGCACTCCCAACACCATGGAGACGATACTGAGCAGACGAGCCAGTCGACCGAGTCTCCTGGCCCCATCTATGTCCCCGGCCTGCAGGCTGTTTCTGGACTGGAGACATAAAAAGGCTGGAGCTTTAATAAATAAAACGGTGCCTTCAGGAAGATCTGTAGAAATTACAAAACAGAAAGAGTGAGAAAGAAACAACCCTGCAGACTTTTCCTAATAACCTGCAGATTTCTTACTCGGTATCAATGTTATCGCCTTCTGCATTTCTAGATATTTTATGAAAAGACAGGAATGCATAGTTGAAAATATCATCATGGTGCAGCTTACTTTTGACAGAAAAACCAAATGGCTCACACTGAATCCAGTGTGTTAAAGCTGGCACACTAATGTAAGTCAGTCAACAGCTGCGAGACAGAGATTTATGAAATGTAACTTCCAGTGAGCACTTTTTCAATAAAAGCAACCAGCAACTAAGAAGGGTTTCACATTTTCATGATAGTCAATGAAAAATGTCAGAAAAAAAACCATAAACTTTATCAGGAATGAAGTATATTGATACTTTTATCAAAATTTACAAGAAACAAAAACAAAACTCTTCCTTTTAAACTACAGCAGCTCTCTGCGCATTACACGATATCATGTTTATTATCATTTAAGAAAAAGCACATTTGACCCAGACAGTAGAGTAATGCCGAACGCTCTACTGCTTTGATAGTCCTGTAAGGTGAGAAGCCAACAGTAATTTATTCCCTGCTGTCGATGGTGAAATTGTCTATTTCAGACCAGCAGATTGGGATTGATGGAGAGTTGTGACTTGCAGAGCACAGCAGTGAGAAGAAGTTGTATATCATTTTTATGCTGTATGCATTTTGTTTTATGTATGCCGCAGATGCGGAGACGGGATGATTTATGTGCTTGTGTGTGAGACATGATGAATGGGAGTCCTCGATTCCTGCGCAGTGGTTTCATGAGGGAGCACCGAAACAGCAAATCTCACATGAGCAAAACAGATGCTTTACACATGAATCTTGATTACATTTCTTTAACGCTTGTTCGTCAATGGATTTTCTTAGGAATTGCTGGTATTTCTTCGATATAAAGTGACTGCATGAGTCAGGATAACATCTTTAATTGTCAATTGAATTTATAAGCTGACATCCAGTAGATATCCACCTAATGGCAGGCCAGTGTTGACTGTTTCTGCTGCATCTGCACAACTGCTTTTCCCTCCTGATCATCTCCATGTAAATTATCTAATATACTGTACGTCTATTTGTTCATTAGTTGCAGCTAAAGCTCCAGTGGCCCTGAAGCTTCCAGGTGATGTGCTGTTTTTGGCCTCTTGTTTGAAACCACCAGCTACTCCTTAGCTCTGGACTTGCAGAGTTGACCACTATTGTGACATTTTTGCGATTCAGCTCCCCGTTTTCTCCTCATGTTTCCAGGAGTGAGACGCCCGGTAGAAGTGATTTCCTTTTCTGGACCTCGTTGATGGCTGGCTCAGTTTGATGTTCTGATTTTTATGTGCAGTTACTTTACTTTTAAAACAATTCACTTTTTGTGCAGATAATGTTTTTATATAATGGCTAAGTCAGGGGAGCGTCTGCATCCGTTCACAGTTAAACATGACTGGAGATCAGACTTGTGCAAAATTGTGATGATGAGGAGCTGCTGCAGATCCAGTGATGATGTCACAGACATAATGACAAACTACAATTACATTTTGAAGTTCTTTGACATTCATTGTTTCCCATTATCCTATATATTAGTGTACTGTTAATGTACCATATACAGTGATTTACAAATAACAGATGAATTATTAAATGTATCTTAAAACAAACAAACAAGAAAACAAAATCTCTAAGCCAAAATGATGTTTATTGCTTGTTTTCATTTGATCACATAAAACACGCAGCGTATGTGACTATACTCATTTGAGAAGCTTGGGCCAAGAAAGTCAGTAACCGTGTTTAGTTGCAAACCTTCAGCTAACATCACCTCTATGCAAACAGGATTAAAATAGAGTTGAAGCAATTTTGAATGATCTGAACGTGGCTGTAAACGATGTAAGAATGTCATAAGAGACACTTCTAATATTATTTACCTCTAAATTCAAACCAGTAAATGGAGCTGAGGCTCACGGCCACACAGGCGGCCTCCTTTATTTGAGGGTCTGATGAAAACGTTCACAGCTTTCTGTGCGCCTGAATGTCTTCTAAAACTCTACGCTGAAGCAGGAAACTGACCTTTTCTTATCCTTCATCTATATTGACTTACACGTCTATATTTTTGTAGGTCACTTTCCTGAAAATAAAGTTGTATTAGAAGTGCAAGCAGCTGAATAGGTTACATTAATATATACTGCACTTCTCGCCGCCTTTATTTTCTCACAAAAGAAAATTTTACGCAAAAATATGGACAGCTTGTTCTTTTTGCCTCACTTATTCAGTCCACTCTGAGACTATGAAGTATCAGATAAAATTACACTGCAGAGGGAAACGGAAATAAAGAACGAGCTCTCCCGCTATCCTGCTTCGTCACCTAATAGTTACTTCATCCTTTCGCTCCCAAAGCCCTCGCTGTCTCCAGGCTGTCTCTGCCAGTGAGACCCCACGGTGAAGACGGTTCCACTACCCAGGTGTTGCTGGGGGTGGAGCTACTTTTAACACAATCATAAACGCGCTCAAATGTGGTTTAGTTTCATAACGATGTGTTTAAAATATAATTTATATTTATATTCATATTTTAAAGGGTTTATAGGTTGTAAAACAAACAAAAAGGTCTTTTATGTTAATGTTATTAATGTCAAAGTTTCAATAGGTAACAACTGGTCCCAACAAAGAGCTGAACAGTCAGGATTACATTTTATTTAATGGTGAAGAGGGGTCTTTTCTAAGTTGAATAAAAATCAGCAAATTTACTGGAGAGAAAAGAAAGAAAAAAACTAAAAAAACTAAAAAAAAAAAAAAAAGGCATCATGCAATTTAACATGACATACAGTAAATCAAAAGCTGTTGTGATGTTCGATCCAAAAGTGTAATGAATGCAAAATGTAAGAACGTTTTTTTTTTTTTTTTTATTATTATTATTATTATTCGCTAACACACGCAGAAACACGCTTCAGCGTCTCACCTCCAGGACTGCAATGTGAAGCTGTGGTTCAAACCAGAGCCCGTATTGATCTGGACTCACATCGCTGAGGAGAGCAGAATCAGCACCTTAAATCAATGCAAGCCTCTTTCAGAAAACGTGCCTATTGAGCCTGATTAGAGCGAAAATGTTGAAAAAGAAAGTGGGTTTTAATGAGATGGTAATATTTTCTTTCCATCAAAGGAGCAAAAGAAAGTCAGCTGTCAGGTCTGTGTCAGCACTCTTAGCTGATACAACCGGCCTTTGTTTTAATGTCTACAAGAGATGTGTGTGTATGATGCGAGTGTGTTTTTGTGACCTCATTAGAGCCCCGTTTCTTATAATTACTGACTAAGTTGGGACCGGTAGTCCTTGTGAGCACCAAAGCGCAGTCCTAATGAGGCAGAATATATATTCAAAGGTCCTGGTTGGGTTAAAAGTGTTGAGATGAGGTTAAGGTCAGGGTTGGGTATAAACTGGTAAGGGTTAAGGTTCAGGCTGTGCAACGTGAATAACTATGTGAAATTGTGTGTGTGTGTGTGTGTGCGTTTGTGTACAAGTTGATGGGAAACACCCTTTGCTTGACTGATTAATGCCTTTATTGATTTGAGTAAGAGTACTCCCGGTCATATTTGTGAACAGATTGTGAAATTCTACCCTCAAAACATCCTGACTGTTCAATGTGGTTACACTCAGGCCATTTCATTTGATTTTCTTTTTCTGCCTCATCCTGTCATGGTGTTGAGCAGTGGGGGAGACTGGAGGCTATCCCAGCTGTCATCAAGGTGAAATGCAGGGTACTTGTGCTTTTGGGACTACGGGAGGCCTGCGAACCCGTGCAGACACACCAACTACAGTCCTTGACACACCACACACACCCTCAGCACATACTCCGTCTTCGTCTTCATGTGTTCAGCTAGGCGGCGGCTGGCCCGGCAGTAAGTGCTCCTTTTCCTCTCTCCTGCCATTAATAATAGAAAGGCGGCAGCAGCATGGTTGAAAAGAGCAATGTACAACAACAAGCCATTTTGGCCATTGTGACTAAGATTACCCCCCCCCCCCCCTTTTTTTTTTTTTTTTTGCCTAAATGTTCATCTTAAGTTATTTATGTAATTTTTCTTACTTTTGTCCCTGTGAGCACACAAGGTTGGGAAAATTCTCATTTTGTTTTGGTATAACAGCTGGTAGCTGGTCTTTTCATCCATCCATCTCTCCATTTTCTATACCCGTTTCTTCCTGTTCAGGGTCATGGGGAAGGAGGGCTGGAGCATATCCCAGCAGGCATTGTGACAGACTGGGGCCGCACAGACGCACAGAACCACACGCATGCTCACCCCGATGGGGAGTTCAGAATCAGCAGCATGCCTAACATACATGCTCAATCATAACATTGTAAGGCCTCTTGTGTGGCTTTTAGATAAATCTTTTTTTTTTTTTTTTCCACACCATTGTTCGTTCAAATTCCAAACCTTCCAGATGATCAACTTTGTCGTAACCATGGTAGCACTTTTCCTGTTCCTGGAACTATAAAATGCTTTGTAGCTGCTCCTGTAGCACATATAATTTATATCTTAATTGAAAACACAGTTTAAATGAGCTACCCGCGTACTGTCAACACAAAACACAGGCCTGTAATGGTATTATATCTTATTCCATTAGTGCAGCAGTGGACCACTGTCAGACAGGCTTATTTAGACACTCCAGGTTCAAGTTTCACACTTTAGTTGATAGCACAGAATATTATTATGAAGATTAGGAGAGCACGCTATTAGGAGTAAAACATTTGTCAAAACTAAATGAGATTATCGCAGAGTACTTTGTGAAGTGTGGGTTGTTTTGCTGTGCTGTTCTGAATGCGGCCTGTAACTAAATAAGTACCATAAGGAGAAAGGCGAAAGAAACCTTACTTGACCAACAAGAGAGGTTTGCACTGATCAGTACGTCCCTGGTAGAGACACAAAAATAAATTAACTGAATGAAATAAAAAAAAAAACGTGAAGTGAAACCGAATTTGCAACAAAGGTACCGCTGCAGGGGGTTGTGTTTCAACTGAATGGTGTTTTTCTTCGTATGGGTGTAACTCTCCTGGGCTGTTTCTCAAAATGCGTTCCTGTGTGTGCTTGCATGTTTGTGAAATGTCATCATCTGCAGCCGAAGTACTGTTCCGATTGCAGGAATGCATCTGAGGACAAACAGAAGAAATGCCCAGATGTGTTCTCGCTCTGCCCATTTTATCGAGGATGCATCCAGTGGAGGCTTGTGTGGACCATAGACTGAGTAAAATAATGGATGAAGCATTAGGTCACATGAGCCATTGGTTTCTGAAGACTGGTTTTGAAGCTCGTTTTTCTTTCTATGGGGTGCAGCCATGTTGCCAAAATATCTGCAGAGCTGCCATCAGACGTTTACAGCGGGCTATACCACTTAACATGTTGACTCGATGCTGAAATCAAAAACGACTGGGTTTATACAAATGGCTGGTTCCTTCACTACTTGTTGCAGAATGCCGATTATGGATGAGACAGTGGCTAGCCATTGGCTGAGCCAATTGTTAATCAATCATATTAGAAATCAATTTAATTTTTGATATAAACTCTCCTGGGGTGGTACAAAAAAATTCAGCCCCCTTCAGAGTTGTCATGGATGCAAAATCAAATGATTGACGCTAAAATGGTGTTTTGAATCAGGCTGTAAATATGCTTATTTCTGCTCTAAAGTTGGACATTTTAACATGGGAGTCAGTGGAGACGGACTCGCCTTTGCATCCAGCCTCTAGTGGTCAGTCGAGGAACTGCAAGGAAACTTAACCATTGACTTAGAAACTTACCAACAAGGAAAAGTAAGAGAAGTAAGTATAAAGTTATAAATGTTATTTTTGTTTGACAGAATGTAGTTTAATAATGTTTTCATGTGAAAATATAGTTATTATAACTTTATATTTGTGGTAAAATAATAAAGATAGAATGTATTCTAAAATTTCCTTTGACTTTATAATAAGGCTGGCATACAAAAGCATAAAATCCATTAAAAACATGTTGTATAAAGTAATGGTTATAAAAAAATATATTTGTGGCACCAATATATGGCCTATTCTCAGTAGTTTTAGTGTTAAGGGTGTTTGTTTTTATGATCAATTGAACTGTAGACGTTATGTGTGCAGTGCGATACGTGTAAGACTGTTGGCTGAGATGTGACCTTATAAAGAACACAAGTACGCTCCTGTTCCAACTGCAGAAGGAGAGAGAGATGCGTTCTTGCGTCCTCCAAAGTGCGTTCTCCTGACTCGTACTTGCCAAGTACAGACTTGTGAAATGGCGCTGGTTCTCTCTCCGTAACTCTCTATACCTCATCCTGCGAGACCGCTCCTCAAGACGAAGACAAAGAAATGTCTCGACTTGGAAGAAGATAGATGAGAACGTCTAGTTTTGGTTGAATCTACCGCAGCCCATCTTACCCGCGGTATTTTGATTAGACAGTTGTTTACAGTACTTTTTACCTTTCTTGGTTTTGAGCAGAATAAAAAGAAAGGCACATTGATCAGTGAGTGATTACCAACCCAAACATGCAATTATCAGTATCTGTATGTTCTCTGTATGTTAGGTGGATGCCCGGGTTTCAGATTTGTCATCCTGACGTTTGTCCTTTTTTTTTTTTCTTCTATGCTTTCGTTCTGACTTCTTACTGCCGTCATCACAGCACTCAATGACACACCTTCCACATGCCTTGTACACACTGGCCGGGACTTTAATGAGACTGTTAGTTTCACATGGATTCAGTTTCTTTTATGGCCATGTGATGAGAATATCATCTAGCGTGATTTAAAATAATAATAGTCAATAGGTTCCTATTAAAATATCCCTTAACCAGAATTAAATTTCCTCTGTAGGACTCAACAACTATAGTAAAAAGCGTTCTCCCACAGCGTCAGCAGTATTTGACTGTGAATAAGAAGTCATTTACCTGCACACACACACACACACACACACACACACACACACACACACACGCACGCACACACACACACACACACACACACACACACACACACACACACACACACACACACACACACACACACACACACACACACACACACACACAAACGGTCCACCCTCCAGTGCAGTAATGCGAGTCCATATTTTACAGGCAAATCTGCAGAGCGTGCGCTAATGCTTCTGCAGTTTGGGCATTCCCATTACTGGGATAGGCTAGTCTGGGCTGTAAAAACGTTCTACCCCAGCCTTTCCAATCTCCATAATTGAATGCACGTCTTCTGTGTTTGCCAGCCGCAAAAGCATTCAAAAACCAAAGCATCTTTCAGAGATCTGCGGTGGCAGCCAGCTGGAAGTTTGCTTTTAGGAGGTCCTGCTGCTGGAAAGGATGATAAATGATGACAGATGTAAACTTTTCCTGTCCTTAGCGGTGCGCAGTCTACCGGTACAGGCAGATACAATCAAAGTTAAACGCCTAAGTTAAATGAGCCCCCAACAGATGGGGATTTATTATGGTTATTCTTGCTTTCATATAATGATGAACTCTTGTTGGATGTTTATGATAACACTATTTCTTAGAATTAGGATTCAAATGTGTGGTTTATGTAATGTTGACTGACATTGTAAGGTATAAGGACTAAGTTATGATCATCTTAGAGGGACATAATGACAAACTAAATGTTATTTCTTCTGTCTGCAGTTAGGCACAAACAACTTCTTTAGCGTTGTTTTAATATTCTTAGAGACGACTAGAGGCCAGGTGGATATTTTACGTAATATGAAGGGCACTGTTGCTTATTTATACACCCAATTTACCAGTTTCTGATCGATGTAAGCACAATATTCACTTCCATTAAGCTTTAAAGCATTTCTCAGAACGTCTGGAGGAATTACTAGGGTCTGATGTATTTAAATGTTCAACTGCATTCAGCCTTTTATTTAAGTAAAATGAGATTTTACCCTGTTTTCAGCCGGTGGGCATCACATCAGATGCTGAAAGCACAGGTTCACATACATTTGCCACTCTCTTGCTTCATCATTTCATCATTTTCTGAAGAAACAAACTAAACAAGCAAAGTCATCTGCATAGCAAAGACTACTATAAAACACGTCACCATTTCAGCCCCTTTCAAAAGAATCCTCATTTTATTACACATGTTTTCTTTTTCTGCTTTTGCCATACTTTCCTGGAGTCTAGATTATTTCCTCTGTACTCCCCTCAATAAAAGCATTATGGCGTTCCTCCGTTCGGCTCTCCAGAAGTATCTATTACACTCGGGCGATGATAGTGTTAGCACTTAGTGATGCTCGTGCACTTTAAAGCTAGATCTGTGGTATCAACCACATTACTTTTCATTCATTTGTTCACTGCAAATGTTCTGTTTTCCTGTTCTGACTCACTTGCACTTATCTGACATCACTGATTCACTTCTTTCCCATCAAGTGATAGGAACTGCTTTATGGCCACTTGCTGTCTCTCTCGCACCTATCTGCCCTTGTAGCAAATGATGTTTTGATCTTCTTTGGGAGGTGCGTATCCCCTTTCCATGCCCCCAGGAAAGAGAGAGGATGTTGATCGCTGCCACAGAGCTGGCCAACTGCTGCAATCTGCCCTCTGCAGAGAAACTAAATTGACTTCTCTCGCCTTCTATTGAGTTAGTGGCCAGCTCCAGTTTCTCCCTCCTTCACTTTTCTTTCTTCTGTCCTCTGTCAAAGCCTCTTCCTCTCAATGCCATTAGCAGACAGCTGACTTGTGAATGTCAGTGGGTCCATAATGATGGCTCGGGGAAGTACAGGCTGTCTTGTGGATAATGCCTGATATTCCCTTTGGTGTCTTGTGCCCACAGGATGGATATTGTAGAACGAATGCTTCTACTGCTTTTCTTTTAGCCTATTTTCTCTGAGGATCTGAGTTTGGCTTCTTTATTGTACAAGAAGTCAAATGTAGAAACTACCCTGGCTTCCTTAGTGAACAGACAGAATATATTTGTTGGACAAACTTTATCACCCAGCCAGCATTTACATGTGGGCCCGTCATGGATTTAAAAAGTGGGCTGCAAGTATGGGTCCCATGTGAGTTTGCCCACTTTTCTCGCTTTTAGGTGGGGCCCAACTGGCTAATGGTTAACTGGCGAGCAATTAAATAAGATCCTCACAATTTCCTTTTTTCTTTTTCTTTTTTTTTTTCATACCTTTTTAGCCTTCTTGTATCCCATCCAAGTCCTATACATTTCGACCACATAGACACCCCATTTGGGGCCATGAAACTAAAATAATTTGGAGCCCATGCCATTCACTCATGGCACGCCCACTCTTTACCCAGACAGTCAACTTTTAACCCCGATCGAGCCCACTTTGACATGTTGGCTGTGGCCAATAATTCCCCAACTCTGGGATCAGTAAAGTACATCCAAGCTCATGAGGGGCAGCAATGGTGGAGTCACATCTTTTTACAAGTGGTTTGTGGTATTTGCAGAGTTGATGACATTTAACTATTTCTTTCTGGAGTCCTCAGGAATTAACTACTTTTTTTTTTTTTTTGTACCATTGAGCAATTTCACCACATACCATAGAAGCGTGTTCTTGTGATGAGCCGGGACCTCCACAGACGTGGTTATGGTCTAACTGATCAAAGGCACCTGACAAATTTCATCTTTCATTTATAATCATCAGGGTTCTTTTTTTTTGTGCCACATGTATAATACTGGATTTATTTAATCAATAAATTGATTAGCAGGTCCAACAATTTCGTTTCAAGTATGTAATCGGTTTCTCCTTATTTGCTTTTAGCACGGTACTTTCAAAAGCCTCTTTACTGCTATTATAGGATGAAAAGGAAACGATGACAAAATTGCTATAATAATTTCTAATATGTGCACTGAAGTGAATGAAAATGCACCATTAGTGAGGAACATCCTGCTTCATCAAAGTTTATAGGTTTATCTGCTTCTTGTCAACTTGTCTGAGACCTTCTCCATACTTAACAGCAGCTAAATTCAATTCTGTATCCGTCAAGCTCTCAAAGGCTTCATTACTAACTCCACCATATTTACTTCCGACTGCTGAACACTACAAAGTGCATACTAACCTACATATTCAGCAATTTCAATGTGGATCTTACACACACATTGGCTGTGTGCTCTGCAACTGAGATTTGTGTCACTACAGAGCACTTTATGGGACAAGGTGCAGCTACCTATCAGTGACAGCAAACTAAGCATCCGGAGCCGCCCAGCATGGTGTCGGTGTCTTAGCTGCATCTTGTATCAGCATTTCGAGCATCCTGAAACTTTCTATGAGAGGACTCATCAAGTATCAGCACCACTGGAAGCAGAGCATCCAGCAGCTGATCCCAGTAAAGATGAGTTTGATGAGTGTCGTGTAGGTCTGGGTGTGCCAGAACCTCACATGAATTGCTGCTCTTATTTTGTCCAGATTGCATTAAATTCAAACATCCTTGAGTTTTGTGCTGTTGGCCAGGCAGACAATTTTAAGATGACGCCAAGAGCTCTGCTATTTGGTGATGATTTTTTAAAACTACTAATCAGTTGCTTTTGAAAATGTCTGAGAAAAAAGTAGTCAATGCAAACAAAAAGAAATGCAATGTTACGATATATTTGATAATACGATAATTCTTATCTACTCAGGAGTAATAGTTCCTTAGTCATCAGTTTAACCTGAGGTAAACATTAAATGTGTTGGATAATAATAAAAATAATTAAAAAAAAATAATAATGTTCCTTTGGGGACTTAAACAATACCATCCCACAGTTTTACGGAGAAGCTGCTGTACAAGACCAGTAAGCATGTATTGATTGATATTCAATTACTCCTCTATGTGCTGCAGAACCGCCGGTTTTATTTCATCTGGTAGTTTGGGTAGTTTTGGTGAACCAAAGTGACTCACCATGATGGAGTACACCAGCGCGACGATGCTGACGGGCCAAACGGGGCAGAAGCAGGAGAGGATGACCAGGATGAGGTAATCCTTGGGCTTCGGGCTCTCCGGGACGGCGGCGTTCCCGGTGGAGGAGCGGCTCAGGCTGACCTTGGACGGGGAGAGGGGTGCGGCGGCGGCCAGCTGCCCGGCGGAGCCCGACCTCAGGGCGATGCCGTGGCCGTTCTGGTCGGCCTCCGGACCCCCGTCGCTGCCCATCTGCACGGAGTACGAGGTGGACATCTTCATCCCATCTCTTCCAGGCTCGGTGGTCACCGCCAAGAGTTTCTCTGTCTCCTGGAAGTCCGCGGGCTGGGCGCCTCCTCCGCCCTCACCCAAGTTGGACTTCTGGAAGTCTGCGTCCGTGTTGATGGCCATGTTTGACTGTCACTTATATATATATATACAAATATATGTATATATTTATATATATATGTATATATATATAAATATATAATTAGAAAAAGCCAGGTTATAATCAAGTAGGTACTATACAAGCTTAATTCTGTTCACAAGACATGCGGCTTTGGCATCTCACAATAAAGCAGAGTTGCAAGGTTTTGTCTTTTGCGCTCAAATAGAATCAACTTTGAACACAGAAACTAACAAAACGGGCGTACTCTTTGCTTGTGGCAGATCAATGAGACTGAAAGCCGGTTTGCTCTTCAAGCTCAGATGTGGTGCATAAATATCCAGACATAGGTGAGATGAAATCAGATGATTGCACCGTTATCCCCCCAAATAACACTCATCCGCCGCTTGAGTCATTTCCAAAGAGACTCAGAAAAGCTCTCTCTCTGTTTCTGATACATCCAGACAGCCGCTTTCATCTATTCCAGTCTATTACAGTCCTCTGCTGTCCTGTAAGTGTGCCTATTCAATTAAAACGTGGTTCAAGGATATTCTTTTCTTTTAAAAAGAAATGGGGATGGATAGACGCGTCCCTCTCAAAGCAGACCCCTAATGAGCCCCTCTCCCCTGTTCTCCCCCCGCTCCCTCCACGCTGCAGAGGCACACACACTCTGCTCAACTTCGGACCACCGCCAAGTCGGTTCATTCATACAGATCAGTTCCGGCAACTCTTGACAAAATAAGAGCCCGTTTTTCTTGTGATATAGTTTGACTATTATCTTAAACTTAGAGAAAAGCAGCAATCAAGATTTATTTGCAGAGATTTAAAAAAATCGTTTATATTAAATTAAAAATGTAGTTGTTCCCATTTAAGTGTTTATGTGCACAGTGAGGAGTCAGTCAATGCCAATTTTAAGCTTGTCGTCGTGGTTACTCCTTTGCACAAAAACAAAAATAAACAATAGGTAAAAGTACTTCTTTTGCACATATGACAAAGTTTCAAAACCCATCTGCATGTGTTAGTTTACCCCTGTCCAGGTGAATTGGGAAAGTTTCCTTTAACAAAGTAATCTTCGAAGACATTGCAGCAAGACTAAGCAAGATAGTAACACAATATTAGGATATGTGTATTTTAAGCCTAAAATAAGCCAGTCACTTCAACAAAAATAGAAAAGTGACATTGCTACTGTGTTTTGCTACAGTTGGCTTACCATTGCTTATCTTGCACTATTATTTTTTTTATTGAATTTCTTTTGAAGATATAATAATAATAGACTGATTTTGTAATTTCTAACCCAGTGTTACTTATATACAATATTAGTGTAAATATCATGGTATATAATATGTGCTAGTGTGTATATTAACTGAATATGCATATGCATCTGTAAGTTATGTCAGCAGTTACAATCCTCACAACGTAAATATCATCCATTAGTGTCCATTTGTATAAAAATATCCACCACACTGACTCTATAAAATAAATACATACAAATGTATATTATATAACTACAAAACTGTAGCTAGATATTATATCATCTGCACTTCTGGTTAGATAATAACTGCATTTTGTTGACTTGTACTGGCTACAAGTGGAACCACAGTAAAGTTGAATTTTATATAATGCCCCAAATAGTCTATTACAGACAACGTATTTTATTTTGAATCCAAGATTGTCATACTTTCGCCAAGAAACTTCTAGTTTCCTGCCAACTTGACTTGTTTTGGAGCGGGGCCGTATATCGCTCCACCGACTGTAATTCCTCCTCCCTGTTCTTCCTCCTCCTCCCAACATCAGCACCAGTGGTTTATGGAGGAAAGCCAGTGGCCGATTGTGCTGCTATGCAGTATTTACTCTCGTTCGGTGTTTCAGCAAGGGGTCCACTGCACAGTCCCACAAAACAAATCCGTTTTGTTGCTGCGCCCCACGCCCCCCAAATAACACTGAAGAAATGTGGATCTGTGAGTTTTGAAACATGCGTTATTGATTGTAAATAAGACGATTTCCTTGGTGGAAACAGCGTGTGGTCTAGTGGCACCGATGCGCGGTTTCACTCCCCTTGTTCATTTTTTTTTCTGTCAAGACGGTGCAGGGAGAATTGCACAAAGAGGGTTCATACGAGCCCGAATGAGTAATCATGATCCGCTTTTGTTTTATTTGATCTGTTGCCATTGATTTCCCTCACCATCAGATGATGGTGCATCAGCCTTATTTCCCAGGGTGACTGCTGGAACTCCTCTGTAACCTGTGGTAGCGATTGTGGGGGAGGAAGCCATACACGTATCGATGAAGGGGGGATTCCCTGAATGAAACCGACTTCTCAATGTGATGTCATCATCAAATACATGTCAGTTCAGACGTATATAATTTGTGGTATTCACTTCATTGTGTTCGTATTCAGGTATTTCCTAAACCCAACAGGATTCAACAATTTTATGTTGCTCAATATTCTGCATTAAGCTTGAGAAGCACATCTGTAAAGGTGTGCAACGCACAGAAGGAAGGAAGTCCAACAGTGGCTGTTAAATTTAACGAGACTCATGCTCCCTTTGAGGATGTAAATGTTGCTGAGGCTCATGATCATCTTTCCAAAAGGGCCTGGGTTGACAGTTTTGCTTGTAGTCAGAACTCCACCTCGTGGAAAGGCAATGAATGTGCAAGAGTTTGACTTTTTTTTTTTTACCTTTAATTTTTTATGTGACAAGTGAACAGTCAACATAATTAAAGCATGGAAGCTACAGTTGCAGTTAACTATGTGCAAACATGCCATGGAAAAGCAAAAGCATCCATCCATCCATCCATCCATCCATCCATCCATCCATCCATCCATCCATCCATCCATCCATCCATCCATCCATCCATCCATCCATCCATCCATCCATCCATCCATCCATCCATCCATCCATCCGGTCTATGTCAGCTTTACTCCTGATCAGGGTCACACAGGTTTGCTGGAGCCTATTCCAGCTCTCAAGTCCATCATATAAACACAGAGCAATAAAATACAATATACGCTTACACTCAGTCTCGCAAACGATTCAACACCCCCAACCAACCTAACATGTATGTTGTATTTGGACTATAGGAGGAAGCTGAAGTTGCTGGAGAAACAGATTTTCACAGGGTTGCATTGCTGCCCCACAGCTCAAACGTTGCAGTAACATTCATTTCTGTGTGGAGATCGTTCCTTCTCCCTGCTCCTGCATGGATTTTCTTTTCGTACTCTGGTTTAATAAACACATATATGTGTGTAAAGCAAAATGTTTCTGAGATTTAATATTTGATGTACATCAATCACACAGGAATGAAGGAATTTAGGGATTTTAAGTGTTTATTTAATATTCCAATATTTCATTTTTTTCTACATTTTTTTGGACACAGAGTTGTACAAAGACAAACAGTTTAGCCAGTTAAGAAATACATCATTATTTTCTTTGAATATATCTTTGCAATCAGTCTCACAGTAATTATTTTCTGGATTTGTATTTTTATCTTTATGTTATAATCTTTACATCTTATTAACATAGGAAAACAATACAAATAGCCGTTTATTTGTAAAGAAAAATCCACTAGGTGTCCTTAACAGAAACGTTCTTAGTAATAAGTCAAGGGAAAAATCGAATAAAATCAAATCAAATAAAAACCTCAGAGATTTTAGTTATATAACAACCTTGTTTAAATTGCAAGTTTTTTTATTTTATTTTTTTCACACATCTTGAGGGTCTCCAGATTATAACCTGTATGGAGATGAGCAGTGAAGCGATCAACACTGTGAAACAACATCTCTGCTCCTCTGCAGCCAGTAACATTTTAGTGTCCGCTGGTCAAAACATGCCTTTATACTTGTTCTTGTCCTCCTGGTTCTTTTCCTCCATGCGCATGCTCAGTATTGCCAGTTCCTTCTTGACAGACTTCTTCATGCCAGGGTCAAGGTCAAGCACCCTGCTGAAATCCTGACGCGCCTCTGCCTCATTCCACACCTCCTTGTGGGCCTTCCCGCGCAGGTAGTAGGCCTTCGCCACACCTGGAAGAGAAGTGCAGATAGCGCGCATGCCTGATGTCAGCTGTTCATGGGAGTGGAGCTTCACATTCAAGCAAATATCTGTCTAAGAAACCGTTAAAATTGTTTTAAAAACTTCATCAGAATCCCATCTGTAAATGGAGACTGGTTTTAAGTACAAACATCAGTCCTCTTAACAGACATATAGACCTCATAAACAGGCAGGACATCACTGCGTAGTCATTTGCACCTGCACTGAAGCAGCGTCTCTGTCAGAAACAAACCTGGGTGCTGATTGATAATGTCTGTGGTGTGCTCGATGACTTCGTAGTACTCTTCCATGCGGAGTAAACACTGGCAGTAATTAAGGGTTAAAGTATTTGTCATCTTCTCCAGCTTCAGCCATGGGACATCCCAGGCTTTCTCCTGTAAAGGAAAGAGCTTCAGAGTCACGTCTGGATGGTCTGAGGTTGTAAAAGGCTGCTAACAAATCCCCCGTGGAGTAAACAGACAAGGAGTTTTGGTCACCTTCGTCTGAACGTTCTTGATGCAGATGATGGCCTCCTTGTATTTCTGCGTGGCCTCTTGGTATCGTCCCTGTTTGTACAGTTTATTTCCCTGGCCGTGCAGGACCGGTACTGCCTTCAGCCTCTCCTCATCATTCAGAGCCCATGACTCCCGACTATACTCACTGGGCTGCTGCACCTGTCAATCATTCATGGGAGGTTGTCATTTATATACTGAACCCCT
Source organism: Xenentodon cancila (assembly GCA_014839995.1). Classification (NCBI taxonomy): domain Eukaryota; kingdom Metazoa; phylum Chordata; class Actinopteri; order Beloniformes; family Belonidae; genus Xenentodon; species Xenentodon cancila. The sequence continues at coordinate 17,309,788 of CM026201.1, read as the reverse complement.
CTGATGTGTTACCAGCTACAGATGTTTACCTCTATTTATGTCAATTGGTGGAATTTACTTCACCTGGAACACTTGGATTTGACTTGATCCTCTAATATAAATTTGCTAATCGGTTAATGTTCACCTTGAGCAGCTCCAGGATAAAGTAGAGCGGCTTTGGCTCCTTCATCAGCTCATCCAGGTCGTCATAGCCAAGGCTGTGGTAGACCATCATGTTGGCCATACCACACGTGTGGAGCTGCCACTCGGCTGGGTCTTTGCCTTCAGCAATGTGTCGCATACTTTTGGACACAAGTGGATAAACGCCAGTGTGCTGAAGAGGAGTGAGGATCACAAAACCACACCCGTTACTTAGGTTTTTGCTTCTTCTTGGATAGATGGCATGATACAAATACAGAAATAAAAGTTATAAAAAACTAAGAAACAAACTGAGTTTTCTATGTTATGGACTTTTAATATTTTATTTAGATTGTGTTATATTATGGGCGGTGTCATGGTACAGGACTTGGCCTACTATCATGTCCGATAAACTTCACATACATCTCGCCAATGGAAAATATAACGCTCTAAATACAATTATATACCAAAATTAAGCAATGAAATTAATGCAATAACCCTGTCTAGTCAGTTGTGATTAATTGCAAAATAGTTCAATGTCTATTTAATTTTGCAATCTGTTAAGATTTTGCCCAAATCAAAAATGTTCAACCCAAATATGCTCCATACTCAGTTACCATGGCCTTGTGGGTAATCTGGTTGTTACGTAGTTCTGGTATGTGAGCGAGTGGAAGGAGGAACACAGTAGAGCGCAGCAAGGATGAACCGTAATTAGAAGTTTTCAGTGTGTTTTATGTCTCAAGAGTAAATACAAATCCATCAGTACAAAGTTATGATGTTGTGTCGCAGCCCTTGACTGGTTTCTCCTCGTCCTCTCGCCACAACTGTTTGGTTTCCCAAGAACACAATTACAAACAGTAATTGAAACACTGCGTTCAATTTGTCAGTGACTGTTCTGTTTTTAAGTGCAGAGGGGTGCAGTCCATCGCATAAAACGAACATTGCTGGTGTGAGTTTTGTAGTTGGATTGCATACAGAAATATGTGAGAAATCCCTGGATGGCATGCTATACCAAAAATAAATTAATAAATGAATAAATGACTTGTGCACCAGTCCACTTCATAAACTGTATTCCAAATGCAATGAGCCACTGCAGTGGAAGTCGGTCACAACAGTCATGTGACCGCTAAAAGAAATCTAATCAAATAAATAAAGCACAGCTTATCTCCTCCTTTATGTCTCTTCCAGGAGCATTTAAAGAACTAAGACATATTTTGCTGATATTGCTGAGTTTCCAAGTCACAGGCAGGCTGGAGGAAAGAGGACGCAGAGAGGCACACATCTCTTCTTAGCACAAGAGCTGCTCTCCTGCCATATACTTCCCTCTGCCACCAGTAGAAAAGACGAGAACTAGCATTTTAGTGCCCTTTTCAATCTGAGATGCAGTAGTTTATGCAGTTGATTGGTTGTTGGATGACTTGTAAAACCAATTATTCTAATATTCTAACAAATAGGCATCCGTGGCCTGACCAACAACTACTATTCATTAAAGATAATCTTGCATTAGATCTAATAAGATGCATTTAAACTGCATTTGGTGCCTACAATTCAACGACTTAGGGTTGCCCTCTAGTGGTGATGAGGGGCACAACAAAGGCAGCAGAGCGCGCGGTGCAGTAATGGTATTCAGAGTGAATAAATGCTCTAAGCCCCATCAAATCTAATCAGAGTGGAGTGGAGTCAGTAGTGCTGATTCAGCAGGAGTCAGAGCCGATTAGGGGAGAGTGAGGCGGCTGTGGATTAATGACAGTTTGCCTGAACCCATCTGTCTCTGACAGTGTGCGACACACACAAACACACACTGGAAGAAAATTATACAGTATTGTGTAATCTTGTGCAACTCTAGTCTTGTTGATTTATCAAACTTTTAATGACATTTGTATTTTTTTCCCCAGTCTCATAAAATGCTAACTGAAAAGAAAAGAAAAATAGGAAGAATGAAAATAAAAAATAGGACCCTAGCTCTCTTAAACCTAAATAAAATGGAATATATAATATAATTAGAAATATCTGTATGGGACAATCTCCTTAAAACTAATTAAAATTGTGCGTGGTTCTGTGGGACATCGTACTAAACAAGTTACTTTTGCACTAAATACTGACATTCGCTTATTGAGTCATTTTGCTCCGAGAATTATACGTTTTTTTATTTTGTGCATATATTATCTTGACGTGAACTGATATGAGTTTTCTGTGGTCAAGACATGGCAGATAATTAGTCTATCTCTGATATTATCACTGTATTTGATGTTTACAACTCAATATAGAGACTGAAAACAAATATATGTCTGCAATAGAAAGCTCTGTCGCTGTTATCCAATCATATGTGTATTTCCATTTCATGAGCTCATGAAATATCAAAACAAGTGCATTGCATCCCTTGTTTTAAATTTAAAACTTACCTAATGGTATAGTTTTGTTTTTAGCTGTTAATTAAAGCTGTGGGGGAAGGTTTTCACATCCGGAGACTGAAGTCACTCAGCCCAGAGAGCTTTGTCACACTTTTACTTCTGTGTGATTCAAAACATTGATTTCAGTACTCACAATGATGTCACACCAGAACTCCGCCACCTCCCCGATCCTCATTGAGGACAACAGCGTCTCCCAGATGTCTAGTTTAAACATGTTGCCAATAACAATCTCCATGGGCGTCCCCACTACTTTGCTGTCATCTATCAGTGTACGATCATCATCACACAGCTGGGTGCGGAAGTGGAACGTCACCTGCAAAGACGGAGAGCCCCGAGGAGGACGAGAATGACACACACGAGTAGATATTATTGGGATGATGTGGAGAAAAGTATAAAATGTCTAGTTATACAACTACCAAACAGGCCACATTGTCAGTACCAGAAAAGAAGGTGACAGAAAAAATGAAATTCAATGAAAATGTAAGAGTTAAAAGGGGTACGAGTTAACATAACATGCTTTGTTGAAACATAAGCCTGCTAAATGCAAGCGACCTTGTCTATCAACAAAAAAGTCATGCCAGGAGCTTCACGCAGCTCAGTTACTCAACAAAACACACAGACAGGAGGAAGGACAGACCAGGCTGGCTTGGTTATGTAAACTCCAAAGGGAGACCATTTAAAGGAACAACTCCCTCACGGAGCAAAGAGCTGTTCTTAAATGAACAGGAGCAGTCACGACTGATTTTATGGACCCTGGATGTGGTGATATGCCCTCAGCGATGCGTCTAAAGTCAGTGGAAAAGCACAAGAGCGAACAGGGGGAAAAAAGAGGGGGAAAAACAAGTATTATCAAAGAATAAGAAGCAGAATCTCAAATTCAAGAACAGTTTCAGGCGTGGGAAAGGGTTGTCTTTCTTTCTGCAACATAATGTCGTAAAAGAGCAAGATTTGGTTTTGACTGATGCAGCTTATTGCAGAAGAAGGTTCAGGAAACACTTCACGTGTTACATATGTGCTCTACCAGCCTCTACTGGCTCTTAACAGAAACTGCAACGACGTAAACGGCCCTCTCTTGCTGTAGGAATGTCTTCAAATCTGAGTGTAAACAATGCTGATAATCCTATCCATATTGTTTTCTGCTACTCTGGAGCCTGTTGAGACGTACCCGGAAGAACATGCAACACCCAGGTCCCAGTAGAGCCGGCTGTTGTATTATGGGACAATTAGATGGTGCAGTTTGCAAAAGTATAATCACATCTGTTAAGTTAAAATTACATTTGCACTTCTTTTGGGATCCAGAATATTTAGGATAGCCAGGCTGATTAGTTTGTTAATTTATCCTGTTTCAGTTTTCCGATGCATGAAAACGCATAATTACGGTTAACCGGTGATACGAGAAAAGCCTTGCACAAAGCATGCAGATTAAATCGTACATGTCGAGCCATGTTTTCGGCTGAATCCCTCAGAATTGTCCTAAACTGGCAAGAAAGTGTTTATAAAGCTCCTGACGATGACAGTACCTTGGCTCCAGTGATGAATTTTGGGATGTCTCCGGTTCCTCCATTCAGGATGGTTTTCTTGATTCCCTCTGCTCCAATCAGCAGTGTATCCTGCATATCCGACATCTCTTCTGCTTAATTGAGTCACCTCGTGTTATTGAGTGTAAATATCGCGTGTGTGATATGTGGGGTACGGCATCTGTGAAAGTGTGCAGATGATTCAGAGGTGTTGATTCTATGGGATTAGTTTAGATAGAGATAATGAGATTAGAAACTTCTCCACCCCTCCCTGTGTTCCATCATCTCTACGTCGCTCTGGGTCTCAGGCAGCGCTCATCACGAGCCGCTTCTCAGCATGTTGAGGAAAAACTTCAGAAAAAGGAGGAAACGGGGATTCAGAATATGGGGACAAAACAATTTCAGAATTCCATCAGTTTTAGATGATTTTTTAAAATAATTATGATCATTTTCTCACGTGAACATGTTAGTGCCCGTGTGAGTGAGGAGCGCGAGAGTCTGCTGAAAGCACCCAGGACCAGTACTGCAGCATGGGTGTGTGCTGGAGCGAAAACGAGACAAGAAGCACAACGAGGTCTGCGAGAGTGGGACGTGGTTTCCATTCCAGAGGAAATTTCCAGGATTTAAGTGGATGTGGTGATCTGAACAATGCAGAGAGAGCTGAGAGATGGTGGAGCAGACAATTATTGTATGGACTCCTTGACCTTGTCTATTAAACATCTGTCTCCCATCTGGGCAGAGTGTTTGTGTGTACGTGCGTGTGTGTGAGAGTGTGTAATCCACAGCTCCAGTTGTGTTTGCTAACAAAGTCTGCAAGTAGTTTTAGAGGGCAATTATTCTCAAACATTACCAGCATTTATGCCTTATTCTTTACTAATTGCACAAGTAGAAAACCCTATAACTGCACCTTGGCAATGCTCACAATTATGTAACTTTACAGCTTTGTGTTTCCTCTGTGGAACAGCATGGAAGAATCAGTATTTCACCATGATTTATCAGGAAGGCCTGCAGTCTTATCTCTAGTCAAACAAGACCTCTATATCCCTGAAATATGCTGCAACATATTATCAGGTTTGTCCCCCCTCTCCACTGATGTGACAGTCAGGACTGGGCAACAGTTCATGGTGTACCTGGAATCCCTCCAAGGCAAAGGAAGCTTTTACACCCTCTTGTGGAAGAGTCTGGCAGTCCAGCAGACCCGCTTCCTAATCCTATTGATTTGAAAGTGGTGCTTAACATCTCTTTAAGACGTCTGTATGGCACTGTTTTGCAAATTGAAAACACTCCTTGTGACACTGAGCTGCATCATTTGTTCATATAAACCATTATCAGGTTTATATCTAAAGAGCCTCTTCATGTGCTTTCCTACACTGTCCCTGTGTGTTTTTTTTTCTGGAAACTTTTGAACACTGAAAACGCTGCATGGGCCTGACGTTGCCATAGTAGTAGCCTTCCACGTCATCATATCTGACGAACAACAGAACACAGGTTATCAATCTGCATTGTTGGACCCGTATCGCTATAAACCTGAAAGGAGGTTTATGAGGGCGTTTTTTTGTACTGAAGACTGATGACTCTAAGCCATGAGGGAGGAGGGTGAGCAGCCATCCATCTGACCTGTTGCAGAGGTCACACTGCGACAGCGGTGTGTGCTGTAACTGCTTTGTGTCTGAGTGACTCACATTTCTTGCGTCACACCGCCTACACGTTTCTCTAATGCTCTGCCTATGCATGCCTAGGTGGTTTTGTGTGTGTGTATGTGTGTGTTAATCTTGATTCACTTTTGTATGTACAATATGAGCACCCCAATTTGCAAAAAAATGCATGCATGCACGCTCATTTTTAAGATTGGCTCCGTTTCCTCTCCACAGAAAAAACCTGGTCTTCATCATATGTAGTTCTACTGGAAACCAGCGTCTGATGCCGTAGTTCCACTTTAAACAAGCAATACTCTATTTCTGGAAGTACAGTCATGGATTTCCTGGGGAGGAGCCTTTCCCCAAGTAAAAGCCATTCATTCATATACATAATACACAGGGGAGGGCTGCTTCCATGACGCACAACTTAAACGCACATAGCAAAATGTTTATGGATGTGTAAAAACTATTTGTGCTTCTGTGTGGGAGCGAGGCACATCACTTGTGAGGGGAGACAGGGCGACCAAGAAGCCCACATCCTTTACCGGAGAGGCTGACAACTAGAGCTGACCCAAATGTAGGGGGAGATGCAGATGCAGGAGGAAGAAGAACAGCCAGCAGGAGCTCTCCGAGGAGCAGAACAGGGAAATAAATGGTGACATTTTAGTGGTAGCAAGTTATGTCTGATGTCAGTTATCTTCTTTTAATTTGCTAACTAGTTCATTTTAGATGAGTTGCTATTAGAAGTGAATGTTAGTAGAAACTACAAATGTAAAAATAACATTGATAGTGCTTTACTAAGTGCTTTAACAGTTCAAAGTTTATGGTTGAGCAAACACGTATTGAAAAAAAAGGTTATGCTGCTGTTCTTAACCACTCGGCACTACATAAAAAATATGAAAAAATTGCTTTTGAAATTCGAAGAAAATGAGCAGTAAAAATTGTTCTGACGTGTGAGAGGCATGTCTGCTGGTGAGGAGCTGAATGATGATGTTCAAAACAGCTCTGAGGGAGTTTGAACTTAACCTGCAGCATAGATCTGACATGATAAATGCTCACTGTGGATCCAAAATCGTGTCATAATGTACATAAGACAACTTAGACTCAACAGTTGTTTACCAGAAACTGCAGTTTTGTCCAATCCAAGGTTTTTTTTGCTTGTTTGTGCCTTTCAACCTACATTTTCATCTTCACCTTATCACTCCTGGAAAACTGAAGCAAGTGGTCTTGCAAATTCTGGCATGCAAGAAATAGCCGGATGGCTGTATTTTAACAATTCAACCATTCTTCTTCTTCTAAGTTTCTAAATAGTCAATTTTACATTTACTTAAATCTGTTTGGGGATGTCTGACACACCTTAAAAGCAGCTTTCAGCAGCATTAGCGTTCATTTGGAGCCCTGTTTGTGCCAGAAAAATGTAAGTGACGTATTCAGAAACGTTGGCTTCGTTAATTAGTTTTCATAATTGTTCACTAACATCCAGCAAAAGCAACAGTTGCACTTGTGATACTTGTAACGTTAAGTGGAGGATCTGATTAGGTCTTCATGCTGACAAACACAGGAAAGATGAGGGCCATGCAAGCATGTCTGGGTTTGTGTATGTGGGTGAGCTTATATCTAAGGTTGACGAGATATGACAAACTGCAGGTTACACGGTGAATCATAGCCTCCCTGCTCATCTCCATGGAGATGCTTCCTCGGATGCACACACAATGATTGAAAAGGTCCCTGAGAATCAGAGACAAGCACGCCGATCTGACCAGAGCCTGCAGCCTCACCTAGCAATAGGAACCTCAAAGAAATACAAACGAATAACAGAACAGAGATTCAGTCTTTTCTGATTTTGGCAGGCAACCATAAAAAAAAACAAAAAACAAAAAAAAAACAACCTTGATCCTTATGTTTTCCAAGGCTCCTTTCAGTAACGTCACAATTCCCTGCTTGAAATACCGAAACACTTAGACTGATGATTTTCCTACAAAACTATATGAACAAAAGCATATAGGAGGAGATGAATAAAGGAAGGACTATTCCAGAGCATGCTTTGTATTAGATCTTTATTTTCTTTAAGTTCAAGATTTTAGACAGGCAAAAAAATCGCCCTGCAATACAAACGTTCCCTGACTGGTGAGGCATTTATGTGAGTGGACATAAATGCTGAATGCTGACTTAAAGCGAGAACAGTTCAAAGTGTTCCATCAACGCCAACAATATTCATTTACGAGGAAAATTCAGTCTACCAGGGGAATCTGTCTCTTAAAACTCAAAAGAAAGCTGGGAATGGCTTTACCTGCTAACCTTTTAATGCTCTAGGTGCAGCACCCCTGTCCTGCTTCCTCCGACTATTCTCAGCAAGGCAGGACACTTACAATGATTAACTATTTAATAAAATAACTCTATCTGTCTTTAAAGCCCACATATTTCCTGACAAAAAGAAGGAAGATTGGTCTTGTTGGTTTACTTTGGTCTGCCTTAGTATTTAGCTCCATCAGATCCAAAACAAGACTGTAAAACACAGAGTCACACAATCATAAAAGGCAGGGAATGAAAATGCTGATTCAGTGTACAGCGGTGGCGTTGTGTATAAGAGAGTGATAAAAGGACCAAAGAGCCAGTGGTTTCACTGCCGTACAAAAATCTGGTCATTTTCATGTTTTCTTTACAGACACAGAAGCCCTGTACAAGAAGGGCCAGAGTCGACTCCGTCCTTCGGAGGAGACTGAGGTCCTTCGGCGTCTGCAGGACTCTGCTAAAGGCTTTTTATGACTCCGTTGTACCATCCGCCCGTCTCTATGCAGCGGTCTGCTGGGGGAGCAGATGCACTGACAGGGACAAACTGGTGCAGAGGTCTAGCTCTGTGCTGGGATGTCCTCTGGAGTCTGTGGTGGTGCGAGAGGAGGATGTTAGTGAAGCTCAGATCCATCATGGACAACCCACATCACCCACTGCATGAGGCCGTGGGTGCGCTGAGCAGCTCCTTCAGTCAGAGACTGAAAGACCCTCGCTGCAGGAAGGAGCGCTTTCGCAACTAATATATGTATATATATATATATATATATATATATATATATATATATATATATATATATATATATATATATATATATATATATATATATATATATATATATATATATAATTTGTTTTAATTATAATTAAATAATAATTTAATCTTTATCACACTCACAAAAAGAATTTGCATAAAGACAAAAGCTCAATAAAGCCCTGAATGGAGGAAAGCTGTGCACACAAATTGAATTCATGGCTTGCAGATGGCTGTGACATTACACCAGTGATCGTCTTGCCTCAGTTCCTCAGTTCCTAACAATGCTGTAAACTGGGTTATGGGAGTCTCTGGTTTTTGTTTCTATGTTTCTACATCACCGTCACCAGATCACACAGGTGCTCATTTTTTCCATGTCTTTATTGGCGGCTCACCCTGCACTCCAGCTCCTACGCAGACCTGAAAAGATCCAGATTGCCAAACACCTTTTAGGCACCAAAGAATGTCTTTCTCACAAAATGCTGCTGTGAGTTAATGAGACGGAGGTGATTTTTTTTCTGTGAACCCCCCCCCCCCCCCCCCAACAATAAACTGAAGAATATACTTGACACAGCCTAGTAATGGTTTCATGTTTGAAGTATGAAGTGCTCCTGACAGAGCAGACTCTTTGTTTGAGTACTGAAAATCAAGAGGTCAGGGCTGCTGCTCTCTAAAACTGACTATTGATCATGCAATACTGCCCCTGACCAACAGGAGGTCCGGCAAATTGCTCGTGTGCAAATGTGTCAGTGTGTATTTGTGCATGTGCATGCTACAAAACTCTCAGGAACAGGCTGCACTGTGGCTGAGTGAAGTCATGCAGTGGGTAACGAAAGGCAAGATGCTTCTGGAATGACACATTATCTCAGATTCCTGAAGCGAACACATCAGTTCCTGAACTTAAATTACAGCCTGACTTACCTAATACAGTCACCGCAGAGGAAATTAAATATACATTGCCTACTAACTGATTAGTTCCTCATGCATTCTACTGATCTTTTAGCCTTTGAACAAGGCTGTGCATTGTTTTACTGCAATATTCATGGCTCTGTCTTAATCTCCAACTCTTGTTAGAGCTGCTGGACTTTGGCTCTGCAGCCTATTCCAGACCCCCCCCACCCCCCAGGAGCGGGCCCCTACCATCCTGCTCACTGCCTGGCCTCGACCTTTAGCTACATACCAGAACACATAGCAGCAAGGACAAAGGGCAAAATGCACATGACACCTAAAGGCACTCATACAGGCTCTCTGGTACGTAAGCACACACCAATGCAAAGAAGAAAAACTGGACATGGTTCTGTGATGAACGTAAGGGTCGCTCAGATGAAACAGCAGATTACATCAGAGAAATAAGATGCAGAACCATAAATGGCTGATGGATCACTCTGGCAACTTGGCAAATACTACATTAAAATCCTTCTTCCAGTCCAAAGACGTGGTGCAATGTTTGTTTTCTTGTTGCTTTGAGTCCCCGGTAAGAAATGAAATATGATGACATAGACAACAAAACGTGTGATGTCCACATATGTGTACGCCAGGTCTTAGGAGGTTAATTAAAGAGACAGACGTTTCTTTAAGACCTCAAAATGTTATATCAGCTTTAAAAAAAAAAAAAAAAAAAAAAAAAGGACTTTTAACTCCAATTAGTAAGTCATGATTATGCTAAAAGGACTTACATCTTCATATCACAGTTTCTATAGTGGACTGTCCTAAATTAAAACAAGATGTCATGTAAAGTATCACAATGACAGTGCCACAATGGTATTTCAGAACTAGGTCACTCTGTGCTTCCCAAACTCTCAAAACTGCTGTTCATTTCCAATACTTTGTTCTCTCTGGTGTCGTATCCATTGCACTTTCCTGTAGTCCTTTGTGTTTTTCGACCGCTGAATCTGTCTTTATTAAGCAGGTTGATATCTGACCTGGCAAACGTGCCTGATGTTGATACCCTGACGTGGATCATTTTCTTCTTGGATCATCTGGCTTCTGCAAGTGAAAACGTCTCCCCTGGGACTATTTTAAAGTGAATGAAAAAACAAAAATCCACGAATCCAGAAGAACACGAATCCAGGACTGTCTTGACACAAAATGGGATGGGATTTTAAAGAAATTACTTTTTAAAATCAACCCTGCTATGGACTGGCGATCTAAGGTGTACCCCTGCATTTCACGCTAAGAGAGCTGAGATAGGCTCTAAACCCCTGCAACCATGAATAGGAATAAGCAGACATATATAATGGATAGTTGGGATTTACATCATTTTTTATTTTATTTATATATTGTTATGTTTGACAGCTGTTTCGCTTTTACAGGAGTATTCACGTAACTGAGTAGTAACAACTCACATAAAGGCGCCACGTCTTCAAGTTCAGATTAGTAAATCAGAGCATCTGATGCAATAGATATAACATTTTGAATTTTAAAAAAAAAAGTGAATTTTAAGTCATGTTTAGTGTTGACAATTGATAGTACAATTTATATGAGAAACTGACAAAGACAAGGTAAATCCTCTTGTGTCTGTGAGCTGATTGAGCTAATTGACCCAAGACGTCTAACAAGAACTAATCCTGCCTTTTCTTTTCCAAGACAAGCTCATGCCAGCACAAACACATTCACTTAAGACATGCAGATCCCTTGTCTGTCACCTGCAACAAAAACCAGACAAGCTCGATATGGGGCAAATTAGTGAGAAAACATTTACGAGAAATCAAAATTGACTAGTGCTAATGCAAAACACAATCATCAAATGGTAAAAACATCAACACCATGCAAATGTGTAAATGCAAATAGATTCCAGCCTTAATGTTACCACTTATGTCATTGCACTTATGTTTTTGATGACATACACAAAGAGAAAACATCAAATAATGAGATTTCTGCACAAAGCGTTTAAAAAAAGCTGGGATTTCTTTTGTCGTAGTTTTGTGTATTATGCTTTCACAAAACATATAATCAGTATTCGATAATATATGCAATGAACACTGGAAGCTGTATTGCCGTTTTCATCGCTGATTTCATCGTGATTTCCTTTCAGAGTTTACTTTTCACTTAGCAGTCAGTTCGCCGTCTGTCCTTAATTGCAGGTTTGCTGTATTTAAAATGAGGAAATCACAATGATGTTGAGTTGCAGTCATTATTTAAGCCACTGTAGAGGTGTTAATGCTCTGTTTTCTAGATTGATTACCTTAATGGAACTGCTCGGGCTTATGGTTTCATTGTCTCGTATGGGGCCTGCCGTCTTCTGGTTTGTTCACCGCCGACTGCCATAACGTCATCCTATTACAAAATCCTGCCTGCTTTACTGTCATTATGCATTGTCCTGCTCTGTCATCAAATTATGCGAAGAGACATACTGACCTTTACCGCTGGTCAGTGGGCATATGAGGGAGGGAAGTGGGATATTGAATGTGATTGAAGTGCAGCCAGCAGAGTGACAGGATCGACTGGAGTATTTCCCTCCAACAAGCTGGCCTAATCTGCTGGTTAGACCAGGTCAAGGGATTAAAAAGGGTGCTATTCAGTGGCCATCCTGTCTGACCTCAATACAATTAACCTGGCCTAGTCCTTAAGACAAATCGTCTACCTGTCCTTAAAGGAGATGTCTGACCACAAATTGAAATCTACAATTTTACAGGTATAATTATAATTAATTCTGAATTGTCCAACCTGTGCACATTTCAGTTTCATTTCAAATCAACCACCTTGAGGCACTCTACATGCCTCAAAAAGAAGACTGGGTTGTATTGCTTTAGGAGCTAATCCAAGTTATGTGAATAATGCATCAGCAGCAGCCTTACAGTATCACAGTCCACCGGTACAGTCTGCATGACTGAACACAAACCCAGTGAACTTGGAAGGCTCTGCTAACACACCCCGGGAGAGATTATCCAGTCAAAAGCCACGATTCAAACCAAATGTCATTTCCTGATGAAGAAAGATTATTGAAATAGCCAGACATTCGACTTGCCAGCCTGATATTGAGCGCGCCGTCGTATGACAGAGGCCGACCGTCTTTAATGAGGACCATGTGGTGTCAGGGAGCAGCACGGGCCCGAGCTGGTCCTTGTCCACCCAAGCAGCTATTGACAATTTCCTCAAATATGCGTGAGATGCACACAAAGAGGGACACTCCCACATCGCACAAACACATGTTCACAATGCCCTCCATCGCAGGAACGTTGTCTCATGCCTCTGGAATCAAGACTAAAACTGCTCTCACATGTGCATGTCTACCTGCTGAAGTTCCTTCCCACAAGCCCCCCCTGGTAAACCGGCATATATTCAGACATTGGGACCTGAGGAGGATTTTGGCCTGAGGATGATTTTAGCTTCCACATTTTTACTCATCTATAATTAGAAGAAGCGAGCGGCATACTTTCATGTTGAAAGGAAGAGTTAAACTAAAGTTTCACTGGATTATGTATTTGGCTGTTAAATTGACGTATACTTTTTTCATGTAGTTTATTTTTGTCTTTTTTTTTAAACATCTGTCACATCATAATGTTGTGACTTCAGCGATGATTGAGAGCGTCACGTCTTACAAGGCCACATAACGCCTACATTTGAAGAAGTAGCAGGTCTCTGTCTGTAGGTTTAATGAGCTCATTGGCTTAAACAAATACATACAATGCAGATTATATTCAACATAATTTAGAATACAGTGAAAAGAGGAGACACATGCCAGTCTCATGTGTTTGGAATAACTATGAAGCCACCGTGCACTTGACGTCTCCTGTTTGGTCAGCATAGAAACAAGAAATAACAAAGGTAAAGGAATCCAGGTGTTTTAAAGTGGAATATTTGTAGTTTAGACAAATATTTTGGCACCTTTTCAGAAAGAATTTCCGCACACTAACACAATCAAGATAAAAAACTACTTTTTTCTGTTTTAAGAGGAAAACTGGAAAGAGGAAATAAAAATAAATGTGTTTTTTTGTTTGTGTGATGACATGCAGGAAGAATGAGGAGCCATCCAGGCACATGGATTCAGTGTGTCACCATCTCCAGTGTCTCCATGACGGAGATATGATTCCTTCTTGTGCTCCGCACAGCTCCTTCTCACAGTCAGATCTGAGCTCTGTGGAGAACTAAAGTGCCGGATGCATTATTTGTGCATGACATTGGAGGTTCTGGGTCTCTTTCTAGAGTGTGTCCAGAGCATTTTCCCATTTTAAAAAAATTGCAGATGAACATACCATAAGACTCCGGTGCCTCTGTGATTATGATGGCGTTTTAGTTTAATAAGAGAGGGTACCTTGATCTTGTTGTGTGGGTGGTCTTCATAGCAGCTGGGTGGATAAATGCACCATTATCTTTATTTTTTTTCTTTTTCTTTTTGAGAAAGTAGTAATTCTTTACAATTTCTAGTCAAAATTTGCTTATCTCTTATCAGGGAACATCTCCTTTTCACCCACTAGCTGCCCATCTTGTTATTACAAAAAAGCAAAAAGAGATCCAGAGCTCATACACAACCCTGGCTCTGTAAAGTGGAAACAAACATGGTGGGGGCAGCCCACTACAAAACCATTACAAACCGTTCCCTGACAGAGGGAGGGTTCGTGCTCGTGGGTGTGTAAATGAAGTGGGGGAGGGGGAGAGGCTTGAGATCTCCAGATGAGCATGCTTTCATGGGGTGGGGGTAGGGATGGAGGGTCTATTCCAGCTGGTACACCCTGGACAGGCCGTTGCTCCATCACAGAGCTACCCAGAGACAAATGATACAAATCTGCGCTCGTTCCCTTGTTTTTGGCCGGTGGGAGGAAGAAGCTGCAAAATCAAGGAAAACCCACGTCCACGTGAGGACATGCAATCGCCACGCAGGAAGAACCAAGTCAAGACCCAAACCGAGAGCCTTCTTGCTGTCAGGCGAACGCGCCAGTCGCCACATTCCTGCGCTGCCCCAAGGTGCATATTGTTCCTGAAAATGATTTGGTCCAAATCGCATGTCAAATAATCTGTTGCATCTCTCACCCAGCAACACAAACTAAGTAAAGTCATCAGTGAGCAGAATCAATGCAGCTGCTCGTGTGGTTCTGTATGGAGAACAGTGGACCATTAATAAAATACAAAAATCAATTGCCCGGAGTCACTTTGAGAGAAGGCATTTGTACGGCAAAAACTGGAAATAACTGGCCTCTGGAAAGTCGCAGCACCAACACAGCTAAGTTTTTCCTTAAAGGAATGTTGAAACCGTCAGTTCCTTTAAATTAAGGTTAAAAATTGATTTGTTTACAGATGGCTTTGACTGAATTATTTAAACCATTCTGAATTTAGATTTAAACTATGCTCATTTCAGTACTAAATTGTAAATCTAGTTGAAGTCTAACTTTTCTTTATTCTGCTACTGAAATGTTACATATAGTTTTTTTCATCTTCAATTTTTATCTTTTTATTATGTAAAGCTCCTTGAACTGTCTTGTTGCTGAAATGTGCTAAACAAATCAACTTGGCTTATAGAATCAGTGCTACTATGTGACTGGTAAAGCCCAGTAGTACTTGCAGAAGTAAGTATGTAGTTCTTACTATATACTTAAGCTTAAGTAACCACTATGAATGAATGGAAAAGTCTAGAAGAACAGAATGTGTCATTTCCTAAGTGACTCTATCCAGGCACTAAAATGTTTCAGATTCATCTAAGATACTCAAAATCGGTCAATTTTCAACACTTTTTGGGATCCAAAATATTTACATGCGCATGTTTTGCCCATTACTTGAAATGGCCACACTTCCTCAAAAGCTCTAATGCTACTATATTGTGAATACTTTAAAAAAAAGTTACAAGTCTGTTTTTCTTTGCAAACCCACATTTTGTCTTGAGGGAAAAGTGCAGAAAATTTGTGTTTTCAAAAAACACTCTTATAAAGAGGGAGGTTTAAAACAAGTTCAAGCCCTATTCCTTTATTTGTTTACCTCATGGTGGCCAACACGCCTGTTACACATCTTCTCGTGAGACTAGGTTGACTCGGGGTTTGCACGCGTGCATTGAAAAGGGATACGTGTCCAAACATCCGTCAGAGTTTGCTGTTCCTTTGTAAGTGCTAATAAGCAAAAGTAACTTTGTAATCCGAGACGGCCCCATCTTCACCAGTCTCTTTCTGTCTCTTTCTGACTTACAAGGGATTAAGTTGTCAGGTTATAATGAACTCTGAGTGCCCTCCACTCAGACAAAACCGTCTTAAGGTCCTCGCCGTCCAGTTATTTATAACTCGGCTGGGTAAGCCTCCCCTCTCTGCAGCCCACCTCAGCGCACAGGCCTCTGTGTTCAGCTGGTTACCCTGCGAGAAGCTAGTGAAAGATCTCTTTCTTTTTTTATCAATCGACGTTACATAATGAAGTGTTGCGTTGCTGTACCTGTTCACGTCTCGGTCTATATGTTCTACAGTTCAGACATGCAACAAGATAGCTGCTCAGTGGCCAAACTTTCCAAAGACTTATGTAATAGACCTTCACTGAAGAGCACCAGACCAACAAGTGCACTGTTCCTGACGTCACCTGCCTGCGTATGCACACACACACACACACACACACACACACACACACACACACACACACACACACACACACACACACACACACACACACACACACACACACACACACACAGTTAATTACTAGTGTGGAGTGCAGCCAGCAGAATGCAGACAGCACTGGTCTTCTCGTCTTTTGTTCTTTTGTCTTGTTATCTTGGTTCCTGCTCTACCTTCTTTTCCCACTTTCTCTCTTGATTTGCTCACAGCCCACCTATCTGGGACTGAGATCTATTTCTGGGGCTCGGTGCCGGCCAAGTATCGGCTGCAATATGTAGAACACATCATGAGTAGGGGCCCCTCTGAGACGGTGTGTGTTCTGGCTGAAGCACTGTGTCGAGTGAACGAAAGCCACCTCTCGATCTTCAACTTTACACCGGCTTCTGTTCCTGCTTTAAACACATTTGTGGCACATTTATTGCATCTTCATTCTTGATTTTACTTAGGAAAATGTTGGTGTAAAGTAAAACTTTAATCATCATATTAGTTTTGACGCACCGCTGATTACATTTACATCCGCGTATTTCCACGTTTATTAGAATTAAATTCCATTGTTCAACTTGACACCTGATTGTGTTTTACATAGACTTTAATGGTAAGCTTTTTATACTGAAATGTGACATTTATCTTTAAAGACAGTTGCTGTCAGTTTGAAGTCCCGATAAAATGTTTTCCAGATATTTTCCTGATATTTTGAGTCCCTCTACTGAAATCGAGCGCACAACCCTGAAGAAGAAGGAAGACATCGTGGGAAAAACCTGACCTTTCCACATGTCAGCTGCTGGCATCCCTGCAAATTCTTTTCAACTTTCAGGAACAAGTTGCTGACATTTCTGTGTGCTGACACATTTTCCAAATTAAGAAAGAAAATTATTTTCATTGCTTGACGTATTTTTTTTGATGAAAAACGTTGAGCGTGAGCACAAACCATAATGAAAAGTTTTATAAAATGGTCATTTTTGAAAGAATTTTCTGCATCATAATAAATGATTGACATTTACTGATAAAAGAACAAAAAAATCAAACAAAAAGCAAAAAATGATTTACACACAAACAGGTTGTGTTAGATGGAATTTATTTAGGTTTGCCCTAGTAGTGTAAAAAGCTATATTATCTAAGAAAAAGGGTCCTAAACAAACTTGGAAATGAATTTTTCTGCCACCCTACTGGATCTCTTTTTATTGTATCGGCCCCACCTGGATGACACGGCAGTTTCTTTTTTGCATTCCTCTATTTTCCCTTTATGCACATCTAATATCCAAGCACTAAATTAATATTTTAGGCGATGCTGTGCACAATGAACTCTGCATTTGTCGATAACCATCTTCTTATGCCGTTGCTCTGCAGACCAACGCCGCACATCATTTTTATTGGAGCGCTGCGTTTTACTCTAGAGACGTCGTTGTGATATACTTGTGGAGGCATCCGCGCTCCCACTTATACAGTACCCAGGCGTGACATATTCCATTTACATGTAAATGTACAGCTCCTGACAAATGTGGGCACAATGGGACTTAGTTCAAAGCCCCCCACTGTCACCCCCCAGACTTCAAACCTCCTAAAAGAGCAGCCGCTGATAAATCATGGCTTTCTTGTAACAGGCTGACAAACCATATGATTGGACTAACCGTATGATTATATCACAGTCAATCACCCATGCGGAGCTCTTTGGAGAGATGGAGACTATATGACCCACATGCACTAACCAGTTTTAAATGATTGAATTACAAAATGCCTCTTGAGTTTACTGTGCTGCTGATAGTTTCTAAAATGATTTACTGATCTTTTGTTAAACACTGAAAGCCTGATTACATTGTCATATAGCTTCTTGGACTGTGGACCACCACAACAAAATATTAATTTAGTCCCTGACAAATGATTCATTCAAGCGCAATCGAAGTGTGTAGTGTAAAATAATCTGGAGTTAAACATGCGGCGATCAAGATTTATTTCACTTTTCCTTTAACAATCACACAATCTTAATTGTTAGAAACACATCCCTGAACAATCCAATTTACTGATTATCATGCTCCATTTGTAACAGATTAAACATGTCTAAACTGTGTATAATCAGATCGTTTGTACTTTGCTCAGTGCATTGATTCGGCGCCTGCATGCGTTTTGGCCACACGATTCACTTCTCCGTCTCCAGGCTAAAGGTCATGGGGGATTGTGGCAGCACGCTGCTCCGCAGGCTGCGTTTGCGTCACCGTATTGAGTCAGGTGCACTCCCAAGGATCTCGTTGCCAGCTGCCGTCGAGGCAGGGATAATCTGCCTAAGCAGCTTTCACATGATTTCACCCACAGGGAAGAATTTAGGAGAGGTTTGTAAACCTCTTCAGACCTGGCCTTGGATCTTCCTCCTGCTTTGACTTAAGAGGTGAACAAGGAATTTACGGCAGACACCACACAGAATATGTAGTTTATTTATCCCTATACACTCACAATCCTTGGTGATGTCTAATATATGTACACATTTTCCATTAGTGCCTTGCTTTGTGGGTTTATTAACAAATACCTGTCACTCCAACAGCCATTACACTGAAGAGATCAGAAGATAAGTCCTGATAAGGAACGCAGATCAGATCTTAAACAAATTAAATGAATAAATGCTCAGGGGGACAGCATCTCCCCAGCAGATAAAGGACAAGGTTTAGATTTAAGTCCTGGAAAAGATTATAGGAAGTTTCTGTGACCTTCTCTGCAAGAGCCACATGAACTGAGTTAATCTACTGACAGCTAGGGGTCAAAGTCAGCGACCTGAGGTCTGTACACACTGTGCAGGGCTGTAACTTGTAAAGCATATTCCAAAGTGCAAAGGCAACTTTGTGCATGGAAGAGAACCCGCCTCACTGATTGCTCAGTGATCACGCAAAACGTTGACCTTTAGCTTTTGGTTACAGTACACATTGAAATTGTCCAATTTCAGTTACAAAACTAAGAGCAAACTAGAGGGGAGCTCAGATTTATCCCCCTTTTGCATTGGAGTCGCTTGGAATTCTTGTTGAACTTTAAGTTTAAGCAGTAAAATAAAACATTAAATACACATGAGTAACACTTATTATACAACAACCATTTAAAATTAATTTAAAAATCTGATTCAAGAGATAGTAAGACTAAATGAAAGTCAACAAGATGCAATCGGTCATTGTGAAAAACTGTAAAGCATGAACTCCTTTTTTGATCCCTTCTGGATTTCATCGCGCTTTCTAAATTCAGCAAGTTGAATTTACGGTGAAAACAGATTACAGCCTGCCGAACTTTGTGTGTGTGTGTGTGTGTGTGTGTGTGTGTGTGTGTGTGTGTGTGTGTGTGTGTGTGTGTGTGTCTGTGCGTGTGTCTGCACGTGTGCGCTCAGCAAATTCCTGGCTGATGTTGATTAAAAGAACGCAACAGTGAAATGTTTGCTAAAAACGATTGGTTAATCAAATCCAAACAAAAGCTCCTCTGTTGCATCTTAGCATGGGTGTAATCAATGACATTAATTATGGCTGGATTCCATGGAGACGTCTCAGTTCTGTGTTGCACATTAAATACCCCCGACGTGGCATTAATGTGACACTCAAACAAGCCCTTGTTAGATTCTGATATTACCCGTTCTCTTCTTCATATAGTGCCTGTTTTGTGCCTTTGAAGTACAGTGGGCTTTTGTATTTGTGACTGTTTAAAAGATAGATTCATTTTAATTAAATTATCATCGTGACAACCTACGGATGCAAAACTGAGCAGATAACTGCACCACCCTACCACAATATAGTAAAGTGCTGGTCACTATCTCATCTGCAGATGCTATAAATTGTTTGAGTAAGGATTTACCATCACTGCTAACAGACCAGCTCACACTTTCTGATTATTATTTATGTACCTCATGGAAATATAACATACATCTCCAGCAGGAAGTGTGGTACCAAAGTCCATATACCTGCGGACTGGTGAACTTGTGCGTTACGGTTCAGCGGCCAACATGGGAATGTTGTATCCAAGGATGCTAAGAACAATGCACTTATACATTATTAAAATTTAATGCCAAAACGCTGAGTGAAGAGACTGTTAATATATTCTCCTGATGAATGTCTCACTTCAGCGAGACAGAGACCCAGAACCCCCTTGATGTCATTAATGAACGTTTACAGAGCTAAAATGTTTATTTTTCCTGTTGATTAATAAAAGCTGACCTACAGCGGGAACTTAGAGACGTACATACTGATAGAAGCAGAACGCATGTGTCCAATTAGAACAGAAAAGCTTTGAGTCGGTACTAAATCTTGTTTGACGGCAGCGTTTCTGTGGAATCAGTCCTCCTTTAATGATCTTCCTCCACATCCGTTTGCAGCAGCTGTGCATTCATCATGCTCTGCAATTCTGTTTTGCTCTTCACAGCTGGCGAAACAGCTGGCGCAGGTGTAAACCACCCTGGTATCGTGTCATCGGTGCCATTTATTCGTCTCTGAACGAGAAAGCAGGTACGCCATGTTTTTCTGTGTGGACGATATTAAGATTCCTTCAGTTGCTGCGTTAGATAAAGCAATTTTGCTTCTTCTAGTCTTGCTGTCATCGAAGCTGTCCTAACAAACACTCAGCAGGCTGTCGTGTACCTGCAGAGAGTTTGTTAGAGGAGGATTGACTTCTGTGAGGTCACTCCAGCACGAAGCCTTGATAGCTTGCACGAGTAGCTGCCTTTCAGCAAAGTTCTCCCATTGCCACAGAGGATTTTTGTATCTCATTTGTCACGACGAGTCGCTTGTTGGTTATCTGATCCAGGCCCGTCATAACTACGTTAGAATGGGTTTATGGATGATGGAGGCTTCTCTGCTCTTTCCGGTTGGTTGGCATTCCTCTCCGTGTTCTGTCATCATCATAATTCATAACTACATCTTAATTACATCTAGATATGTCTATTGACTTTGATTGGACACAGGTGGACACGAGCCAGTTTGTAGCTACATCTCATAGGCTCGTCTCTCATCAGATGCAGAGATGAATCATAAGTCCCAACAGACTGTCTTGATGTTTACATGAAAGGGAATAAAGTGCCCACAAAACCATTACTGTATGGAGAACAGTATATGAGGTAATGGGGGGGTTGTATTTACTCAGTTTGAGGTTAGTGTGAAATGAAACAAAATCTGAAAGGCTTGATAACTTTGTGAGCACTGCATCCACACATTTGCTTTCATGAACATTATTCCATACAGCAAACTCGTCCGACCCGGTTGGGTCAGGTGGCTCCATCCGTCTGCATCTCCCTCTCCTCGTGCATCCTTGTTTCTTCACTCTCCCAATGCACTCACGGCCCAATTCACTAGGAATAACTCAGGTAGCCGAGACACTGACTTCAAGCAAACATACACAAAACACAAGGTAAAGGTGTGACCCTAGGACGCAGCGTTATGACGCATTAATGCAGAGTACTGGCAGTGCTACCTAAAGAGGATGTACAGAAGACAGACTGGAATAATCCCGTCGGTGTCTCCTCTACGTGTGTGTGTGTGCGTGTGTTTGTGAGCTGTGCACAAGTCCAACTGAAGCAAAGGAGGATTGTGGGGGTGGAAGGGGATGATGAAAAGGTCTGCCAATATAGGTACATGCAGGTAAAAGAGTAGCAGACAAGAAGATAAAGAGATTGGGCCACATATACAGAGCTAGGAGCCAGACCGCAGTTAAGGTACTCGATAAAGACGACGATGTACGTCAGACAGGCTGAGCAAGGAGTCTGCCCAGTTCCTGGTTCCATCTGTGGTGTTAAGTAAGATCTCGAGGAGTGAGAGAAGGCAGCACAGAGCATGTGTGCAAGGGAGAGTAAGCCGGGACATCTGGTTTTGTTAAAGCCTCAGAACATTCCTTCCCTCTGTTCGATGCTGGCTGGCAGCTTTTAAAAGGACACGATCGCTTTCACATCCTGCTCTGGGCATTGCCATCTCTCTTGAAGTTCGATTTATGGCTGCCGAAGGTCACATGCAACATGCATGATGCATAAATGTTTATGTGTTTTCCTTAGCATGACACTCTTGGCTGCTGGAGGAAAAATGTTAGTGACAGCAGGCTTCATCTGTCTGTCCTTTAATTTATTTCTTGTTCTGATAACTTTACCAATTACGTTTCTTTTTTTTTATGGAGTCAACAATATCTATTATAACAGTAAGACAAAGAAAAAACAAAAAAATGACTGGTTAGTTTCACAAGTTGCTTTGACCGATCTGTTAAATCTCAAGCTCGTGAACAGCTTTTAAACAAAAACTAATTCAGAAATTTGTCTAAACATTAAAAGCTCAGTAAAATTTCACAAGTTTCACAAATAACTTTTTCTTTTACATTTTAGATATTTATATTTTATGCCTGAAATGAGGGGGTGAAAAAAAGCACCTTAATATAAGTTCAGGATGACGCAAGTCAGGTGAAACTAATGTGCCAATATTGCACAAAACAGGACAATAACACATCGCTAAATTGAAAAAAAAAGAAAAAAAAAGGTGAACTGTATATCCATCATTAAAACTAAGTCAGAATGACAGATGTCCTCCGTGATGCAATATTGTTGTTACATGATACAGCAGGTGTCATGGTGCGAGTCTGAACACATGAACATGCTGCATAAGTGACACGAGTTTCAGGCTCAGCAGGAAGAATCCACTTATCACTTTAATATTTTGGTCAGAGGATGAATTTCACTCTGTCATTATCTTCATGTCATGGCTGGGAATGGGCAGACCTTCATCGCAGGAAACGGCCGACCACAACAGTTCTTCAGCTGGCAGCTTTAGTTGGTACATGAAAACATAAAGCTTGCCAGTGAAGAACTGCTGTAGGTCAGCCAATGAGAACGCTACTCCCGAAATGGAGTTACATACCGTAGGTTCTCCTGAGGGATGGTTTAAGGCAATTTGCTGCTTGCTGTGACAGAAACAGAGGGTAATAGGATGAGACACCTGTCAATCAAAAAATAGCACACTCCTGTTAGACGCTTACATCCCCTCAATCAGGCAAAATTACAAATTAAGAGACTAAATTAACTGTTACGGTCATAACCTTGTCTCACAAAGATAATGATCCATGCTGCGTGTCCAGACAGATTTATGGTGATATCAGTTGAATTTTCTGCAGTTATTGTTATTTATTTATTTGTTCATTTCCCTAGCAACTGTTGCTCCATCTTTAAGGCCCTTATATGTTGGCTTCTGCTTTCAGCCAGAATGGTTGCAGCTTGGTACAGAAACACCCACAGACTGCTTCTGTGTTGGCTTGAAGAGGATCTCTTGAGAGAAAGGTGAAGAGGTAGAGAGAACAATGAAAAAGAAAAAAAAATTATTGTTCTTATTTATGAATATTGCAGTTTACAGGCAGCTTAAGAGCATGTGTACACAGGAAAAACCCCACTGTGTCCATGTAACAGCATGAAACTAACCTGCATGGAGAATGCCAGCCTAAAGCCCCAGAATTCTCTCTGCTTTTGCTATAATTGAATACAGAAGTCTTGACTTACGAGATAGTTTGGCCTCTGCTTACAGCCTGGAACTCCTGATAGAAAACAGCTCATGTCCTGTGGGGAAGTTCAGCTTACGGCAGCCATACAGAGTGGAATGAAGGAATTTTCTTTACAGTTTAGACACTTCCACACCCAAGGGAGTGAGACTTGTTTTCACCAGCCTGTCAAGTATTTCCTTATTTCACCTTGGGAAAATCCCCCAAATTTGCATCCCTGTGAATGTAATTTAGAGAAAATTTGGTGGAACAGTGAAGCTCCTAATCGGAATGACATTCAACTACTTTGAGATCATTTTAAAAATTTAAGCATAGCCTTGAGTGTTAGAGATTAAAAACAAATAAACTCTTTGTGTGACGTGCCATTTTCACATCCCCCTTCAGATGGCCACTGTGTAATACTTCTGATTAGCCCAGGATTTGTCTTCCCTGGCTTCCATTCAGCTGGCCTAACTTCAACTATTGCAGTCAGCCTGTCTGAAAAGCCTTCCCCTAGCAGCATATTCTTTCACAGTTCAAGGACAGGACTTTAGGCAAACTAGCTCCCAGCAGCACGGCGAACCCAGCAACCCCTAGAAACTCAACGAACCTCATGCTGCTCTGAGCAGCGCTGGAAAGCTCTGGACTGCAGAGACACACATATGCGCGCATGCACACACACTGTCCTCTTCCAGTCATACTAGTTTGCAAAAGAATTCTGAATGGGCTGTTGGCCTTGATGTTGTATTGAATCCAGAGGGGTCCATTGTGAGTGTGTAATATTGGAGAGGACATCCAGGGAAAAGGCTCCTCCTTTGTACTCATTGAGTAAATTTACAAAGAGGCACCTGATAGCACCATTGGCCTTTGTTAATAGTGACAAGATTAGTTTCCTCTTGCATTCCACAGATTGCATTTAAGCGGGCAGGAAGATTAACGTTTACATAAGGACGAAGAGATACATGCAAAGAGATGCAATAAATAAAATACTTCAGAGGAAGAAAGGATAGTAAAAAGGGAGCAGGAAATGGTCACAAGGTCAGAGATCAGCACTACGAGAAAAGAAAACAGACTGGTGACCATGCAATAACCCTAATATGACACAGAATGAGACAGTTCTCCCACTGGCAGCATACTAAAATCTAGCAACTTGTCAGTTCGCATCACAAGCACAATGACAAATGAAGGAAGCGCTTAAAAAAAACATGTGTAAACTATGGAACTATGGAAAACAAATAAGCAAAAGCATGACTTTCTTTTTTGCACAACATTCCCTGAAACATGACACCAGAACACAAGAAGTCATAAAAATGTCATCAGTCAAAAAAAAAAAAAAAAAAAAAAGACCTAAACAAAAAGCTGTGTGTAAATAATAGTAAAAAATGAATTAAAAAAACAAAAGATGCAAAACTTTACTTTTGAAAAACACATTTATCCTTTTTCATTCCGATTATATGGATTGTTTTTTTCACAGGGCATGAAAGACAACGGTTTAGCCTCTGGCCAATTTTTTTGTTCTTTTTGTATTTTTTTTTTTTTTTTCCAAGGCTGTTAAGACAGAAAACTCAGTTTTCTGCCCTAAATGTAATTTTCAACCCCTATCATTTCTTAGCTATGTTCTCTGTGCTCACATTATGTTAAGTATTCACACAACATGTTCACTGAGGCCATCCCAGAGTGGAGAACACAATGTACCAGAGGACTGATTTATTACACAGGGCTGATGATTCCCAGGACAATTACAGCCAGCCTAAGTAACAGGCTGAAAATGGCTTCTCAGAGTGTGTATATATAAACACGCAAACACACAAGCAGCATGCAGCTTTTGAATGATTCAGACCCAACTGGCAATGTGCAGGTGATAAGTTAAGTCCTGGAGGAAACCTCTCCAAACTGAGTCCTTACTGCAAGGCTAACCTCCACCACAAAGTGTCCAGCGTGTGTTCGTTTTCACTTTTTGCTAAAAAACCCCCCCAAAAAAAGCAAGATAGGGCGACTATTTTTACTATTGATTTTGGTCGACAATGTTGACTAGTCGTGGCACCCGTGGTGGAGACTGTACTGCTGTCTGATGGTGTAGAAATATAACTCAATCAGTACAGGCTACATGTTTGTCCTTTCTGTGATGGACCGGTGACCTGCCCAAGAAGTAATCCCGCCTTCGTCCCAATGAATCCCGAGATAAGGTCCAGCCACGAGGCAACAAAAAAGCCCATATGTGGATACAAGAAACCACCAATTACAATGAGAATATAGATGCTGGCATAACACTTTAGGGATTCTTTATGGCAGGTTGCATACGATTAAGTATGTGATTGGTGTGTGGTGAGGAAGGAGCCCATTTGCAACAGATTCTTCCAGATTCTTATATGTTTTCAATACCTAAAAATTTCAATTTCAAGCAATCTTATTTGACTCTTGAGTGCAAATATTTCCACTTGAGAGCCTCGACCTTGACAGAAAAGCTAACAACTGTGTTATGCCAGCAGCCTTCCACCATAAACCAGAATGATCAATTCACAGTGTTACAGTTGCGCAACTCAAATTTAGTTTGTCCCATGCAAGACATTCTCCACTATCACTAACACAAACACACACACACACACACACACACACACACACACACACACACACACACACACACACACACACACACACACACACACACACACACACACACACACACACACACACACACACAAGCAAATGATTTGTTCTTGGAGGGATTGCATTCAAATATCAATTTAGGCTACAAATACAAAAATAATCCAAAACATGTGTTCATTGGAGCTGTTTAAGAATTTTCTTGGAATCTGTAATATAAATAGTATTCCAGCAACACTGAGCATGTCATGCAAATTATAGTGACGTAAAAATGAAAGTATGGCTCGATTTTATTCCTATAATATATATAAATATATATATATATATATGCACATGTGTGTGTGTGTGTGTGTGTGTGTAATGAAATATTTTTGAGTAATAGAGAAATAATTAGCAAGAGTGGCTTTACAAACTCTACAGATATAAATTAGATTGCTGCATGTTAAAGTTTATGACAGTACAACTACAAAAAGACTGAACAGGTATGGCTTATTTGGAGGCGACGCCAAGTAAAAGTCTCTGTTCTCTAATGTAACTTGACAGCTTGGCGTAGGTTCGCAAACTTGATCTGAACAAACTAGAAGACATCTGAAACACTGTCGTTTGGAGAATCGAGACTACATTTGAGATGCTCGGTCACAATGCAAAACATCACATTTGCCATAAATCAAAAAAGGGATATAACTATAATCACCTTTTATCAACTGCTAAGGACTGAGGTGGAAGGGCGATGATTTAGCCTTGTTTGGTAGCCACAGGACCTGAGCACCTTGCAGTCATTACGTTGTCCATAAATTTTTTCGTGTTATGCTGTTGATCTTTAGTGGCCTTTTTCTCCTCTCATTCTCAAAATGTTGTCTTAATATAATAATAAACTGCTGGACACCTTTTACAGAAGGTGTTTTGGACATGCCTAATCTGAAGGATGCCTAAGGGCAGACCCAAAACTGTCTGGAGGGGTTGTATGTTGTTGGTTTGGGAACACCTTGGTCCTAGTAGAAGGAGAGAAGATGAGTAGGGATACGGATGTCTGCTGACCTCTGCTCAGACTTTTGCCACTACAAGCCAAGCCTGGATGATTATTAACAATTAAAAAAGAAAGAAAGAAAATGAATGGATGGATGTTAATCGTTACAAGTGGAAAAGTTCCTTTTTCACTGCTGTATGTGCATTGTCAGTGCTTCTATCCACCAGGTATAACAGGTTTACTTCAGAATGTACTTCAGAATAATATGATGAATTTCAACAGGTTTACATTAAACAAATACACAAATCTGAAGTGTGGTTCTCATGGAGATGCATGCCAACACTAGTGCCGTGTCACAAGAGCTTCTGGCTCCTGCCATTGATCAGAGAAGAGGGAACAGCATTAAAGTTAGTGGAATCTGTTATTGTAACGATATAAAAGCGTTTTGTATATGCAGGAAGCACATGTGTAAAATGTATATATGCACAGGGACAAAGAGTTGGAGTTGGGTTTCGATGGTTCCATCATGGTTTACAGGCGTGACCAGCTTTTCTCTCACATGAATGACAAAATGTGACTTGACACTGCTGACAGAAAATGAGCAAGCAGGCTGACTGTGAGCATATTACATGCCTTTGCATCCATATTGTATATTCTGTTTGTGCCCAAGGCTGCTGTTTATCTGAATATAAATTAATGATTCAAACTGAAACCAGTTACAGTTGGAATGGATCAACAACTTCAAGTGGTTGACAAAAAAACCTTTTTCTTTTTTTTTTAAATCAGACTTCAGCCCTGTAAAAGCAAATATGCTCCTCATAAGAGATTTTGTCTGGTTAGGCCTCTTTACATGAAGGAAACATCCAGTAATGTTCCAAAGTGGTGTAATAAGAGGTTTTCTTCTAATTTAGAGGCCAAAGCTGGAGGGTTGGGGGTGAATTAGAGGGACGTGCAGAGAAACAAGAATGGGTGGAGCCCGTGAAACAAGTAACTCCACTACACACAAATATACACACAAACCCAACATCTTAGAACATTTTTGCTCCTAAAATACACATCAAGCCAAAACAACCTCATACAATTATGCCGTAGTCATTGTACACACTGGTGAAAAAAACGTAAGACCGTCTTTCATCTGGACTACACAGCTTTCAAATGTGCTGGTTTCCTTTAAAGGCACTTTGGTATTTGCTGAAGGAAGACAGTGATGTAAGCTGACAGGAAGTCAGCAGGTGGGGAAGAGGAAGAGGACATGGGCTCTCCTGTGAAGACCTGCAGAGTGTCTACTTCTGTGATATCATGACATGAGGCAACCTAGTCCAGGCATTCACACATGAGACAGTGACACAGGATTACTTCAAATCTGTGCACACTTGGGTCTGATGCATGCAGATTCCTTATGAAAGACATCATTTCTCATAGTTTATACACAGACTCACAAACATGCACACATACACACTCAAATCCCACTTTGAAAAGTTGAACTGAACGGGGTGAAGAGACAAAGGTCCTGAGACACAAGGGAGATGCAACACAGAGGAGTGGAAGTAGGGGTGTGAACACTGGATAAAGGAGGCCCAACATAAAGAAAAGATTTGTGTGCTTCCTCCGGCTGTCATCTCCCTTCCTACCACTGGGAAGAAGTGTGTCAAAGAGTACATTGTTTCTCCTATGTATCTGTTTGTGCCCATTCCCTGCTCCAGTTAAATGTCTCTGTAGTCCCCATGAATACATCCTTCCTCTGTCTCCCTCTATATACGTACAGCCTCCCTCTTAAACTAGCAGTTTAGTTAGCGGGCTGAAAGACAGGAAATGCCTGTCGGGCAAATGAATAAGAAGTGGCAGCTGCCCATGCATGGTACGAATCCAGAGAATCTCCTCAGTATCATCCCTTCCCTCTCTTTAGAGGAGCAGAAAGAGACATAGAGGGATAAAAAAAAATGCCATCTCTTTAATGATCAGTGTCCTTTTCTTAACTATTTTCTCTAAATATATACTACAGGGTAAACACTACATAAAGAGTCAGATTGAATGGGGAGTCCTATACCGCCCCACTTTAGATTTTATGATAATGTGAACAAAGCAAAGTAGGGTCACGATACTAGTTGCTTTGTGGTAAGACTCCTTCATTCTTTACCTCGTCCCCATGAAATTTCTCTCGACAACATTGGGCATCATAAGCCTTCAATGGTATTTGCAACTCAAGAAAAATCTGGAGTAGGTTAAGTACCGGGGTTTGTACCAGGGATGCCTGATATATCATTGTAACACCCACACTGTGATATTTACGTACACAACAGCCACACCACAGGGCATGTAACAACAGGTCATGCTGCAAAACTCAAACAGTTCTCATTTTCCTAAATTACAAGAGCAGTTTGTCTAATATAGAATAATGTACTCAAATCTAAGCAGTCTTGTATGCATAAGGAGAAAAAAAGCACCCACCCGAACACTTGTAAATAGTTAGAAATGCAGAATGCAAAGGTGCATCCATTTATTCCTTTAAAACAAATGACGGTGGAACCTCCTGTTTGAGTAGCAGAGCGGTTCAATCCATTTTCTTTCCAGATTCCCCATTCTTCCACTGAGAGATCACTATCCAGAGTAGGAGAGACTCTGCAGCCTTTAAAATACAGGAAACTGAAAAAGGGATTACAGTTATGGTCAAAGCCCTCAGTTTACAATTGTTTTATTGCATACTGCTCTGAAGCCACATTCTTGATTAGTGGAGTCATATTGAGTGTCTTCATCAGAGGTACAGGTAAATCCAGAACCCTGGATGTAATAACATTTACTATACGCTTGTCCGACAATAGATTGAGGCAGGTTGATCAAAGTTTTGCTGCAGTTCCTACAGAATCAGTGTGAGATTTTTCTAATAGATGCCTAATATTCACTCATCTTTTACCATGTTTTTTTAAAGCCCTGTTTACAGCAGCTGGTTTTAAGTGATTAGTCAGACCCCAAATGTAACTCCGCCGCTTCATTCAGTGTGGTGTGAAGGTTTTAAAAATTGCTTTTACAACTTTCAGTGCCCGTTACATTGGTAATTCAACATAATGTCATGTTGTGTACAGTTAAAGAAGGGGAGGCTGAATAATGCTGTATTGTGATACAGACAGTGTTGTGATATGTCATGACTATTTGATTTGGCCATTGCTTCCGACACCCAAATATATGCTCACAAGGACAGAAAAGGGTCTTTTTTTCATTATATTTCCTCTCCTACTACTATGGGGAAGGGTTCAAGAGAAGTAATTGAAAAAGGGAAATCCTTATTTGATCTCCTTCATGCATCCCAAAACATATTTTAAAGTATAATAGTAATTTTTGTTTAATTAAATAAAATAAAAAAATAAAAATATATTAAAAAAAAACAAAAAAAAAAACACACACATGCAGCAAGTGCCATTCCTCTGAATACTCATCCCACTCCAGGAGGGTGTACGTTTAGGTACAAGACACATGGCATGGATTTTATATTCAAAATTCACATGTGATTGCCTGTATGAGTACGTGTTTCTGTGAGAAAGATTGTTTCCTGCTGTTCTGGCCCCAGCTGTACCCAGATGGCCGAAGAACACAGTGTGCTAAGCTAACAGAGACGTTCACCCTGCGTTGGTGAGCTGGAAGAACACTGTGGTCTGAAACGCCACAAAGTATGAACCGAGCTCTAACAACATTTAACTCTTTAACAACATTTAACTGCAAAGCTGTGACCTACACAAAAATACACGTCCACTCTTTAACGGCAGAAGTCCCTATGCAGGTGTTGACCGAACACATTAGATACGCTGTGGTGTCGGTGTCAAGGAAAGAGGTCCAAAAAATGCATATAAAAGGGAAAAACATAAAATTAAATACAATTTTTTTAAAAAAAAGGACACTTGCTCTGGAAGCCCAAAGTGATTGAAGTCATTTTGTTCAATTATCAAACATGCAAAGATGTTAACTCTAAGATTATATAGAAAAACTGCTAATTGACAGTATTTGACTTTTCTTTATTGGAGTGATTAAGGAGAGAAGTTGCATTTCAAATTTTGTCAATTGGCTAATTTGCTCTGCTCTGAATAACCCTTAAATGGGGAAAGTATAACAACGTACAATACTGCAGGGGCCATCATTACTTCTAAAGTAATCCTTTGAAACAGAAATATTTGGTGTTTAAAGGTATTCGTATGGAGAATACATGATAAGGGACAATAATTAACAATTCATTCAGGATGCATTTACCTTTCCCTTATTTTAGTTTGTGCTTTCCTACATCTTCTCCACCATCTCATATGCTTCGCTAAGCTCCAATGCTCCAACTACTGAGCACTAACTTTTCTTACAATCTCTTTTTACCCTCCATGATCAGTTTAGTATTTCATATCATCTTCTTCAGACTACCTTAATTTTCTCCTCCTTATCCTCCTCCGCTCTCGCTGTGTCTTTAGGTTGGTCAGTTCAGCGAGGCCAAGTTACATTCCTTGGATGCCTCTTACATATGGTCCGCATTCCAGCCGGTCTGCTGAGAGGCCCACTGCTCCTCACTGCCGGCCCTGCAGAGACCAGCCAAAAGCTGAGCGTGCTACTGCATTGCTTCAGCTTCAAATAATCTTAACACAGCTTTAGTTTTAGGTCAGGCTGTACTTTCACGAGGCTAGACCTTACCCACCAATCAAATCTCAGAAAGGCCCAACCCAAGCCTCCACTAATGTTTCATTTAGCTTTCTTTCCTTCCGTCCCTTAGGGTACTGGAGTTGCCTTTATGTATGTGTGCAAATTTGAAAAAGCGCAATTGTCGTATTTTTTTAAACTAGGTCACCTATAGAAAAGAGTGAAAAATAAACTGGATACTCTATAAGGAGGAAATCCCACACATGCATCAGGGGTGAATATCCAGGACAATCATATGGCCCAGAAACTTTCTGCCTCGTCTATCCAACTTATGAAGCGCCCAACTTTAAGGCTGTGGTTCATAAAACTTGTCGGATTTATTCAAGCAAACTAGGGCAAGTTAATTACCTGCATTTAGCAAATAAAACTGTTCATTTTCATTTCAGAAGAGAAGATTCCCAGTGGGAAGACATGATTACCGCAGCATGAGTTATGCACCTCAGTTTGTCTGGTAAAGCTTGCGCTGACGACTGATGACAATGTCTCTTTTCACTTTCCTGCACACATTTAAACATGATCTGTGATCTGTGCAAATATGCACATGGAAGCACAGACATTACACATGTCCCTCTATCACACCATAAATATTACACACACACAGCATCAGAACATCAGCCACGGAGCTTTGGTTGTCCTTACCATGACCAGAAACACACTCTTTTAATTCACGATGTCTATACTCAGTCCTTCATACCTAAATATGGACACAAGATGTACAACTGATCTGGAGGCCTTAGAAAAAATGAGCTGGAACTAGTCAAAACTGCTATCGTGGGTCTGTCTGGGTGTGGCCATGGAATTGTGCAACCTCACTGCAGCTACTGCATTTCCACCGCAGATCCTCCCCTCTTTGATTGGCCTTCAGTACCAGTTTTCTGTCCTGCGCTGTTACAGCAAGGCCCTTGATGGGCTGGTCATTCATGAGCTCAAGTTAGTCATAGAGTACAGGGAGTCATTAGAAAGATACATTTTTATCTGACCAATGACACCAAAACTAGTAAAGCAAAATGGTTCCAGACCCATTTGTGGCTATTGTGGAAAGTTAAACAAAAAAAAGCCTGTTTACCAAACCACAAATTTGCACATATATTTTAAAAAGAAATATGCACAAATACTCATGCACAAAGAAAGAGGAATACATATCAACAGCGTTCAGCCAAAAAAATTACTTTCAGGTTGACTTGACTATACACTTAATTGTAAACAATGAGAGTTTGGGTGAAACAAGTATTCATACAAGATGCAAAGAGGTGAACAGTTAAGAAACGACAGAAGAGGATATATAAATGAATAAACTGTTCTGAGAGGTAACTATACTAGCTGAGTCTATAGTTATTATTATCATTTTAAAAACACTTCAACTTAAAATTTATAAAATCATTTAATTTTTTACAAATGACTTCTTGTTACCATTGAGATTTCTACCGGTACGGCAGATTAATGCATTTATTTATTTATTATTTATCTAGAAAAGATGAAAATTCTATGCACTTCTAACTCAATTCCTTCTATACCATAGTTTAAATCATTATAAATCTGCTAAAAACAACAACTTCACATCCTTTTTGCATACCAGTCTTCAAACACACACAATGCGTCATTGTAACTTCGGTCAACGAAGCCTTGTAAACGCATTCTCACATTGAGTGGAACTAGCTCAGACACAGCACTTCCTGCATAGAGCGTTGGCGGCAAGGATAATTTTCTCAAAATATACAGCACAGGGTCTGGCCATTTAACTGGTGACATCCTGATAATCCAGATGTGTTCAGTACCACTGGACTCTGGCCCAGTCTGCGGCATCATGTACGAGTCACGCTTTGCAGGTAATAAGGAAATGATTACAGCAGGCTGAGTGGCTTCCTTTGAGGAACTGATGTGATCTCTATGCAACAAGCGAGCATTTCCAGAGCACCTTGGAAAAGTGCATTTTTCTGTGCGACATCATGTAAAATTAATCATGTGAGGGTTTTCAGCATGGGGCAGGCCCTTCTAAAATAATCACCAAAGGGATTTCTAATGAATCCTCAAAAGCAGCAATTTGGAAGGAACAAGGTCAAGAGCTTAGAAGAGACAAGGGTTGAGCTGTTATTTGGTTGGCACATAAGACAAAGGTGGGAAAAGCAAACAAAATGCTAAGACAGGAAATTACATCTTTGTACATGCTGTCACCAAACTCATTACAGTTTTCAACCTAAGAATTTGAACTGCGTAACTGGGGTTGTGATAAGCTATAATATTTTAACCTAGTGCCCCCTTTAATAAAGAAATCCTTGAACTGAGCTTGCATAAGCAGAGAAAGACGGCTCTGAACTCTTGCTTCAAAATTATATAAGTCTTAAGACTAAGATTAGAATGAAAAAAAAAACGAGTGGCAGTATACTGTGTACATATACATATATATATATATATATATATATATATATATATATATATATATATATATATATACTTTAATTGCAACAGGTTGATGGTAAGAGAGCAGTTACCAGACATGCTTGAATACAGACAAATAATGAGAAACAAACAAAAAAAGTAAATGTTAAAAGTTTTAACATTTAACACATGCAAAGACCAATCTGTCTCCGTATTTAAAAAAAAATAGATTAAAAGGTTGAGCAGATAACTGTAAGGTTGACTCAAATGGAAGCCAGCCTTACCTGGACCGCTTAACACCTCTGTAGATCCCCGCAGGAAGATCCCGACGTCTGGCTAGTTAAGCTGGTTAAAAGACGTGGAGATCTGCTGTAGGCACCTGGAGATAATGAGGGGAAAAAACAGCATAAGACAAGCTTGAAAGGGGAAATGAATGACGCGGAAGGAGAGGGAGAGAGGCGAGGAGGAGGAGGAAGAGGAGGAGGGGGGTAACTCTCCACATCCATGTTGCGCTGCAAAGGGTGGGGCCTTGAGGAATTCACTCTATCTGCTTTCTCCACGACTTAAAGCTTTATCGTAATTACGGGGGTCAGCCAGGCTGTGCACTCAATTACGATCGACTTGATGCGACATAAACGCACCATAATTACGAGGAATGATTCGTGAGATATTGTTTGACAGGTCAAGACTACTGTAGGCTTAAAAAAAAAAAAAAAAAAAAAAAAAAGGGCAACTCACATTTCTTCTGCTTGGATTTACATTCATTCAACGGCTGGCCTCGGTGAGGACACACCCGCTCCATCCCAGTACAGAAAATTTATAGATTTTCATAAAAAGCAAGGCTGCTTCAACTGAAACAAAACGATAGTCTGAATTACACCGTACAGCACACGATATCTCGTGGCCTTTAAATGTCACCTTCGCTAAAAAAGTTTCCAAATAGCGTTTGACAGTCGCACGTACTTCGGCTCAAGTCAGTCTACTGGGCTCCACGGAAGCGCATGTAAGTGTAGTGGTGCTGAGACACATATGCGCAATTTGTACCTCTATTGAGAAAGATTTTGGGATCCTTAGACTCTTTTTGGACCGTTTCCCCCCACGCCCAGTTCGCCTGTGGCACTCAGCTGGGCTGGCTACTGTAAACTTGCCACGTCTGTTACATATTACACACTTATGAAACCCAAACGATCCGCAAAACAGTAAAAAAAAAAAAACAAAAACAAAAAAAAAACAACGTAAAAACGATTCACGAGTCTTAACTGCGCAATAGTCCAGTAAATCAAAGCAAACGTGGGGGGAGTTAAGCTTTAAAAGGTGCGCAGACCAACGGTAATACATATCTTAGGCCTATGTAATATCTTCTTTGGTGAACTGAGCAAATGCTCAAAATCTTCACTGTAGTGTCTTGCCGCTCTCGTTTACAGTCAATTCTGTGACAATTTTCTGAACCTTACAAAATCCTCAGCCACACCTTTACTCTCAGATTTTTTTTCCTTCCCTGACAGTTCCAGATGTTTCTTCGATACCCGAAACCCGCAAATTCCTCCTAACGCCACAGCCGCTTTAAGCGTCTCGAGCGTCCCGTTACTAACGTTTAAACGGCGGAAAGCGACACGATGGAAAAAAAACAACAAAAACGATCCAGTGTTTGTATCCGTTGGTCCTGTCCCACCCCGAGCTCCTCGCCGCCGCTCGCCGACGGTCCTCCCCGGTCTCTCTCTTCGGTCCAACTCCTCTCTTCAAACCGGCTTCTCACTCCGATCAGCTGGCAGGACCGTGACGTCACAGCCCACGCCCGACCAATCAGACGGGAACCAGGAAAGTCTTTCCCGACGCCCTCTGCTGTAAACGCAGGACGACGAGCAGCTAAATTAACCAATGAGACAGGAGAATCGCGTGAAAGGAGAGGCGGGCTTTTGAAATACTGGCCAACGATGTTACACCCGCCCATGGGAGGTGTTTCAACCTCAGGCCTATCAAGCGTTGGGACTCATATGTGATGGATAGGAAACTTTTCTACAACAGCAAGACACAGATTTAATTAAATGTATACGCTATTTAAGAAATAAATGTGGCACTTGGCTCTTATGCCAAAATTATATTATGATGGGGGGCTTTTTGTGTAACAGCTGATGTTAAATCAAACCAGGTTTGTTAGTCTTTGTTTGTCTTTTTCAGGTTAAAAGGGGATTTAAGCTTTTTGATGCAATGCCCCCTCATATCTGAATTACAAAGAAATGACACAGCAACCATCTACACATTGTCTACACCCTCTTATGTCTGTTCAGGGTCACAGGGATCTGCTGGAGCCTATCCCAGGTCTCTAACGGGTTAAGGTGAGGAATACACCTTGGACAGGTTGCCAGTCCATCTCAGAGTCACATATAGACAGACAGTCACACATGCATGCACTCACTCTGATGGGCAGTTTAGAAACACCAATCAATCTAAGATACATGCTTCTAGATTGTTGGAAGAAGTTGGGGTACCTGAAGAAAACCCACACAAGCACAGGGAGAACATGCAAAACCCACACAGTAAGGCTCCTGCTGGGAATAAAATCAGGAACCTTCGAGCTGTAAAATTCTTGTGTTATAATGTCATGTGCTGAATTACTAGTTTAACCGCTCAGACTTTTGTTGCCTTTAATCCTAACACTTGTTGCAGTGATGTAAAAGCTCTCCTAAACACCAAGTGATAGTGATAGTATTTTATTTATTTATTATTTTTTCCCCTTTAAAAATAAATTGAATTAATAGCTGATACAAGTCTTTTTCTGAACTCAGATACACATGAGTCTAAAAGTTGGGTGACATGTGTGACAACCTTCCCACAAACTAAATCTTCTCTATTAAATGTCCCCAACAGGACTCCTAAGGAGTCTTCATGATAAACACAAAATATGTAACACTAACACATAAACAAACAAGACTCCTTAATCATTTTCAATTGTTTTCCAGTGCTCAGTTTTGCAACTTTCTTTTCTTTTTTTTTTTTAAACAGGCAAAAAATTCCTGTGGTTTGGTGTAACAGTTGAGTTGTGCCACCACATAGATGACTGTACCTCTCATGGACAGAACCTCAGTTGGAGGTCTGGTTGTTGAAGTCACAATTCCACATTTGAAGAAAAAAAATAGTATGTGCAACATTTTCCCTTCAAACTGAAGCAAAAATGAAACATTTGTTCACCAGCTGTGGAAGTAGCTCTCCCTTGAGGACTGAAGGTGACATGAAAATGCACATGATGCAATTTCCATAATGGGGTCTTTGTTGATAGGCTCAGCCAGGCTACTGTCCTGATACAACAGCAACAGGGTTCAATATTCAGTGTGACTTGAAGCCATGAACACTAGATTTAGTCCTAACATTCAGCACAAAGTATAGAGTCTTTGATTCTGACAAGAAATGCACGATATTGCATAATTAAAGATACCTGAAGTCTTCTCAAGCTGCTGCAGTGCATGCATGAGAGAAGCCAAACCTTGAGTGTGTTTCCTTTTGACTCTTTAATGTAGCAGCTTCCTGTGTGCATATTGCACGTATATATAGTCAAAGATTGCTGTGGATTTTAAGACTGTGGATATTTAATTATTAGACTGACTTGTGCACATGTACTATGTGGGTTTTAAGTTGTACGAGCATTCACATATTAGTGTCAGAGATGAATCAAAGAATGCAATTTGTGCCGTACCACCCCATCTATCTTCTGGCTGAGGCACGGAGCACTTGGATAATGCAGATGAAAGGCAGCAACCCGTCAAGTCTTTTGTTGTAACGCACGTTAAACCAGCTACAACACAATGCCGCCTCAGCATGGTGACACAGCTTTTATGCTTTGCCTGAATTTATGTTGATGCATTCACAAAGCTGGGTGGTAATGTGTCACACGCACACATCATTGAGGAAACCAATCCCTCCTGCTCTCAGCCTCCGTACACGGTTTCAAGCCAAACTGTGACGTGGCTATGTCTTTCTGAAACTGCCACTTTTTTTTTTGTTTGTTTTCCTCCTTTTACCTTGTGTCTGCAGCTTGAACTGATGAAGCCAGGGTGTGCCATTTGGTTAAGGAGACAAATGAAAACAG
The DNA here is from genome assembly GCA_014839995.1 of Xenentodon cancila. NCBI lineage: Eukaryota > Metazoa > Chordata > Actinopteri > Beloniformes > Belonidae > Xenentodon > Xenentodon cancila. The sequence goes on along the minus strand of CM026201.1, from coordinate 17,271,383 downwards.
TCACTCTCTTTGTGCTTGAGAGCATGTATTGGGATGTTTAAAGTTACCACCAGCTATACTAAATAAATATAAAATTAAAACTTGTTTTCTTTTGGTCTCTTGGCTTTGCATCTAATACGTTTTAATTAATTCTCTAACAGTAATGTGATATTTTTTAAAACCCCAAGTAATTATAGAAATCCTGTAATATAATGAGCTACTATTAAAAAGCCACCTCGCCATGTCTTGTCCCATGACTGTGCATTATGTGTTTTTTGCAGATTACTGCATAGATTATACTCTGAAAGGGTGACAGGGTGTCCTGTAACTCTCCCGTAGCTGTCATTTTCACAGAGCTTAAAATGTGCCAGAAATGACATCTCACTCAAATGCACCGCCACGATGACACAAACACTCAGCAATGGCATCTCCTGTTCACTGATTAGCTTTGCTTGTAGAGCTTTCTCTATCTGTTTGATTAAAGTTAGACTACGACAGTGGCAGATGCTTCATTTAATCACTTTTTTTTTTTTGAAAATGCCTACCCCTTTTCCAAATGGTTTCTATGATGAACTTCTCAGATGATTTAATAAACCAAAACTGGGTATATGTCACCGTCATGCAGCCCCCCACTTCAAAAAATCTGCGCTATCCCTGGAGGCGTGTGCTGTATTTGGATAAGATGCTTTAGTTCCTGGAAGTGGATTGAAGTTGCCATACAAAATAAACAGCAAACCTAAAGGTGCTGGCATGCTTGGAGGCTTGTTAGACAGTTTTTTTGCCGCCAACATTAAACCGCATACATCATTCAACATACGACTGTCCACGTTGTTTGATGATTGTAAGATGATTTGCTAGATTAGATGGTAGTTGCTCTAAGCCCCTGGCTGCATCATGCTCTTGACTATAGTTTTGCAAAGATATTTAAGACATTTAATATTGCAATTAGTATTGCATATGCTACCTTTATGTTTTCTTTAGCAAGTGTATTGAAGAAGACCCTTGCAGTATTTAACAGTAGAGATCATGTATATATATATATATATATATATATATATATATATATATATATATATATATATATATATATATATATATATATATATATATATATATATGCATGTACGCTTTTTCTCTGACTGACTTATTGAAAATGTGGTTACATAACTCGGATTAAATAACCTAAATATGGTTGCGAATTTTAAGATAAATAAAGGTGTATTAATGACCACAAGAGTAAGTGAATTACAGACTATGCAAAATCAACAAATATTGTTATGCTGCACGAATCATCAGCATGATGTGGCTTTAACAGGCACTTTTAATTCTATCAACTATCACCTGAACGAATCAGCAATATTTGTAAGAATGAAAGTGTCAGCATATTATCCTGCCTGTAAAGAAGGCGTGCATCACAAAGTACGCAAATCTATATGCCTTTTTTCCGGTGTGACGTGTTCAAGTGCATCAGCCGAAACATAATGCTGCCACTTCCTGTGTTTAGCATAACCACACTGACTGAAGAACTATTCAGTTATTTGATATGCCAGCACACTCTTTTCTCAGCCTTTTCTACCTTGTATCTCTTTCCACTTTTCCTTCAAATGTGAGGTTGTCCTTGAGTTCATAGATGCTTCTTTTAAATAGATTTCAAGAAGTAATAGGTGACTCTGCTAGTCAAGGAGCAATCTGGAGACTGTTGAATCCAGATAATGGCTCGCCAAAGTGGAACACATGGCATTGTCACATCCTTCAACAGGTGGGGGTACTGTCTGCTTTGAGGGAGATCTACTGCATCTGAGAGTTGATATTGAGAGTCTGCGGCTGTGAGTCATAGGGTTCATCCAGCGCCAGACTGCAGAGGATATTACCAAAACCATCTCAGCCATAAAGGATTAAGGCGTTCAGGCCTATGGAAGAGTGTCTCATGGGGAAATAGTTTTTAGTTAAGATGTCAAATATCATGACTTTTCAACAACAGCAGATACAGAGCTGTGGTAGTACAGTGTAGCAATGATTTATTTATTTATTTATTAACTTGCCCAGTTCTCATATAAATACTGTATGGCTGATAAGTATAAGTGGTGTTAAAATTTATTTTGTAAGTTTGAAATAAAGCTGCGACTGGAATTCCTCGCCTGTGGACATGCAGATGGGCATCTGTGGACTCTGTGATCTGCAGTTGTTCTTATTATACTACTTATTATGCATGGACAAAATATGTTCCATCTGTGCTGTGTGCATGGATGTCTGCTGAACACACTTTCTCCTGCGTGATTTATTGCAAGAATTTTTAAACTCTGGATTTCATTCTTTTGAAGGCACACACAAACAAGCAGATGATTTGACACAGTCTCTCTCCAAATTTAGTGTTCATTTCATTTACAAGCACATGCACAGTTGGTGTCCTTGTAGTGTCATAGTAACGTTAGCAAATTAAGATGTACACAGAAATCTGCATAGAGCCTTGCAGACACCCTGTAATGATGAAATGTACATCCCTTGTACCCAAGCTGACTGTCACACACTCACAGAAAGTATGTCACAAGGTGTGTTTCCCTCCGTACATCTGCATGGAGGGAAACGCAAAGCATTTGTAGCACACTTTAGTAATTTTTTTCAAAAGGAAATGCGGAAAAAGCTCCTTTTGAAAGAATAATTGATTGCTGCATAGCGCCGTTATTGAGCAAAGTGAACGGAGAATAAGAAAATGAAATCCGTCGCCATCGGCTCTGTATATAACAGAATAAATGCAGAGAGTCATTCCTTTTCATAATTGATCTGGAATTAACTTTTTCATTACGTAGAAGCGGAAAATAATAACTTTTCTAAAAAGCTCTTTTTTTTTCTAAAATACTGCCTGATGACCTCCTCATGATAGAGTGATTGCATGATTACGTTTGCTGCACTAAAACTAAAAGGAATGTTCTCTGTTTTGCTCTTGCTGGTATATAATCTTGGGCAAATTTAAATTTTGATCTTGTGATTGTCGTCATCATAACAAATTTCTGACATTTTAGTTGTCTGTTTTATTTATTAGAAAATTCTATATGTGTGGGGGGTTCTCGGTGGCACTAGAGGTAAAGGTGGGGTTAATTATATTAAAAAAAAAAACCCAAAAAACTGAATTTTATTCACTGAAGAACATTAAAATTCATAGCTTTAGCCACATTTTTGAGCATGCTGGCGGGTTATAAGAACAGTACCATGCTGCCTGCACAGTGACAGGTGAACAATTCACATCTATAAAGTGACTCAGCAAAACAACATAAAAACTACTGCTCAGTCACTCTTTTATCAGTCACAGATTTTGTGGCTCTTCTCCACAGCTAAATTCACGATTTCTTGGATCTCATCTTCCCCAAACAAACCTCAGCTGGACATCAGTTATGGGGGCGGAAGGAAGAGGAAGAACCTCTGCCGCTTTAAGAAATGTTTCGGGTAAAAAGAAACTGATTAGTAGTGTTGGCAGGCAACCACGTGGAGTGCTGTGTGGAGACTGAAGCCAATGAGAAGCCCTGCTGGGTGAAGGTTACAAAAGCAGTCTGAACCCAATGACTCAGCAAAGTTGGGTACGTGTGAGATGACACTTTGCAGTGTCTTAAAGGGCCAGAGTGCAACGTCACAGCACTCCAAATGAAATAAAAAGAAAAACAGTCATTTTAGAATCAGGCCAAGTGTTCCCGCCTTCCATCTCACGCGGATCACTAAAAGTGCTGTTTGTGGCCCATGTTGTTCTGGAGGGAAGGGTGCTGGTTGACGCCATGGAGACCTCATCCAGAAAAAAGAAAATATGTTTATTGTACAATTACTGAGTTACCTGAATCATCTTCAGGCAGTCATGTGAATAGTGCTCTTAACTCAGAAACAAGTTACTGGACTGTATGGCGATATCTTTCTGAAGTCACCTACTCTATATCCATCTAACAGAAAAACCAAACTGGACTTCTACCCCAAAGACCATATGAGACAGCCACTGAGGCTAAATCAAATCTGTTGTTAAAGGGATGCAGTCTTGTGTAAATATGACCTATTATTATTTAATGTATGCAAAATATAGAGTGCACACTTAATTGTACAAAATTATTTTGATTAAACACCCTGATTTACCTTTACAACTGCCTCATCAGTACACAATTGTTTCACAAGGGAGTGAAGTTGTGAGACTTTTTTGTGTCGCCGCAGCTTTGGATCGTCTTTAAAGAATGGAAGCTTTGTAACATATGCTGCATGATGTTAAGATTTCTATTTAAATTCAAAACACAATCCTTTTCTAAACACAACCCAATCGTTTTGCTTCTTGAGCCTGAAAATGAAAGCGATGCCGTAGAACAATGCAGGAGTAAGATTAAAATCTATATTTGAATAAAATGGCAAGGATAGAGTGACTAAAAAACTAAGTAAACTGAAAGGAAATTAAAAAAAAAACTCATGATTTCCCCAGATGTAAAGATTTTGTTATGGTCCTGGTCTGGTTTCTAGCATGAAACAAATTCTGAGTCAATAAAATTGTACAAGTGAAGAGTATTTCATCCAAAATGACTCATGTGTTCTTGCTTCAAAATATATTTATAAAAGATGAAGGAAAACGAATCTTAATCTTATAAAACACTCCACTTGGCACACAAGTAATGAGTTCCTATAGTTTTGTTTCCTCAAACATGGACATCAGTGTCGTCTTCACATTTTTTCACACAGATTTGTGCCTGACAGTGAATTGGCTCTTTCAGCTCTATTATAGATTGAATGACCCACATTATGATGCGGTCAGCCACCGCTCTGCCTTCCCCTCTGTTCTGTAATAAGGGACCGCTCTTTGCAGAATTCAGACCTGTGAACAGCAGTGGAAAGTTCCATTATGCCTCGGGAGAAGTATTCCTGAGTATTGTTCTGGTCATATTGAAGTGGACGGGGCAGTCTCCACGAGAAGAGTTACATTTCTGCTTGGTTCAGAGGGAGGTCACACTAAATGCTGACCTTTGCTTGTCGAGTCACTTGTTAAAACATTACCTCATGTTACAAACAAAATAAAAAGGTCAATCAATGGACTAAATTAATTTGTCCACCTCTAAAATATTGTCACTGTAGTTTCAGTTTGTCTCAAGAATGAAATGGAAATGGATTGTCGTTAAAACTGTGCTAAAACAACAAAACTAGCGTTGCCTGTGACTTTTGCACAGTGCCGTGCATGTAGTAACTCATTCAATGCAAATATGTCCAAATATCGCCAGTATCCCAGTTACCATCGCAAACAGAGAAGGCGGATCCTGCTCTTAAAGCCACGGTTTTCTATTTCATATTATAAAAGTGGGAAGGTGATTATTTTTGCCAACATTAAAAAGAATGTCTTCCAAAAATCATTTGATTTTTACAGGTGTGCAGGTTTGTTAGGCAACAAAACTAATTCTGAAAGCGGAATAAATTTTAGGAATGCTATTTATCTACTGGTATTCATTACCTATCCGGGCTACTAGGTGAATCTGCAACCTCTTCGCGTAACACTCACGGCAGTTGTATATTGGCCGTGACAGTCCAAAGTGCTGTCTTCCTTAGGCCCTCTGTCCAGTGCTCATTGAACTCTGCAGTGAGTCAAGTGTAACCACTGCCAGTGGTCTCTGTCACCTCTCCACATTGAGCCTGTTTCTTCCATAAAAACGCCATCCCCCCTGCCCTCCTGAACCCTTAAAGGCCTCAAATTGTCTTTACAGCCAACACTAGAGAGAGGAATCAGCTGTTTTCTTGTTGAGTCATGTGAGCCACGTCCAGCTGTTTCACAAGCTTGTTGTGGCTCTGATGTCAGCCCTGTTCATTCATGCAACTGTGGCCAGGAAAAGACCTGGAGAGGGCCGCTTTTTGAGTGTGTGGTCACAGTTGACCAAATTAACCTCTCAACAGTGGTTGAAGAAGAAGTATAAAGAGGATACTTTAGCCCATGTGCCACTTGTTATATCATCCTCTTACTCATTATCCACCTTTTCCATCAACAGACAGAGAACTCTGATCCCGTTTCACGTGAGGAGAAGGAAGCTATGGCAAAGTGCAGCTGTGCCCAGATTCCGGGAGAACAGCGTTTACACAAGGTTTATCTTGGTTGCCACATCCAAGGCCAAGGCCTACTTACTGATATGATTAGCCTTGCTGGTGGAAAAGGAACACATTATCCTCAGACAGTCTGATCCAACCTCTGTTCTTTCCCAAACACCCTTAATAATCTCAAACTTGGAACGGCTGATGATGATAGTAAGTGAGCTACCCCTGCCATTTCTTTTTTTCAAATAGGAAAAAAAAGAGGGACAGAAGTGTTGAAGCTGATAGATGGCGACAGCTTGGTAGAGCGGTGGCTGCCGAAAGTGATGACATCACTTCAATTGGGAGATTTAGAGAGAAGACCTGTTTGTGACAAGTGGTAACTATTAGAGCTGACAGGCCGCTCTCGGGCATTTTCTGTTTCCCAGTATCAAAGTGCCAGGGCTTGCGTTTTCACACAAGCAGTTTAAGTATTAATTAATATCATAAAAATCTCTTATGTCATTTTAACTCAAAATCTCATTCTCTTTGGGTCAGTTTGTGCCAGTTAGCTCACTTGCAGCCAAACTCTGACAGGTCGGCATTCCATGCTGCGACACCATGTGACAGCATTGCGGCAGACCAGAAAGCCGCCTCAGCACCAACTGGCACTCTGTTTTCCGACATGCGCGCTCACGGATCAATAACCTCTTACATAACATTCTAGTTTGGACTGGAGGCAAGATTCCAGCTGACTGGAACATGTGAAAGGGCTTTGACTGCGTTGACCCACATTTTTCCTTGCTCGAGATCCCTCCCCCTTCCCTCCCTCCCTCCCTCCCTCCCTGCCTCCGTCAAGCTCGTCTTCTCTCCATTTACCCAAACTCCTCTCTACTCCTTCACACCCTTCAGAAGCGCAGTCACGTCAGCAGTCAATTTCAGACTTTGGTGGGTCAGACATGCCCAGACAAGCTCCCACACAGAAGCATATGGAATATAGTTGATCCCTACACAGCAGCTTTTATTTGGACTAATGTTGGACTAATGTTATACATGTGAAAGGGTGGTCATGGAAAGTGTTTTACTGTTTTCTTCCATTCCTTAAAAATATGTAAGTGAATGCTTTGGGATAAAATTTTGATTTTTTTTTTTTTTTTTTTTTTTTTTTTTACAGGCACCCAGCTGTACACTGTTAAGCATTGAAGTTAAACCACGTGGCCCCAGCCTTAAACTTGCATATATTTCTCACTTTAACCCTTGCAAGGCGCTAAGACTCGGCTCAAAATTACCCAAGCCAGAACGAAGGCCCTCAGCTCCTCAGAGGACTTGCCTAACCCTTTGACCTAACGCCTTGCATAGGTCAAAGTGAGACATATATGGAAGTTTAAGGCATATATTTTGTAACATCTAGGTCTTACCATGTGTTTCTGACTCCTAAATCTAAACATGTGCAAGTGAGAATGAAGCTGAGAAGTGAAAGGACTGTGTGAGGCCTGAAGCTTTCATCTTCAGCATGAAGGTCAGCTGAGTAAATCCACGTCCCACCTCTCCTGCCTGCTATAATTGTCCAATCCAATTGTGTCAGATGTGTACGTTGTTAAGTACCTAGTTTTTCACATACTAATATGTCCCATGTAAACACCACCGTGTAGAGAGCACATAGCCTGAGCTTAACGAGTAGGGTGTGTAATGATGGCATAGTTAAGATGAGACAGGTTTCTTTTCTGTTATGTATTTTTTTGTTACAGGGTGTGTCGACTAGCTGCAGTGGTGGAAGGTGTTGGGAGGGTTTTTTAAAGAGCATCATCTGGAAAAAAAAAAAAGAAGAAGAAAAACCTCAGCAGGGTGAATTAATTCTTAATTAATTCAAGGATTACTCCCACTGCAGGCTTTATATGTCATACGTCATTGTTTCCGCAGTGACATGTATGTGGAGCAGTTTGGTTACATGGCTGATTAAATGTATGAGGCTGTACCCAAGCTGCTGGCGCTGGTACTACTAACCAGAATTTCAATGCGCAACATAACCTTGTTGTACCTTCAGGCAACAGGACTGATCAAATTGTGTTTGTGTGTGTTTAGGACATAGTCTCTTAGTTGCACAAACACACTTTTAATACATTCAGCAGGTTTGCACGCTGCATCGTCTGCGCAAGCATGTATAAAATATCCAGACAGTATAACATTGCGAGACTGGTTTCCTGACACATGAATCGAAAACAGGGTAAGTTGATTGAGTCACCACAGGTTTTCCATTTAAGTTTTTGCGCGACTATATTTCAATACAGCCTTGTAACAGTCCATCCTCAGCAGCTGATTGACACGTGTTGTTTGAGTCAGGAAATGTCTCTGCTGCAGCCTCCATCAATCCATCACCATCGGCAACAACTGAAGAACCCAGTGGTGCCTAATCGTGGCTCATCCTGACGGAGAAAATGAGAAGTGTTGTTTGTAACTTGACATGCAAAAACAATAATAGACTAATTCTAGTCTCAATGCATTGTGTAGTTTGTCACTCAGCCATCTGCTTAAGTTCGGTGTGTGTACAACCAGGGGATTATAATTTGAATGGGGTATGCAGTTCTTTAAGTAGCAGTGACTCATCAGACGTTTGGCTCCTGCTTCTATAAATATACTATTATTCACAAGCTTTAACATGTGTTTTCTTGGTTACTGTAAATCTAAGTAGCAGTCGGTAGTAATTTAGTCCCCTGTTAAACTAAAATAAATACCATGCTCCCTCATATTCAGTTTTAACAGTGATAAAATATAAGTCGAGGTATAGTCAAGCCACTTGCCCATTATCTGTAATCTAATTTTTTTATCAAAGATAACTGTAAACAATGGGACCATATTTCTTTGAGTCCAAATTTGTCCAAAGTCTGTTGTGTGTAACATTTAGGGCAATCTAGAAACATCGATGTAATATTTTAATTATTTCTAAGCTTTGATTTCCACAGTATTTATTAAAAAAATCTGAATAAATGATTTAATTACGTTATGATTCTGCAGGTAACCATCCCCAACCCAATCCTCCTTGTTGTGTTCCCTTGTCACTGTGGAAACCTAGAAGGGACAAACCAAACACCAGCGCAAGAAGCCTCTTGAAAGCTCCCAGAAGCTATGAGTTATTATCAGAATGACTTACCAATCTTAGTTTCAATCTAAGGTTGCTCAGTGTCCACATACTCATAAAATAATTCTGAGCCGGGTATACAAGGCACTGAAGGTACTCAAAGTAAAAGCAGTCGCATCCATAGACGGTGGTACTTGTTCAGCATTCAAGGAGGTTGATGTGGTGGGTGGACATATGCAGCAGGACATCTAAATGAATTGTAATGAATGAAGGACGTGAGATAGAAGGCTGGTGCTTTTCCAGAGATAATAATCTGAGTGCATGCATGCACAAATGCTACTCTCACCTCTTGAGCTTGTCTCTATCATTTGGGTTTATTTGCTCTTTGTCCATCTACCCTTTCATCTTTTCCTCCTTTTCTTGCCTTCTCCTCACCCGATTGTTTCCTATCTCCTCTGCCCATCCTGTGCTTCATTTTCCTAACCTGCTTTTCCTCTTTCATTACCCTTGCTATCTCCTGTGTACTCTTCTTCCTCTCTGCTCCCATGCTTCCTCACACACCATCTCTCTACTCCCCACCTCCTCTTCAGTCGGGGGTCCTTGTCAGAGCCATCTAACCCAGACAGGCGGCAAGGGCAAGGAAACATCCTCCAGTGACGCCTTGCTGTCGCACACAGTGATATAACAGAGCTGGAATGCATTAATGCCTAAAGAGAAACTTTTCATTATACATTGCAGTTTGATGTATGTATTTAAAGAAATATCTTGATTATATTCCAGCTTGTATGCGTGTTTGCATACACCATTTGTACATGAGAGTCCACCTCAAAAGCAATGGCTCAGCCTGTTTGCTTATGTAAGCCAGAACTGGAAAAGACTGCAGAACAGGAACAAACTGGCTGACCAAGGACCTGTCCTGTTGCATTGTCTGCTGCACATGTCTGTTTTCAGTTATTTATTTATTTATGTCTGCATTTAGTCGGCACAGAAACCGAAGAAATAGTGAAAAGAAATATAGAGACGGATGAAGAAAAGAGTCCTCTGGGGATAAAGGTACCGTGGGGCCGTACTGCTCTTGACCGGACAGAACAGGCGTGCAGCAGATGAAGGGAAAGATGATCCCTGCTGTGTCCTGGTGACCCACCTGCTGCTCTCTGGGCCTTGTCAACTGCTGTTCAGTCATACAGCTGATAGCTTTGCACAACACTCCTTGGGCTCCACAAGGAGAGACAAGAACAGACAGAGTGAAAGCAAGTTAGCATTGCGGGAAAAAAAAGTGAGAGAGAGAAGTGTTGTGATACAAGCAAAAGAAAAATCCAACAAATGTTTGATGAATGTCTATTTAAATCATGGAATGACAGCAGCTGCTGCCTGGACAACCTGAACGGGTATTTAGCCTCACATGTATCATAATTATGCAGTAAAATAGACTTTTGCATTTAAAGATGAGATTTAAACATGTTCAGATTAATATAAGTTAGTCTAAATGCAAACAGGACAAAAGCAGAAAGCAAAAATGTCATTTCCAGATTTACTGGATTTACTAATTGAAAGAAAACACGCACTAGTTGACACATCTCACAGGTGAAGCTTCATCTGCAATCCTGTAGAGTTGGTTGGATTTAAGTCTACGCAGCTGGTTAGACTGCGTGCAAAAGCACCGCAGCCTACCAAGTCGTGTTGGATCAGATCCTCCAGCGTTGGCTGGCTCCAATTTAGCCTAAAGGTGAGGTGGTTTCCTTCTAAGAACTTCTAACTGTACAGAGAAAAGGACATGAGTACATGTGCAACAGACAATCACACAGCAGTGCATCCTGACAAACAATGTGACTATCTTTTGTTCCTCCCCGCCTCCCCTCGAGTCCCTCCTCCTGTTCTTTCAGTGTTCAGTGCGGTGTTCCTATTAGACACACAAAAAAAGAAAGTAGCGCACATTCGCAGGTGCACTTATCTAAACCTCTTCTTGCCAACTGAAAATGGCCACACCCAGCTCAGCCTGTGTAACGTGACATTTGAGGAATCTGCTGCAGGCGGGCTACAAATACTTGCAGCCTGAGTCTGAGATACATGGACGTCACTGATGATGTGAATGACGAAAAAACTGAGGTGTGGGAGTCAGATCAATTGAAAAAAATAAATAAATTGTTGAAACGATGCCTTTTTAAAAAAAAAACTTTTGTGGCTGCTTGATTATATTGAAATACTTGTTTGTAAATGTGGGAAAAGATGCAAATCCTGTGCAGTAAAGTTTGAATTAAAATGAGAAGGGCATTTTTTCATAGCTTCATATTGACACCAGCATGTTTAAAAAAGGTTTAGTTTATACTTTATATATCTTATATCTTATTTATCTCACTCAGACGTTTGCCTTTCATGTAATAGAGACATATGAGCTGTAAATATTCTGGACATCACAAAGAAAAAACCTGCTGTGTTGACTCAAGACCTTTAAAAATGTATAGGTTTCACGTATTTTTCAACCTGTAATTACAATTGTGCCTCCTTTTATGCTCAGATTGAGAAACTTGTTCTCAGCAGCACCTCAGCAATCAATTTAGCAGTAGCCAAGAAAAAAACAAAAAAAGAAGAGCAACGTGAATGCAGTCATATCACTTTTCAAACACATTCCACATAAAATGATCCTGCTCTGTATCCAGCTTTGTCTGTGCTTCCTGTTCCCAGGGTTACCGGAATAAATGGTGCGTTTCCTGCGTGTTATCCTGTCATTGGTTGAGTGCATGTTTCCTCATACTTGCTGATGATCCTGGAATTAAACTGGTTGATTGGCTTGTATTTATACGAATATTTAATCTTATGACTTTACAAGAAGTCTTACATTACCACTCTGTATCTTTTGAAAGCAGGACACATTAGAAAGAGGTTTAAATGATTGAATATACATATAAGGCATCAAGTAAAATACAAGTAGTCACACTTCAGAGTATTTTTGTGTCATTGTTGGAATTTCCTCTAATGGCCTTCATTAATAACAGTCATATGTTATTCAGTATATTAAATTTTTATTTTCTGAAGCTGCTTAGATTGTTATTGATCTGATTCTTGTCATGCGTTTCTTAAATAGCAGGAATGTCTCTCCTGCACACTTTGACAGTGTCATCCACCCTAACCCTCACAACGCAGACAGTAACGGCTGACAGCTGATTATATTTGAAGAGGTTTATGTTTGGGATGAAAAACTGCACAAATATTATTAGAAGCATTCTATGATATTTAAACATTACTCCCAGAATGCTTTATGGTTATTTAAGTGGATGGAACACTAAAACATTACAGCATCAAACACAAACATGGAAATAATCAAATCTTTATTAGGTATTGAATTTGCGTTCAACACATCTGTACTACCAGCTGACTATGGAAAGGAAAAACTTGTTTATATTATATTTGTTTATATTTATATATATGTGTTCACGCCAGAAGAGGAAATAAATAAGAAAAACCTTTTTCATCACAATATGCAATTGAACTCATATTTTGTCGAGATTGACCAATTTACCCAACCCAACCGATTTATAAGCTTTTCTGTTTGTGTTTTGTATGAAGTATGAACATATGCGGCTGTTCTGACTTTGTCTAGATTTGTGATACTTCTTGTTTGCTCTTTATAACTTTGCAGACTACAAAGAATTTGAGTGCATTCGTGCACCATTCAAGTGTGCGTTAACCTGTGTAGGTACCATTACTCCCCGAATGCTATGAGCAGGTCACTATGTTTATGTGGAAATGCTACAAATACAACTACGGGTCCCTGGTGAATTTGCACAATATTAACAACTGGGTCCTATGCCTTTGTAAGCAGGTTCCCTGCCTCCTTTATATCTGTTACATCTTATACATGCTGTGTCCAATTTGTATGACTCGGCAGATATCTATTTAAACCGCTGGCTAAATTTATTCCCCATGTGCTGAGCTCTAATTTTAAACGAGCTGCTAAATATACAGGCAGTTTCCAAGCCAAAAGCAGAGATAGCTGCGTCATTGTGTCTGTCAGATCGGAGTCAAGTCCTGGATGAGTCCGAGCGGAAGATTCTTGGCTGAAACTTTGTTGATGCCGCCATCTGCTGGTCACTGCGAAAGCACAGGAGGCGGTTTCTATGGTGACGCCAGATGACACGGTTGAACCCTGGAAAAAGGCATCACTGTAAAATCAGGTCACAGGGGAGCAGATAAACTCATTTAAAGGGCTGCGGATGTAAAGGGGCTTCATTGAAGAGTTATGAAATCACACTTCACTGTGTTGCACTGGCGGTTTAAAAAAAATAAACTGAATAAACTAACAATGATGCCCTTTAAATAGAAATCCTAGTCAACATCCGGTATCAAATATATTCTTCACATGCTACAGACCCACAAAGAGACAGACGGTTAAAAAGGCAGTTCAAGATCACACGTCTACTGACAGTTTAGGATTTGTGAGGAAGACTGTGAAACTGGTGTAAGAAAGTATAATTAAAGTATAATTTTAACATCAACTTTGGAACAGAATAACATCGGTCTGATTTGTACATGAGCAAACACGTAAGTAACCTTATATTTGCCCTCAAGTATATTCCAATGTGTAAACCATATATCAAATTTTCTGTAGTGCTCTATAGTGTTAAATATTTACCCTAACCATGTAAAGTTAAATTTGATCTCAGTGCAACAGTGAAGATGAGATTCACTACTTTCCATCACAACACACACAAGATGGCGCCCTTGTTCAAATCAGTTTCTGGTTGTTGGTTTTCGTTGCCCCTGTGACCCAACTGGAATAAGCAGGTGTGGATAAAGGAAGGATGAAGTAAAGTTTACTTCACTTTTCACAGGATAAAAGCCGCAAAGTGCTTTACAACCCACATATAAACATATAAGACACAGATATAAAACAGAGGAAGCATAAAACTGCCGTAAAACATGAAAAACACAAGAAAGAGCATGTGCAGCATATTACTAATATTACATAGTAATTAAAAGTAGACCTAATCAAAGTCCTGGTTTCAGTCTCACAGTATTGTATGTTCTGTAAACAACTCTTCACAAGTGTCATAAGCTCAGATGCTTCAATATCTTCTACTACACTGTAAATAATGTGAATAAATTGTAAATATTTCACTGCTTTATCACAAGAAATGGGACCAACAACTTTAGTTACAGTTATTAATAAAAATGCAATAACTATGTAACATGCAATCATTTTATTGCATTTCCTGTTATTTTTTGTCCATTTGTAAGTCCAACTTTCATTTGAATGTCTAAGGCATTAAATATACATATGATAGTCCAATAATCCTATTTGTATAACACTTTTGAACAGTGACATTTGATAAACAGAAAACTGGCAGTCCACACTACTGTACAAAAAAAAGAAAAAGAAGAAAAAGAAAAGGTTAATATCCAGGAACAACTGTGCTTTCTCTGGCCTCCTCACTATAGTTGGTATTTTATTTAAGTTCTACTGTAATGTAACACCAAGAAGGTTCGACTCAGTCAGGGCCAATAAAAGAACGACAAAACACTTTTGTTCCTCACTATAGAACACAGCTATAATTTGACTGTCATTGACCCAAACTTAAACATCTGTTCTGAGTTTCTATCAGCCTCCTGGTTGCTAGGCACCATCTAATCAAGTTTAATTGTCTTGGCTTGGAAAAGTCTCAGGCATCCCTGTTATTTTCTGTGAATCACTTCTACAAACTTTGACCAAACTCACTAGAAGTCAGACCTCTTTTATAAGTGAAATTAAGAAACAGTTTTTTAAGGAATGTTTTATCCAGAGTAGAAATCTTTAAGAAGACAACGCTGATCAGATTTAAGCTTTATATCGGTCCTTCTTAAACTCATGTTGATTCTGGTAAGAGTAGACCAGCGCCAGAACAGTCAAAACAGTATAAACACTTTTATTGGAGATGCCAAATTGGAATCTGAAGCTTTATCTTTTCTGTCAATTTTGTATGTACAGCTTACAATATATCCATAGAGAAACACAAACTACATCAAAGTTCAAGATTTTTCTGTGAGTTTGATGAGAAGTTTATCTCTGAAATACCTTTACACCTACGACATAACCTCAACAAGGAGATTAAGTCTGGCTCAGCTTACAGGCTGGATATGTGGGAGGGCTCCAAACTTAGTGTTGTTTGAATCTGCTAATGTTTGCAGAAAACTAAACTACGGGGATGTCCAGTGAGAAATGTGTGAGATTTTGTGTTGGCTGGAGGCATAAAGGTCTGTTTGGCTCCTCGACAGCCGGCAGAGTTTCCAAGGTGCTCACGTGTCCACTTAAAAGAGTACAGGGATACACAAATTTTTAATTTTACACTCTTAACTCCGAGCAAAAACCACACGGGCATATTTTACAATAATCACAAAACTTCAACATTTAGCTTAGTTTTGGCAGAATATAGGTAATAAGTGGTTTGGGATGATCGTAAATGCTACAACCCCAAGTTTAACGTGAGCTATGCAGTGATTTTCAACCTTCATATGTTTACCAAAGCTAACAGAAGTCACATAACATATAAAGGTTTTACAGATCCTTGAGTACGTTGAACTAAAAATTACTGTTTAAGACTGAAATACTCAAATAAGACAAAAAAAGGGAAAGGAACTGACAAATTGTTTTTTATTTGCTAAATTATGAATGTCTTACTTGCTTGTTCAAAGTCAGAATTAATTAATATAATACATACAAAGAAGAGATGATGTTTGGCCGTTTGTGCCATTTGTACCCTGTGCACTTCTTTCTCATTAGGATTATAATTCTGTAAAAAACTGCGCATTTAAGAGATGACGGTATATGTTGTTACTCCAAACCAAGACGTGAGACGATTGAGAAAAACAGTTTTTTTAATTCTATTTTCAGTTTAGAGAACCTGGGGTTTGGTATTATCAGAGTAATGTCAATACCAGGTTCTTTTTTAATTAAGCATCAATCATTTTAATTAAATCAACATCTGATTGCTGAGGCAGATAATTGGATCTGAATTGAACGAGCAAAGTTAGAAAGGGCAATCCAATCTTAATGGCTTAATCTTCTGGAGGCCAATGAAAGTTGGCATTTATCGAGAGGAAACTGTCTACTGTTTCACATAAATGATCAGCAGCAAAATAACATCACCAGTTTAAAATCGCTCCATTTTTAACACTATCGCTCTCCTGTCGGCCGCCTGTATGCTGTTTTTCAGCATGCGCCCCCACGAGTTGGATTTATTTCCAGAAATTAGGCACCAAGAGTATTTAATGTTAAAACTCTTTGGTGTTCGAAGCGTATGCCTGTAGGGACGCTTGTTTTCATTCTCTTTCTAACCACTGAAGCGTACCGTGTAATTTGCACACAAAACAAGCATTCTGTTAGGTTTAGGATGTCTATGTGTCATGGCTGTGTGTTCATTATTAACAGAAAACACACATTAGCACAAGCTTAACTTGCCAATAGGACTGTACGATGTTACTTTAAGAAGAAATAAATGCTAAGTGGAGCCCTAGTAGTTTTCCCTCGGCGGTATGAATTCTTCTCTTTCCTCACTGATACCTGTGGTGACCAGCTGAAAACAGTGTCAATATCGTTGCTCGGGTATCATTTACAAGGTTTGACAGGAGCAATGAAGAATTTCTAGCTTTTTTACACAGCACATTGAACAAATCTTCAAAGCATTTCTATTGACGCATGTAAAATGATATTTGCAGAAATCAAAAGAGCTTTTATGGATACTGTACCCTTGTTGACGAAGAAGTCCTTTACGAGAGTGACTGTGCAGTATACTGTGTGTGTTTGTTACAGGCAATTTCTGGATAATATGGGACTATAAATCTTCTAGATGAAGCCAGTGTGTAAGAAAATCACGTATATGACAGCTTATTTGCACCATTTGTACCTATTTGAGGACACACATGGACGGTGTCTCTCTCCTGAACACTGGTTTTGTGCGTCTGTGTGCACACTGTTATGTTCCAGCTGTCTGAGTGGATAAAGCTCAGTGGGTGGATAATCACTGCAATGAATGTTACGCACACACACACTCAGCATGGAATGGCTGTGGGGACTGTGCTATAATAAGGAGCGTCTGTGACCCCAGATTGAGATGAAGCAAAGAGTACAACTTTATCACAACCTAAGTGAGGTCTGTAATAAAGAACGAGATATAAAGCATGTTATCATCAATAAAGAATTCACTTCTGTAGTGGAAAAAGATTGTTCTTTACTACAACAACTGACTTTAATTTAAACCCTATATTGGTTCTAAATAGCAAAAAGTTTAAGACTGACTAAACGGTCTTTATATATATATATATATATATATATATATATATATATATATATATATATATAACACACGCACATATAAAAAAATGTATTCTTTCAGTGTTAAATATAAAAGACTGAATTAGTTGGAAGTCCTTCTATCCATCCTTTCACTTTCTACAACATGGTCATGGATTGATGGGTGGGAGGCAGACATCCTTGGTCTTTCTGTGCACCAAAACAAACTATTATGCCATGTCATAATATGTGCAAGTTATTTTATTCATGTACAAAGGAAAAAGTGTCTTTAAGAAAAAGTCTTTCACTCTCCAACTAAGTGCGAAACAAGCACGTCTCAGGGCCTCAAAACGTCCTACAGATCCTGAGTTGAAGAAAACAAATGCTTGGGAGAGTAATAATAATAATAATAATGAGACATACAAATTAACACAAGGCCTCCAGCTACTCAGTTCATTAACATATTATACCTTTGAAACACATTTTTTATACTCAAACCAATGACTAATTAATCAAAAAAAACACCAGTTTGTGTAGGTTGGGCATCATCCACTCTTAAGAACATACAACTGTACATTTGTCCGCACCATCCCACTCATAGTTATAGGGTTCTGCTGCTTGGACAGGGAGGACAAAACCAAAAAAAGAAACAACTGCATTCTATCTTGTACATTATTATGCTATGTTTCGGTTTTCTTCTTAATTAAATGGTTCATAGTTCACATCAACTGATGACAAGGCGTTCTGACACACACACACTGAGTGACAACCGTGCATCACAATACTTTGCAGATCCAACACTTTTCTCTTCCTGGGTAACGTAATACTGTCTTCCTGGTGTCACATAGAAACAGAACAATCACAGCTTCTCATATCATGACAATGATGTCACACCATTAAACTAATCTACAGTTTCACACACAGACAAGTTTGTTGGTGCCCTTCTGTCAAAGTGAGGAAAACCCACAATGGTTACTGAAATAACTTGAACCTGACTATATCAATAATAAATGCTAATTTACTGAGCATTGCCTAATAAAAATGAGACATTGCTTTTGAATTGTGGTTCAGGAGAATCATTTGGAGAAAAAACAAACAACTTATGAAACGAACCTGGACAAAAGTTAATGGACCATCAAAATAAAGTTTTTAAGGAATTTGCTGCAATCTAGTGTCATCTGTGATGCTCAATGAGGCCCCTGCACCTGTAGACAGGTTATTTTACCCTACCCCTCACCAGTAAACTGCTCCAGTTGTCTCAGGTTTCTTCTTTCACATTAGGTACAGTCATCTTTTCTTTGAATGCTTCATTTTTGCATCTATGAACATAAGAGGTGATTACCATTCGTTACCATTCGTAATATCCATCTCTTCAGCTTGTCATCGGTTTTCCAGTTGCAACCGCGTCCAGGGAGGTTGGCTACACTTCCGTGAACTCTAAACTTATAAATGAAATTTGCAACCATAGTTTCAGGAACATGAAGCTGCTTGGAGATGGTCTTATAGCCTTTACCTTTCATACTTGCTTTTAATTGCATTGGTCCGTTACTTTCTCTGGTCCCATGTTTAATATGGTGAACACCATGATACCAAACAGGCAACTACTTTTCACCCTTTAAAACGTCAAGACTGACCACCTGCAAGATTGATTACATCTGCAATGTTGATTACAGGACACACTTATAGTTTAACATGTCATTTTGGCCATATTATTTTCAATCTTTTCTATGGACACCAACTAATTCGTCAAGGGCAGTTTCATGAGTCCCTTGTTTTTTTTTGTTTTTATTTTTAATGACTGCTCAACCACAATTGAAAACCATAAACTGTCTTTTTTCTGTAAAATATTTATTGTTTTTGTCAGTTTAAAGCTATTCTATAGACTGTTGTGGTTTTTTTTTTTTTTTTTTTTCTATAATGGAAGGGTAGCCACAAATTTGCCCATGTATGTACTGTAATGTATCAAGACAGA
This sequence comes from Xenentodon cancila, assembly GCA_014839995.1. Taxonomy (NCBI): domain Eukaryota; kingdom Metazoa; phylum Chordata; class Actinopteri; order Beloniformes; family Belonidae; genus Xenentodon; species Xenentodon cancila. The sequence goes on along the minus strand of CM026201.1, from coordinate 17,252,087 downwards.
CACAGAAGCAGACCTACACACCGGAGGACACCAACATAAGAACAGGAAAGGTCTCAGGTGTTTTCGTGAGGGAGGAATTGCAGTCATCAACCTTTATTAAACTTCACTCATCGTGTGTAGGACCTCTGCCAATTATAAATGGCATGAATATTGTGGGAGCATGCTGGCACTCGCTTACACGTGCTGATACTGCGGTGACGGAACGCCTTCCCTGCTGCACCTCCCCCCAGCCCCCTTCTCCTTGCAGCAATCTGCTTTGCTCTTTCTTCTGCTCTGAAAAAGTCTGTGGTGGCCCTGAAGAACTCCAGAACAATTCTGTGGCTCCAGTTGGCAGCATGGCTCTGCGTCACACTGTTTGAAGCAGCCACAGAGCTGACTGCACCCGTTGCACCGGCGGGGCTCTCTGACTGGGTGGAGAAGCCACAGTGACCTCCGTGGTCAGTTAGGAGGAGGAAAAAGTGTGGGTTTGTCTCAAAGAGTTCCAAGGGTATTGTAGAGTGGGTGTCTCCGCGGACAGGATCATCCTTTGCGCACACGCTCAGAACAGGAATAGCCACTTCGTCCACATCTCTTAAGGGCTCATTGCGTTCCCAGTAAGCATCCCAAGCACCTGAAATATTACTGCCACTGCTGGTCTCTGTGGGGGCTACTGATGTAGAGCCCATGTGTCCAGTTTGACAAAACAATGCTTCCTCCACACCACGCAAGGAACAGCTTGAAAACAGGGCGTCTGTTTGCACGGTCTCAGCCAGCGCAGTCCTGTACCTACAGCACATGTACAATCAAGACACATGCAAGGGGACATGAAAATGAAGAAAACAATTAAAAAAATGGAAAATCCCTTTTCCAGACCAGCACAGGTCCCATATCCCCTAATGGTCTTGATTTGACAAATTTAACCTGGGTCACAATGTCTCTTAGGATCAATAACTTGACAACAGGCATGCTATATGTTGCTATGGTAACATAATTATTTGCCCAATTCTCTGTGCTTCTCCAATCTACAGTATGTAAGGACTTGCATCTATTTGTCTTGCACCATATATATATATAAAATATGTGTGTGTGTGTGTGTAGACGTTTCCTTTTAAAGTACATGGAACATTAGGCACCAACCTCACAAAGCTGTTATATCATAATGTTTTTGATGCTATTTGATGTGCTCCACTGAATAAAGTGATAGAAAAGAGGGAGCATTTTTCTGTACCAAACTCTTTCTAGCCACAGTGAATAATACAACATGCTTCAAAATGATAGAGTGCTGGTACTTTTTAATTAGACTTTTGTTTTAAATAATTTCCAAGAACAACAGAGTGACTGGATTTGTGACTTGCTTTGAAAACTAGAGGTGGTCTTGCAGAACACATTCACAATAATTCATCTGAATTAAGGGGAAAGCTGGACTGTAGAAGCCCTCCTGCCAATACATGAGTATCGTCACCTCACAGAAAGGAGGGACGAGGCTTAAACACGTTCAGTGGGGGCTTTTCTGTGTGGAGTTGACATTTTTTCTTCCTTTGCCTCTGTGTGTGTTTTCCCCGTCCGCTCCGATTTCCTTCTAAAGAAATGTTAGGTTAGTTAGGTTTATTGGTAATGTGAATCCCATGTAAGTGTGAGCATCATTTTTAAAGTTAACCCTGTGATGTACTTGTTTTAGCTGCCTCTTGCTTTCAACACAATCCCTTGATGTCATTTTACATCTCTAGAATTCACAAATGTGTGTAATCTCAATGTTCCCTAAGTTGATGTTTTACTTTTCCAGAAACTGCCAAGTAAGTGTACGCTAACAATGAAAGGATCGTTGGCAAACATCACAGACGTGTTCTTCAATCCAGGTCCTCAGGACCCACTTCCCTGACTGTTTTAGTTGTTTCATGTTCCAACACACCTTACTCAATTCAGTAGGTCATTGATAGACTTGTGCGGACTGTACTGACAGGTTGATGGTGATCCATTTGTTTGAATGTGTTATTTTGGAGTGAAGAAACATCTAAAACATGCGCGGCATCCCGAGGACCTGGGTTGAAGTACACTGCCGTTGACTGTATAAAAATATTGGACAAACCCTCCTCTGACATCACTCACAGGTGTCTGAAGAGTGGTTTCGATTACAGATAAATTTGGGAGTTTAAAATAATGTTAACTGAGCAGGGTCATAGTCGTTCAACCTTTAAAATGTTCAGACTGTTTATTTCTGCTGCAAAGGAAGTTTTAACATGGGTTTGTCTGACAATGACACCCTTTTGGAGCCTGGACTGAGTAGTCATTCCTGCAACTACAAGTTCTTGTACTTCTGCATCGGCTTCACTCTTCTGATTCCCAACTCCAACATGCTATTTGAACATATATTAACAGGTTTTGTGCTATGTCACCCATGATGGGTTAACTTGAAGAAGCACTGGTGAGCAACAGTGAGCAGCACCAGCATAACAATGACGTGATTTTTCAGCAACGTCTGCGTAGACGTTCAGCTTAAATACTGCAGCACACCTAAAGTATGCCGAGTGAGAGGTCTCACCTCTTCCAGAACCAGGAGTTGACGTCTAGTTGCCTTTTATTTAAGGATTTCGTTATTTTTTCAGCACAGTAGAATCTCTGTGGGAAAAATGGGGTGATGGGATTGATGGGTTGCACTTCTATGACAACTCGCCTTTAATTCAATAACCCTGTAACAGGAGTGGCCAGTGTTGAATAGGAACTCAAGTTAATTACTTACATCTGGGAAAGAAGCGATGTCTGCAGTAAGCAGTGAGATGGAGCGAGAAATACGAGTATTCCAGGTGTTTAGGCAGCAGACAAACTTCCTAAAGCTGCAACAGCTGAACTATTTTTTTTATTGTTTAGTGCACCTATGAAAGCTATGAAATTAGGATGAAACTGGTTAATTATTGCAATTTAGCCCATCATGCTGTAAATATATAACTGACTCAAGCCAGCATGTTACCTCTTACCTGCTAAGACTTATCTTCTGGTACAGTGCCAGCACCCACTGCAGGGGCCAACACAGTCCCGTCTCAAACCAGCTCTGGCAGCGGAACATGGGGGACAGGCAGGCAGCTGCTGTCACGTAGCTTGATGACCCACACTCCCCCAGGTAAGACAGGAGGAGGCCCGAGCCAGAGCTCTCGCTCACGGCGTACAGCCTTCCCGCCGGCTGGCGGTAGCGAATGTAGCGTACAGCCTCGCACAGATCCGCGGGGTCGCCAAACTGCTGCAGTTTGAGGGTGGTGAGCGGAGTGCCGTTTTGACTGCGACGGTTGAAAACCGCTGGCAGGTAGCCATGGGACAGGGCCATTTCACACAACTGTGGAGAAAAGAAGCAGAGCTGAGTGAGTAAAAGGATAGCCACGCGTCTCAAAATGTAATATTTAGTTCATCTATAAAGGACACAGGGATTAAATGGAGAGGCAATCCAGCTGTAAAAGCACGTTGGCGATGGGAAAACATCAGAAAACAGAGTATTAAAGTTCTTCCTTTTAGTCTGTGCTTTACCAAAACGGTTCACATTCATACTAAAGAGTATGTCAGATATCAGTAATTCATTAAAGGAATTATTATTATTTATTTATTCTTCATTTTCTCTTATACCTTAACAGAGTAATGCATCCTGTGCTTAAATGAGTGCCGAAGATGTTTTCTCTCTGTGACCTGCTTGTTTTTCACATGAATGCTGATTCATAAGAAGTTAATTCCCACAGTACCCAGAGGTTGTTATGAGTAAAGACGATGTCACCCAGCCTTCCTCTGGAGAATGCCCGGACATTCGTGGCAGTTCTCTGACCCTGCGTGGGGCTTGACGAAGGGCCGTATTATGCAAAATCTCAGCTGAGAGGATGGGTGTGCGGCCCGGAGAAAGCTGTCCGTAGATGTCCTTGAACAAGGCCGTGGGTCGATATGGCACACAAAGAGTATGAATATGGAAACGTGATGTCACTTCTCTGGCAGGACGTTTGCCTTTTCTGTCAACTGCACTGAACAGAAATTTAGCTTGTGGGCTATTTCTGTATTTAATGTTGATGCCAATAGGGCAGCAAGACAAATTCTGGCCTGAGGAGCAATACATGTGACAGAATGGTGTGCACCTAATGAAATTATGTTTTTTATTTTATCCCTCAAAATTGATAGAAATAGAATAAAATTTTCTTTAACGTAAATTATTATGTTATGTTATGTTTATGTTATACTTAACTCCCAATTGCTCCCCGGGGCGCTGCCCTGCTAGCAGCCCCACTGCTCACTAGTGAAACTAGATGATGGGTTAAAAGCAGAGACTAATTTCGGTGTGCATCGTACATACAGCGTGTGCACGATGTCCACACTGACAAGAAAGGGAAGGAAAAAAAAAAAAAAAAAAAAAATTATGTATCATATGCCACTGTAACGTTTGTGTTATAGTTGTTTGTATATCTTGTATATGTAAATATATATATATATATGACATGTAGATATATAATAGAGATAGATGATATAGATATAGAGAGAGAGAGAGATAGAGGAGGAGAGAGAGATAGAGAGAGAGAGAGAAACAGAGAACAAGAGAGAGACCGGCAGAGAGAGTATATATGTATATATTATATTATATATATTTATAGATATTATATAATATAATATAATTTTTAGATATATATATGTGTATATATATAGATATATAACATATAGAATATAAATCATATATTATATATATATATATATAATATATATATATATATATATATATATATATATATATATATATATATACACACACAATGACAAATAGAGATTCACTTCTGGCCTTACTTCTTTTCTCTGTTCTGATTATTTATACTGAGCATACGACACATTTTTACAGATGCATAAATGGTGCAGACAGCCTGGATAACTTTGTTTCTGAATTACTGTGAGGTTAATATTACAATTTAATAAACACAAATTCATAAATACTGAAAACAGCCATTAAAATTTGTAAAATTCTTACCAAGAGAATTTTTGAAAAATAAACGTTCTTGACTTCTTTGGGTTTAAAGGATCTGGATCTTTTTATCTAAAGTTTCTGCCTCTGGTCAACATGCTTTGAAAGCTTTTACTACTCTTATGTCTGCAATGTTGGATTTATATAAACAATCTTTACACTCTTTAGCTCCTTGGCTTATAGATTTATTCAAAATATACCTGATATTGGTGATTAAATTAGTAAGAAGGAATAGCCACAATGAAAATGAAAAACATTTGTGGTAATTGCAGATGCAGATGCCAGAATTTGCCATCCATTCATTCATCATTTGCTTTACTCAGATGCCAGAATTTAAATTTACATCATTTTTGACCTGACACTCTTTTTGGGTTTGCTGATATAAACCCACACTAAACACGATGCATAGATGATTAAATATATATATTTTACATGTATGTAGTCAGCTGTCTCTGAGGAATAAACAAAAATGCTCTGGTCAAGTAAAGACCACAAACTGATAAAACACATCAAGCTACTGTTCTTCACTCACAAGAATAAATTATGTCTGTTATTTTATCCAGACTATACTTTGTACATCTTTGGAGAAAGAAGGTTGATCTGGAGTTAAAATTGCTGCCGTTTTAACCACTTTTTCAAGCAGCTGAGTTGGCTACAAATGTCAGATCTTTTACTGATGATACCTGATACTTTGTTAAAATTAAATGAGTTGTCATACGTGACATACGTTTTGATTACATACTTTTTTATTTTATCATACCTTGTCCCCTTAATGTCTGACTGAGGTTTCTGCAGATGTCCACAAGCTAGGAAACATGTTCTTTAGTTTAATTCTGAAAAGGTCACAAAGTTTTGCCTCAGAGCAAAAGACAAAGGGCAAGTAAATATCCAAATAACAGTTAAAAAACTCTTCGAGCTCAGGGGGGAATGGAAGTAAGACTTACTCTAATCTGGGCGCTGACTGTTAAGCATTAAAATAAATCACCCATCACACAAGGAAAAAATGTCTTGAGGTTGATTTATCTTCATGTCAAACAGCAGTTTGTGATAAATGGTGAGTCTGTGGTATACCCTTTACATACGAACCCTATTTCAGTCTTGACGCGAGTAACATTTTGCTTTAAATGTGCAGAAATCTCACAGGAATGCAGGAGTAAAGGCTGACTCTCCACATTAAATATTTAAAAGACTGCAGTAGCATTAACCAATATCTGCTTGCCAGTATGAAATGAACGACTTTATCAGACACATGATGAGAGTATCTGGATGCTGCAATGATGAGCTAACACCTGAACACCATTGGCTTCTACTTGTGTGAAGGTTTGAATCACTGTGATTCAAGTGTAACTCACGAGTGGAAGACAAATATGAATCATCTTAGAGTTCAGCTTATTTTCCAAAGACTGAGCTACATCAATAAATATTTTAGAGTCTCATGAAAGATGACTGAATCTGCAGGCGTTGTGGAAACCTTATTATATCCTCAAATCCTACTTTTTGTTCAAAATAGCTCATGTTGTCCAGTAGCTCACGATCGAGTATGAATTAACAGACACACGCAGCGTAAAGGGAACGCCGCTCCACCCGCTCACACTTATTACTGCTTTTTATGTTGTTAAAGAAACATAAATCTTGTTTTTAAATCCAATTAGCAAACAGTAGGGTTTTACAGCAGACAGAGTTAAAACCAAACGATTGCAACCCGAGCCATTTTCTGGCAGAGCTGTTTAAATGTCAGCTTGGTGGCAAATTCCTTCGGGTGGGACTCCAACACTCCCTTATCGGCAGGAGGGACTCTACAGTCCAGCTTCCCCTTCAATTCAGATTGAATATTATGAATGATTTCTGCAAGAACACCTCTAGTGTTTTCAAGCAAGTTACAAATCAAGCTCAATTAGACTGATATTTGATTAAAAGCCTTTTACAGGCAGCAAAGCATCTCGCTGTCCTCTGTTGAAGTCAAAAATGTAGAGTATCAACCTTGAACCATTACAGATTCATGTGCAGGCCGTTAATGATCATTTTAGAGATAAAGACTTTATGTTCATAATGGATGGCAAGTAAATCATTGCAATGTCACAAGAAAAATCTTATTTTGTCACATTCCAAGTGAGGCATTGATGACCAAGGCACATTAGTTTGAACGCCACGCTTCCAGTACAGCTCTGATGCTAAACCTACACTTAAAAGGTTAAAACATTAAAACTCAACTTTGAGCTCCCATTTACAAACTTGTTATGAGAGAAAGGCACGTTTTTCTGCTCTCACGACAAGTTCTTTCAAAACAACAGATTATGCAACCATTAGTTTTAACTCAGAAAGTTAAAAATTCAACAAAAACTTAGATCTTATGAGCTGGAAGTTTTGATTTGTTTAGTAAGGAAGCGAGCAATGCAAGGCTTGACTAATGTACATCAGGACTCCCCTTATATCTCTTCACAGACAAAGACAGCTCAATAATCACCTTTGTATTAGTCACACTAAACATTAAAGATCTAAGATCAAATGATAGAGAAGTTTAAATGATAGTCAGTTTTCTATCAGTCTGTAACGAGCAGTCATAAGGCAAGGACCTTACACCAGCCTAAGGAGGTATTTCATTTGTCCACAGATTCACAGAGCAGAAGTGGATTCATCCTTTCCAAACGCTTAAACTCATTTGGCTCAAAATAATGTTCTAAAACAATGAATAAATACATTCAAAGTGAAATTAAAAGGCCTAGAATCCAACTAAAGTCTGTGCTCTACAGGTTGCTTTATTCACGATATTACAAGTGCCCCTATGTAAACGTTTGGATGATTATAAATGTAGTGCATTACAAATGTAGTGTTTTAGCCATCACTGTTGTTGAATCAGTCCACATAGAGCCACATTTTAAGATTTATTTGCTGCTTTGCTGTCTTGCACGAAGAGACTCATCTTAAAAGATACTGCAGAAGCCGATCATTTCGTATTTGGTGTAAATTTGACAGTAAAATCCAAACAGTAATACATTTGACATAGTGTTAGTCCACAACCTACACTGCACTTCAGGAGATTTATTTTATTTATGGGAATTTACTGTAAAATTTGAAGCAAAACAGTTGAGCATCTTGGGGAGGTGGAAGATAAAAGAACACGCACACACACACACACACACACACACTTCATACAGGAGTATTTATTTATGATCAAGTGAGGATGTGCCTATGCAGCGGCTGTTAATAATATGAAATTGCTTCACAACGTGCTCCATTGAAAATGCACGCTAAAAGTTTCCTTCTGCATTGATTTTTTTTTTTTTTTATGTTTACAGAAAACAACAGCATACAATGCTGTCAGAGTGGGGGTAGATCATTGCTATTTTTGTGAAATAAAGTTTAGCAGACATAAATTAGCCCAATAATTGACTGATTTATTTGTTGTCCAGTCAGAATTTCATCATGGTGGTGATAAGACCCCCCAGCAAGATGAAGGCAAAATTATGCAAAACCAATAAAAAATAAATTCTGCATAAGTGAATGAAGATTCATGAGCAAAAATGCAATGTGAAGCTGCTGCACTGACACATTTCAGGTATGATGCAGGTGATCTTCTCCACTGCATGTCAGCAGGAGAGAAAGGACCCTTTCTAAATTTTGTATTACTGCTTAAATAATGCATCAAAAATTGATGCACAGTGGTGTGAAACAGATATCTAAACTGACAAGGAAAACTGACTAACAATCATATGGATTAATATATGTATACCTTATACGCTTTCAAACTCTAACCTCAATTTGAAACTGTTGACCTTTATATGCCAACCAACATCTGCAGGCCATCATGTGAAAGGAGATTGACTATGACAGATTGCAAGAAATTAAGAAGCAAAGAGAAACTGGTTGTAAAAAATATAAATCATTTAAGAATAGGTGCTTCATTCACTAATTCATAAATTCCAGAAATGGGCTTGTGCTAAATGTAGAGCGACGGGAACCACAAGCCCAGAGGCATCCAAAGCCATCCACATGTTTTTCTCCCTTTCTTCTGTGTCACAGATATAGATGCACGTGTTCAGATGCTCATGCAAACACGAGCTCTTAATGCACTCATACTGTGACCAGTTTCTACACAGAGACTCACCAGTCAGAGGCAATTTTCAACCCTCGTGGTCACAGCATTACAAAAACTATATCTAGATGAAAACAAAAATCATAGATCCATTTGAATGAGGTGTTTCTGTTACATGCCTTCTTTTTCCACTTCCACCTCTTCCTTTATCTAGTCATCATCGCCTGTTCCTCTCTTTTTAATGGATTGATTCAGGGTGGCATTATTCCCTCCAGTTTGATATCAAACACATTATGTCTTGTAAGACTGTTATTGCAGAGCTGTTTTTTCTGACACGGGACTGATAGCTGGTAGGGAACACGGAGGTTAAAAGCATGAAATGAAGCATGACGCCAGGTGTCCTGAGTGGTGAGAAAATCAGCACGTATTCACGTGGCGCAGAGATGCACTTCCAGGCTTCACAAGTCAAGCAATGAAAAGTAATCCCTCACTCAATTACCTCTGTCAGTTGACAGCTGAAAGGGTGCTGCTGCTGGGTTTTTTTTTTGTGTTTTTTTTTTTTACTGCTCTGCTCTTGTCCTCCAAATGAGCTTGCCTTGGCTTAAGATCAAGAGGCTGTACTTCCCCAAAATGGCAATTGTTGATTTGCATTTGGATCTTCCAGCGTCTCTTTTACATTACTGAAATCTTTCTGCTTTGACAATCTGAAATACTTTTTGCAAACAGAGAATGTCTGAGCAAGTGCTAAAACGGACAAGTGTATCGTCATAAGTTTTGAATTAGAAAATCATTTACTGATGCCTTGAATTCTCTTTTATTTGTTTTTTCATTGCTATTCAGCTATGAAAACGGCCGGATCTATACCGTGCTTAAAGTCTTGGGTACTCTTGTTGCTTTATCAAAAAAAAAAAAAAATCCACATTTATTTCCCCATCTCTTCAAGATTATAAAAGAAAATACAGGAACCAGGTTCTCCTAAACCTAATTACAACGAAATCCTAATTAATGTCATTGCAAACATCTGTATGAATCCTTAAAGATTTATTACCCGCTGAGTCAAGCTGTAATAAAGTCTAGTTCCTGATGATTCCCAACATACATCATACAGGCATTGTGACATTTATTGGAGAAATAATGACAAAGGGCTCCATCCAGTAGCACTGTGATGCTGTAAATGTCTTAGAGCATATTATTTACAACCTGTAACCAGTAGCAAGTCATCTGTGGACTATTTGAAGTGCTTTGTATTGCTTTTCTATTGCAGCTGCTGGGGTCTTATGTCCAATATTTATGTTAAAAGTGGATTTCCTCTTATTCGTGATTTTTTGTTGTTGTTTTTTTGTTTCTGCATAAGTACTTGCATCTTGCGACCTGCTTTCTTTAAAACAAGGCATGAGCACAGAGATTACCTTTAACACATTTCTTGTGATCTTCCCGAAAGAGTTGGGGATGATGAGAAGCACCGGACTGGTGGAATGACTGGAAGTCCTGCGTCTTTTCTGGTAGGACGGCACTGCCCAGTCCAGCGCCACCAGCCCGTCGTCGCTCAGCTGCAGGTTGTCTCGCACAAACTGGACGGAGCTTTCATACGGCCAGCACACCTCGTACACGCTCTGGAGAAAGGCGCTGGAGCGCCACGTCCAACCGACGCACGGCACGTATCTGCTGAAAGTCCTGCAGTGTTTCTGGAGGTAGTTGGCCAGCGCGGACGGTTTGCAGACAAGTGCCACGGCGGGTGCTCCGTCGGCGGGCACGGCTCCCTCGCAGGATGACGGGGCAACGGCAGAGACGCACCGCCCGCCCGTCCTGTCTTTCGCTGCTCGCTGTGAAACCACCGGTCCTCGAAACAAAGCCTCCGCCTGACGCTTGGTGCCAACATATTTGGAGCCTGGCCATATGAAAACCACCAGGATCACAATGCACAAAGCCCCGAGCCATTCCAGCATTGGCACAGATAGGAGGGGAGTAAATTTACACCAGCACGAATACTTTTACAGGTCTTTTTGGAGCTGAAGTTGACATCTATATATATTTACATTATGAAAGATTAAAAAAAACAAAAAACGTGCTCACTCTTTGACACTTTTCTGCTCTTGTCTAAACTGGAACCAAAGCCGTCAACAAAGATGTTTGTCCCCTCCAGCCTCTGCTCATTGCCTCTGTCACACGGATCTGCTCTCATTCCAGCTCGGTTCAAACCAGAATCCTCCTCAGGGCATGAGCCTGTTAGAATAAACGAAACCACTCAGAAACACTGAAGGCTTCCACCCAAAAGCTGCGAGCGCGAGAAATGTGTGTGACAGACGCGTAGCTGCTGCTGGAAACGCCCCCTCACGTCCATCCCCCTCTGACTGAACAGGTACTCCGTGCACTTCGTGATCCTGTACAGGCTTCCAACGACATGTATCTATAAAGAACGCAGAGCAAGGAGGTCGAGTATGCAAACCTGTCACCTGTTGAACAAGTCTGCAACATCTGCTGCTTGCCCTCCATGTTTTGTTGAGAGAAAGGACGAACACAAGGAGTGTTTGCCCGTCAGGTTGAGATTTAATAGTCAGCATCAGGTAGATGTTTCTAGCCATTTTTGCCTCATCTAGGGTACTTCTACAATAGCTCTGTGCCTATTTCATCTCAAAACAGTTTATAGTTACTTTAAGGTGATCCATCCATTTATTATCGTTACTTGCTTCTACAATTCATAGTCACAGGGATCTGCTGAAGCCTATCCCAGTTCTCTTCATGTGAGAGGCTGGGGTACTTGGTGTCTGTTATGCAACATTTTGTTGCATACATCCTGCTTGCCATACAAACATCACCTGTCTGGACTTTCTGCACCTCCAAAGTAGCCCCTGCAGTTTCATTGAATGCATAGACTCTTTTGTACCGTTACAATGACGATAAACGGCTTTCTATTTTTTCTATTTTCTCTTTCTTAGATAAGTCACCATTTCACTGCAGGCCAAATGTAGACAAACAACCCCTACCCACTTTTCCTATGGAGCATTTTAAAATCACGATTGAACCTACGTGTTTCTGGACTGTAGGAGGAAGCTGGAATCCACAGTACCTCACAAGGAGTACATCTGAACTCCAAATGGATACCTGGTGGGATTTGAACCTTCTCGTTGAAAGGATCCTGCCTAGGTTTACGACCTTCTGAGACAGGAAACAAACTCCAGACTTGAAGAGTAGAATCAACATGACCCCTACCAATGGGTCACATGTACACACCACTTGGAATAAGCATCTGGCAGAAGGATGGTTCTGAAAGAATCCCACTCAGACTCTGGCCATGGAATAAACAAAAGACCCTCTCCCATTACAGCGGGAAAACAAAGAAAAAGAGAGTCATAAATTAACCAAACTGCCCCTTTTTTAGGCCAGATAGTATACAGATTTATTCCCAAACATTACAAAAACCAAAACCACAACAACAAAAAACAAAACAGTTTGTATGAAGGAGAAACTGACCTATCTTTCCTCCATGCACAGTTGAGAACTTTTGCTTTAAAATGAGTTCAGTCTCTATATCTATATTAACACTATACAGGTTGAGCTAGTGACATCATGATGCATGGCCTGAAGCGGTCCTTCGTCTGAACATACAAAGTCCCTTTAGTCTACGATAGAATCTGGGCGATCAAGGCAACCCTCGCCTCATGACGTCGTTAGCAGTAGTCTGTTATAAGTGTAATGCTGACTGATTTCATGGAAAGCAACGCCTTTTTCATCTGTTCGTGAGGAACAGGTTGTTTTGAACACTCGTTTAGGCAGTGACTGAGCAATAAAGGGCTTTGTCCTGCATAAATTAATAGCAAGCTGGTACACGGTGTGTGTCAGCATCAGCAGGCAAAACAAAATAGAGACTGACGATAAAGTGAATCACAACGTATTTGTTCCAGCTTTCAAGGCCACGTTGTTCCAGTGGATTGGACAAATGAGTGTCTCACAGTACCATCTCCGAGATCTAAATGCCAGAGCTGAACACTTTTAGGCTAATGCACTGATTCATTCAAAGATAAAGTCAATTTTAAGCTATTATGATCACATTAAAGCTTAAAACAATAATTACGAGATTAAATCTGTATAAATGTCACTTTTACAGTAACATGCAGAGAATTAGGGGATTCTTACCGGTATCACTTGTGGGATTGCCAGTGAGATACTGCTATTTTTTCTTCTTCCCTTTGTCTGCATACATATTAATGGTTAATACCAAGTTTGGCATAACCAAAAAGCCACACATATATGCATTTTAATCTTGGAACAGAGGGTTGTTTTTGTTTTGTTTTTTAGTGCATGTGTGTGCATGGGTGTGTGAGTGTTCACCAGCCCTCTTCACTGTCTACTATAGTATTCCGGTATCAATAATTATACATAGACGTATCTTGACTAGTCATAAATATGTAAATATACCAATATAAAGTCGTAGACATGCAGTCAACTAGTACATATGCATGTTAATTGTAGCAAAAAGGAAAAAAATGATACTGTGCAGTTCTCAATAAAGACCAATGTGAAAACAAAATGATGATGTACCAATGATGATGAAAACCATCCAAGCTGTTACCAGTAAAAGGTATAAAAAAAACAGCGTCTGCGATAGAATGGGGCGACATCAGTGTCCATGGCATGGGGACTCATACGAGTGAAGGTACTATTGATGCAGAGGTGTATGAATTATGGAGTCATTTTCTCTCACTAAACCCCAGTCTTTTCCTGGGAGGTCTGTGGTCCTTTCAGAAATGCTGTGCCAGACTTCATTCGGCACCATTAACAACAGTGTGGCTCTTTAGACTCAGTTTGCATCTCAGAGGAAGTCTGCCTGCAGTCCAGATCTGCGTCCTCTTGGAAAACTATGTGGCCCCCCGAAGAGCAGAATCAGACCGCGATGACTACGTTGAGCTGCTGAACCCATGTATTCACCAGGAAAGCAGAACAGAAACATGGACATGGGTTTTTTGTGTCTTTCTGGTATCAAATATACATTTGTTTACATTTTATGAATACAATGGGTTGGCCAGTGAACGCGATGAAGTTAGTTTCCTTTGGGGTGTCGCCCGATGACAGCTGGGACAGGCTGAAGCTAAGAGAATACTTGTAAAGTAGTTTAGTCACCAGTACTACACTACTACAACACTAGTATTACTGCTTTCAATGACAGTGAAGTTTAGTCGTTGTACTTTTTTCTAATTTGCATTATCCAGTCACTGCTCAAACATAGTCAATAACCACACAAAGGTCACAAGAAACATTACATTTTGCAGTGATGAGAGGATATGTGAGAGGTGAAGGGGGAGGGGGGGGGGGGGGGGGGGGGGGGGGGGGGGGTGGGCTCAACAAAACAACTCAAACTTTGGAACCTGAGAACAGAAATGACTTGATTAGATAATGTTTAGACCGCATATGTACCGTTGCTGATTAACTCAAAGACCATTGTCATCTGGAAAATTCTGGAAAATGTCACAGAGGTTGTCACAAAACAAACAGTCAGTGCAGAGCTGGACTGGTGAAGCCTTGATCCTCATCTTCAGGTTTACTGACAACTGAGAAAACAAACATACAGAAAAAGTAAATGCTGAGGACAACAGGGGCTGGGGGTTGTGGGAGGGTCACGCCATTTGTAGGAGTGAATCAGTATTTTAACACACAAATATAAACTCAACTTTGCAGTTGTGCATTTAAAACATCAGCATTTGGCAGGAAAGAACCAAATAACTACTAAGTGATATAGGTGACAAAGCAATATACACAGCTGAAGATTCTTTGCATGTATATTTTTTAAATAATAAAATAGTGAGAAGCTGAAAGCATTTATTTTAGCTGACAAACAAAGACACACACACAAACACATATCCAATCTAGAATCAAAGAGCATTCTTTGATGGTGGGGTGTTTTTCCCAGGAGTGCTGACACGATAAGTAAAGTAGGCTACTAGGCGTTTATTAATTCACAAAGCCTCCATTCAGCTCATTAGAGGAATCAGGTGTCTTATCTGAGATTGTGCTGACATTTCCATATGTGCATGTTCACAGTGGAAGATTAAATGCAGTCATAACAAAGATTTAAATGAGAAAATAAAAAAGGTTTTTCTTAGAGTTGACTGAAAAGACTTTTAAATTGTCTGGTTAGTTCAATATGAAACATTCAGTTAGCTCAGCATTGAAGACAGGATGGGGAAAAGAAAGATTTCCTCTGTCCCTGGTACAGTACACGGTGACCACAGCACAGAGACATCATGTTCAAAGATTTTAGATGAATATAGATGCAAAGAGAGCATCTGCTTGATTAGAGTACAGCATATGACACTCCATCCTTTTAGTTAGATTCCACAGTCTGGTTAGCCTCTGTGGCGCTCTTTTTAACTAGTTTGAATTTAATTTAATTCAATTTTATTTATATAGTGTCTATTACAACACAAGTTGTCTCTACGTGCTTTCCAGAGACCCAGAACACGACCCTTGAACAAGTATTACATAAACAACAGCAGGTAAAAACTCCTCTAGTGGGAGAAAAACCTGAAGCCAAAAGTGGCAAGAAAAACTCCCCTTTAAGAGGAAAGAAACCTGGACCAGGACCTTGAATCGTGTCTCATTGAAAGAAAATTCTTTCAATATGAATCAACTTACATCTGATAGACAGAATGAATTGTGATGTTCCTCAGACTTCAATGCTTGGTCCAACACTTTTTAATACCTTCATGCCTCTTTTTGCAGATGCCATTTAGGAGGGCCAGCTTCAGTTTCTAAAGTTTCGCAGATGGCACAGAGCTTTACATTGTCATATTTCTTGATGACTGTAGTTGACTATAAGACTGTAGTTTGGATACAGTTCAATTGAGACAAAACAGAGATCTTGATCATCTTGATTGTTCCTGAAGATCAGAGAGAAATGCTCAAAGTAAAACCATGCATCCATCCATCCATCCATCCATCCATCCATCCATCCATCCATCCATCCATCCATCCATCCATCCATCCATCCATCCATCCATCCATCCATCCATCCATCCATCCATCCATCCATCCATCCATCCATCCATCCATCCATCCATTTCTGCATATCTTCTTGTTTTACAGAAGATGATGGAGGCATCAATTTTCATAAAAGTGGAAGTCAACAAGGAAAAGACCCTCTTGGATATGCCCGAGGCATCTATCCAGGGAGGCTCCAGGATGCATCTTAACAAGATGCCTGAACCCACTCAGATGATTCCTATTCCTAGAGGAGCAGCAGCTGTACTCTGAGTTCCTCTTGAATGTTGAACTTCTCACTCAACCCAGTGGAGGAAACTAATTTCAGATGCTTGTAATCCCTGTCATGTTCTCTCAGTCACCACCCACAATCTGTAACCATAGCTGAGGGTAGAAACACTGGTAGAGGGGAGAATTACCAGTAAACAGGTAAACTTTAAGATTTCTCTTTACTGAAACAGACTGGTGCAGAGTTGCACAAAGCTCCCACAAGTGTCCATTTTATCACCTCAAAAACATATCTAGAGTTTAACTAATTCTCTTGAGCCGACGCAGATAAACACGCTTTTATTACATGAAGATTGGATTACTGCGGTGGTCTTCTTTCTGGCCTTCTTAAGGAAAACATTTTGGAGTTAAAGTTAGTCCAAAGGTCAGCTGCACACATTCTTATTAAAACCAGAATTAGAGCACATTTGACACCAGTTTTAACGTCTCTCCACTGACTATCCATCTCTGACAGATTTGACTTCAAGATCCTTTAATTAGATAATAAACCCTCCACGGTCTTTGCCCAACTTATCTATTAAAGCTGTTTTCATTTTATGAACTTCCTTTGAGGTTCTTTATTGGAAGTTTTTAATGATTCCCAGGAAGAGAACAAAAACATACACCGAGGCCTCTTTTTAATACTGCAGGTCACGTCTGGAATTATCTCCCTGAAGAGCCGAGGACTGCTTAGGGTGTGGACATTTTTACTAAGAAACTCAAGATAGACCTTTTTGATTTAGCTTTTAAATAGAGGTTTAACAGTTCTGATTTTAGTTTTTGATATGCAGCTGGGACATAATGGTTTAATTATTTTACTTTTTAACTGAGTTCTACAGTTCTGTAGCATTGAGCTGCAGTTTATGGTATTTTATTTCAGTTTTAATGGACTTTTATAGTATTATTAATAATATTTGTTTAATGTTTTTTTCATATCTCTTTATTTTCTATATGTTTTATTTGTTTAAACTTTCAATTTCAGTGTTTATTTGTTAATAATAAAAGTAGTACTATGAAGAGTAGAGTTTTGGTTGAGCCTTTGTCATGGTTTCAGTGGAGTCACAGTTTTAGAGGTCTTTGTTATCGATCCAATTTGATTATTTAAATGATTAAAAAAACATCCTAAATTTAAGTTAAATACTTTCATTGTGCTTCTACCTAATTCTTCCTTATCTTGAGGACCATGTAAGTAGAAACTGGATCATTTTATCCAACTCTCTCCTGCTACATACTGATGAGACACTTTTCATGAGCATATAGTTCTAAAAAAGGCTAATTGTTTCTACACAGCTTTAAATAGCGCACTGTGGGATACTTGGAGTCCTCTAATGTAGGGTATTTAACATCTCTCTATACAAGAGTGTGGCATTCTTAAATGCTGAACTCACCCCGTAACGCACTAGTGAATACTGAGTGATTTCAGACGCAGTGTATTTTAAACATCCCAACGTTGAACATTCTTCCATTTGTGGATCCAGCCAGCTGCAGTATCCCCTCGCTACACTGGAAATTAGATTCCTCTGTTTTTGCTGGGGATTTAAATCAGCTATGACATTGCTCAGTTTGATACTGAGATCTGAAAGTCTGACCTCACAGTCTCTACTGCCGTGTTGACTTCACTCCGCGTCCTTGCCCTTTCCCCCCCTTCCTCCCACTCCTGCTCCCCTCAAGGCTCAGTCACAGTCTTTGACATAAAAAAAAAAATCAAAAAAACAACAGTGGTTGCTCCGCAGCATCACACAGATTACTGTAATACAGAAGAACCGGCAAAACAACTTGTCTATGATTTCTTTGTTCATGACTGACGTCAGGTCGTTTTACTTGTAAACTTAAGATGGGGAATGTTCCAGTCACCTCTCATCCAACCTCCTTAAATACAACCATATGCAAAACCTATGCTGACTTTATTCATTTTCAAACATAAGCAAAGTCTTTGTGGTGATGAAATGCATGTCCTTTCCTTGAACCCCGACTGTGACGTCAATCTTGCAAGGACTTACTCACATCCACCACCAAACAAACGTAGCCACAGGTCTTGTTAAAGCCGGTCCAGTAAAATGTTTACACAATTCCCTTTTATTGTTTAAACAAGAGTCGGGATTTAGAGTATGTAAGTTCAGCAAGTAAAGTCTAAGTGTTTTCTAAAGTCACGATCAGCCCATCCAGCCACAGTGCTAGTGCCTCACCTCCTTACACTCGTCAGATCATGACCACATCCTCAGTAGCGGACTTCCTGTTCTACTTACATTTCCTTTGACATGAAAATTATCATTTCAGTTGAAGCATAAAATGTCCCCAGCCACTGAAACCTTTATCTGATGTAATGAATCTTGCTTACTAGTCAACATAAAGACAGAAGAACATGTGAGATTTATAAAAGCCACTGAGAACATGTGTTTAAAAGCAAGTGGGATTTTGACCCTTGAACTGCGTGCTTAGTTTTGAAGGCTGATACCATTTTATTTACCCATATGACACATTGCCGGTGCAAGAGCAGCATAAGCGCGTACCCAGTAATACATTATGCCAACACCCCATCCACCCCACAGCCTTGTTCTAATTTTAAAGCCCATCAACAGGAAAAGCTAATCTGAGTCTTATTCTCAGACTTAATCACTACTCAAGAGTGAAACTCCAAATTAAAGGAAAGATGAGAAATTGATAGAGGAACAAAGAGAAACTGTGCAGACAAATCAAAGCAGGAAGGGAGGGGACACTGAGGATGAAATAAAACAAATGGAGGAGAAAGGAAGAGGATGAACAAAGACAAAGTTGTTGCTCAAAGAGATCGTTGCAGTGGTGCGATTGAACGCATGAATTATACACATGTGCCTTGATAACTTTTGTTATTTGAGTTTTTTTGACCTTCTTAGTAGTGCTGAGGGAGCTTCCTCATGGAAAATAGATTAGATGGGGATTAGCGAGTCTCTTATCCTTCTATTTATATGGTCTAGTCCTCTAAAGTCAATTCTAAGAAGAGCTTGCCAGACCATATATAATTATGATAAGGTCGTAGCAAGCATTAAATATACAGTCCATATTCTCTCATGAGTGTTTTAACAGGAGATTATGTGTACTTTTTACCCCCAGAAAACCTGTTCTCGGTTCTATGTCCTTTTCTTCAGTTTCACAGACTGAAAACGTTAGTCTGCATACTAAAAGGTGTGCTCCTAAGAACACTTGTTGAATTGCTACATTAGACTGGTGATTCTTGTATGAAATCTATTTGCATCTATTTGTTTTTTTTTTATCAAGAATTAATAGCACAAGCTGATTTTAAATAACAGGAGAAATGCTGTCTGTAAAGTACCAGAAAGAAACACAGGATTTTCTTTTTATGACACGACACACCACAGATGATATTAGGACTGCAATGTCACGATAACCTTAACATTTAAAACCTCTACTGTTCTTAGATAGCGCAACATTTACGGTCAAAAACACCATGTTCATGTATTCCCACTTACATAGATGTGTGTGTGATCTGAGTGTCGCGTCATTAGACAGAGGCAGTACAGGCAGAGAGCAGAGAAATCACCGACTGGAACCGAAACGACTCGGAAGAAAGCCCAAGCAAAACTTACAACATCGCCAATGTACAAGAGAAACCTGGAAAGAGGCCCTCAGGAATTAAATTAGCTTGTGATTACTCTTTTAAGACAATGAATGTTGTCTGTGTTCATTGTTTTTGGAAGTAGAAGCAACAAAGTTTGCTTCACTCACTCTCTTGCATATTATTTATAAAAAATAGTGAAATGTAACAGCTTTTTGTGAAAATAAGAATTTTGAAAGAATGTTTCTGTATGCATCAACTTTATTTTTAAATGCACATTTGACAATCAATTTTATAAATGTAACTGAAAAAAATATCAAAGGGAAAAACATTTCTGCTGTACAGCCTTTATGCATCGTTTTTTTTTTGTTTTTTTTTAATGCAGCACATGGAACCTCACATTAGGCTATGCATTTTTTTAAATTCTTTTTTTCATGCTGGTAACACTGAATCCAATCTGATCGAGTATAATCATAAACCTGATGTGAATAATAGGGCTAACAGCAAAAAGGTCCCTGGTTTGACTCCTGGCAGAGGTCTGTCTGTGTGAAGTTTACAGTCCAAACACTCATTCAATCTGTGATTTTAAACTGCTCATATGACTGTTTGGTTATTGAACAGATGAATAGATGCCAGCAGATCCCTGTCACCTGAAATAGAATAGAGCATGTATAGATAACAGCATTAACCTTCAGATTATCTGTATATTTAAACCTTAAACTGCAACAATACTGAGAGGTGTTTTTAAACCAAGCTTTTAGGAGTTTCAAAAAGTAATACTATCATTTAGGTAACATAAAAACAGAGAATCAAGGCAAGATCTAAACAAATGAACTAATAAGAACACGCAGCATCTTTTAGTCATGATAAAAATGTGGTAGGACACCAGCCATCCTTCCTCAGCATGTGTACTTTTTTGTGCAAGGCATGAAAAATGAAAAATACAATGCATTTCCTCCTTTCATTTTTTTAATTTGATTTAATTCTTTGCTTTGGCTTGAGTGATTAATCTAAAACATAAGATCATCCATGGTTGACTGTCTGCACAGCTGCTCAACCATCTCTTGCTGCATGTCTGACACCCATCCTACTGTTTTGTCTTCATAACTGAAATGCATCTTTATCAAGTGTCAGAACTTGCAGAGATTAGAGGGTCTATTTAAAATGCAGAAGATGAAGAACTAAAGACATTTTGTGAAAAGTTAAATTAAGACATGGCACAGCAGAAGTTGCTGGTGCGACTCACCAGTACTTGGCAAATAGAAGGGCCATGTTTGTTCATTCACATCGTGGTTGGTAGTGAACTGTGCATGCACGTACTTACTGCTGTAGATAACAATAAGTCAACTTTTGGTGAAAAGCAAATATTGCACAACAGACAATAGAGGGTGTTAGATATGTAAAGTTATAGCGGTAACTTGGCCGGACGATGTTCAGTCAAACATGTGAGTGAGTTAAATACCACAGTAAACAAAAAAAAAACAAAAACCAGACTGGGATGGTGGTCCTCGTCTTTCAGGGGGGAATACCATAGTTGAACCTCAGATTCAAGAGGAGCAGTGTGGTGTACGTCCTGGTCGTGGAACTGTGGAGCAGCTCTATATGCTCCGTAGGGTCCTGTAGGGGGCGTAGGAGTTTACTCCACCATTCTACATTTGCTTTGTGGATTTGGAAAAGGCATTTGACCGTGTCCCCTGAGGAATCCTGTGGGGGACTACACCAGGAGTATGGGGTGCCAGAATCCCTTCTATAAGAATGCCTGGCATTCAAGTATCTCAGGGTCTTGTTCAGGAGTGAGGGAACAATGGAGTGGGAGCTTGATAGTGATGTGGTCGCTGCATTGTTCTGCCATGGTGCTGTCATGGAGCTGAGCCAAAAGGCGAAATTCTCAATATGCCAGTCAGTCTATGTTCCCACCCTCACTTATGCCCACAAGCTGTGGGTCATTACCAAAGGAATGAGATTGGGGATACAATGGTGGAAATTACTTACTTTCCTCTGCAGCATGTCTGGGCTCTCCATCAGCTGTAAAGTGACAAGTTCTGTCATCTGGGAGGGTTCAGATTAGAGCTGCCGCTCCTCCACATTGCGAGGAGTCAAATAAGGCAGCTCAGGCATTTGGTTAGGATGCCTCCTGGTGAGGTCCCTGGTAAAAGTCTGCCCGGTGAGGTCTTTCCTGGTGGGTCACATTGGGAGAAGACCCCAGGGAAGACCTCAGACCCGCTGAAGAGACGATGTTTCTCGACTGGCCCTGGAACACCTTGGGATACCACCAGATGAGCTGGACGAAGGTTGAGGGTTGTTTTTTGTTTTTTTTGTCTTGGAAGTTATTGATTGGTCCTAATCCAACTCACGAGTGTTTGAAGTAACATCAATTATCCCACATCCCACAAAATATTTGTGAGTCTAACTTATTCTCATTTCAAAAATGTCACATACTGACACTTTGTCAAGAGCTCTTTGCCTGAGTTTTCAATGCGTCGGGTAGAGCTTTACCACCACATTCAGCGACTCAGGGAACTACTCAACCTTGCAAGCTTTCCTTCTGCAACTGCAGCTCGCTAGCCTTCAGAAATCCTCTGTCTATGGTGATAGCTTATCAACAAAAAACACAGACTGTGTAAGGAGGGCAGGCGCCATAGACCACCAACCTCCAAGCTAAAAACTCATGTTCAAGTCCGACCCTGAGACTGCTGTTCTTCTTTTCTGTCATTAGACTGACACACTGTTTTAGTTGGCCTGCTACTTCTTTACTTATTAAAAGTATTTGAATAATGTTTGTTAAAAAAAAGTAGCTCCTGGTTTAGCTTTGTTAAATGTCATGGTTAGGTATTCTTTATCAACATGTTCCATATATTCACCAAATTACAGTACAACTGGGGTGCTTTGACAAAGGTTGATGATGGCTCTCTTTTTCCCTCATGGCTCAGCAAAGTCAAGCATAGTCTTTTCACTTTCTTCTTTATGATGTTGGTGCATCTATGAACATTCTTTGTCTAAGCACTTAATATTTTTAAGTTTCTTTCGTTATCAGATAGGTAATCTCTCAAAACATACCTGACATGTTTCCTCTGCAATCTTCTGTCTTCATCAGAGGTGTAATTAATTTGATCAGTTACTGTAAATATAAATCAAATTTCCTCAAAAACCTTCCATCTTGAGGAAGCTTAGTGCCTTCAGCCTTTGCAGCACAATGTTGTATATCTACCATAAGTCTGTTGTGAAGGGTGCTATCACATCTGCAGTCATCTGTTGGGGCAGCAGCATCAGAGCCAGTGGCGTAAAGAAACTAAACTAACTGATAAAGAAAGCTGGCTTTGTTCTGGGAACTGTTCTTGGATCCTCTGGAGGTGACGCAAAGGAGGATACTTGATAAAATGAACAACATAATTGGCAACCCTGAGCAACACAACAACTCTTCACTAGAGTGTCTTCACTCAGAGGTTTCTTACTTTTGGGTTGAATTTGATTTAAATGATAAGGAGAGGGTTGTGTAGATTAGTGACTTGGTCAGGGATTTTCTTAATACCCTGATGCAATGTGGGCCATATAAACCACAGAAATCCAAAAATGATAGTTTATGAAAGTATATTTAGTTTTTTTTTTTACTAGAAACTGGAACCCTCAGAGAAAAACAAAAGGAAGAGAGCATAGGGGATTTTATAAAACCCCAATGTTACAAACACTGCATACAACATCCACAAAATCCCGAACAAAATTCCAATCTCAATTTCAACTGTCCATAAACCCATAAAGCCTGAAGAACAAATTAAAATGAATAAAACATAGGAAACAGATTGTTTTCAAGTGAAGAACATGAAGCTGCTTTTAAAGAGTCAAACCGTCAAGTCTGCTGACAGCTGCAGTGCTTCAACATCTGCTAAATAACGTTACCATCTTTGCTATGCATGACTTCTTCTTCAATTTCATAACTAAAGGGTAAAAAATGCCCTAAAACTGTTAGATATATTGTTGTAGATCCCAGGCCATAATTGCTTTATATACTGCAGAACCCATAGTGGCAGAATTGAAAGGAAATGCTTGATTTAGATATCTAAAGTTCCAGTATTAGTTCTTTAGGAAGGTCAGAGTCCCTTGCATGTAACGCAGCTCCATGGCCTAACACAAAAAGAGTCACACATTATCCTTCATTTAATTAGAGCGAGTTCACATAGTTGCTTTTGTGGTGAGATTTCCCCGCCATCCCTCCAACTCCAGTCGGTTCGCATAAAGGTTAATTGCAGTCACTGAACTGTAATCTCGACAGGCAAGGCCGAGCCCGAAGCAAGAACGGCAGCTTGTCTTTGAGAATGTTTCAACATGCAACACTGTAGTTTCTCTAGAAGAATCCATTCTGTTCTGAAACATCAACCATTTCATTAATGTCAACATGGGAGAATTCAACACGTAAAGTCTTTATAGTCCCCAACATGACTCGAGATGTCTAACTACTTATAATACATGTACGATAGAACTTTTAACTTTTATTGGAGTATTGGTGTGTCCTGGTTTGGTTACCAATCCTTGAAACCAGGGTATGGGTTTATAGTAGTTTTATGATTTGACCACAGCTGCTTGTGCGTTTCTGCTATACAGCAGCATGACATTGTAATTGGGGTAATCTAACATTTACCCATTACTCAGAACAATGAGCTTGTGTACAATAAGGTGCACAGATGACTCTCTATCAGATTCCTTTCAGTTCAGTCCTCAAGTCTCTCAGAATTTTTAGGTGATGTCTTTATTTCACATTGACTCTTTGAGATATTGTAGCTTTTTTCCATTTGTATATTTTTTTTTATCCTTTTCTCGAACAAATGAATATGAGAAGCCTTCATTGAGATTTTAAATTATCCTCTACACAATGACCAAACAATTTAGCTGGACAGAATTTACAGACTTTTTGTCAGCAACACGATAATGATAGCATGTGATGTGCTCTTGAAATAGCAGCAGTGACATTAGCGGTGAATGGCAGGAAGGAACTTCTAAAACGAGGGGATGAATGCACATACAAAGTGGCCGTCCACAGAGTCCCGCACAACAATCAAGCCACAGAAGCCCAGCCCATCCCAGCAGTGATGTGACAAAGAAGAATAACAATAAAAGCCCCCAGCCCCAGTACATCCAATGTTAGAGCAAACAAACGTGGCCAGCACTGACCTGATTTACATTCTCACGAGATCGGAAAAACAAGACAAAAAATAAGCATTTTTTTATTCTTTGGGAGGGAACATTTACAAGGACTATTGTGTTTATGAGATAATCCCAGTTTATTTCCCCTGACGGGTCTCACAGGAGCAGTGCTGCAATTAATACTAAGATGAGAACAATTCTTAAGGATGTTAGGACTTATTCGTGATGAATAAATGATAAATGTAAGTGTAAATAAAAATATGAGGCATTTTTTTAAACAATAGAAAACAAAACTTATCAGATGTTGAAAGTAAGATACTCTGACACTGCCTCATTTTTAATTCGATGGCAGTAAAATTTCACAAAAGAAAAAAAAATTGGTACCTAGTTAAGAAAAAGGTAGTTACATGTCATCATCCACAGTACATGATATCAACAGAAGATCCTGATGATCTGGATTGAGTATCTGTGATATTTGAGGCCCTCAGTTGGTTCTAGATTAAAAACGTTCTTCATCGTGTGATGGAAATCAAATCTCCAAACATTTCTGTCTAAGAACACAGTTTGATGTTTCAGCCAAAAAGGCATCTTCAAAAATATTTATATTTTTTTATACGTTTATACTTTTTACGAACACTAAAGAAAAACAAGTATAAAGATATGTACCAAAACACGAATCATTAAATCATGTAATGTCATCGTTTCATGAACAAACATGAGCGTGTATGTGCGTCATCAACTCCAGAAAGGACTGTTACATGCTAGTGTGGTTTCTGATGTCTTTTACATTTCATATCAATGTTTGCAATCTATACCATCTATCATCAATGTCTATTTGTTTTTCTGAAGTCAAAGCTAAAAATAAGTCCAGTGCAACCCTCGTGGGGCCTTACAATGCCCTTGTTGGCATCCTGCCGTAGTCAACAATATTTCCCAGGCTCTCTGCAGAGCACATTCTGTCTCCTCATCTCTTATTTACACACACATCCTGCCTCTAGATTGACTGTTTATGTCACTTTGCACTTATTAGCACATTTACCTATTGTGAGCTGTGGATAAACACACATCCATCTCACAAATCAGTGGAGGTGACATTGGGGATTAAGAACTTGTTGTGATAATGAGACTGACAAATGGTATGATAGTGATGTGAGATGAGCGCACTGTGCTGGAGGTTTCAGCCTTGAGCAGACGACATACGGCATTAAAAAACAAATTCAGAGAGGATTACCCGCTCGTTTACACTTGAAAACTGCAGTGCATGGAGGGCATATTGCTACTTCTCGGTTAGTTATTTTTTTATATAACTTAAGTCCTACAGTTTTCCCACCTGTGCCCGTGCAATATGGAGGCAATAATGTCTCAAAGAGGAATCAAAGAGGAACAGCTTTGGCTGAGAAATATAAAGAGTTTTCCTCTTCACTGTAATGCTACTAATTGTGCATGATATGATGTTATACATTTCGGCTTTCTTTCTAAAGTACCACTATCCTGCACAATAGAAGTTATAAATGTTGTTATGGACACATTAACTTCTCAAAGTAGGGTCAACTGTCCTGTGTGTTTCCGTAAGACAAATATGTCTGAATCCAAATGGAGAGAAGAATTTATATTGTGAGTACAAATGCAAAGCTCATAAAAGGAAGTCATAAAATCACACTGCAGTCTTATCCACTGTTCAGCTCAGGGAGGCAGCTCCAAGTGCTTCCAGTGAGCCCAAGGTGAAAGTTATGAATAATGAACAGAAACTGACAAATGTCACATTAGCCAACCAATGTTTAATTTAAGTGTTCTGGGAATACCCTTAAAACTGCCAAATGAAACTGTGTATCTGGGGAAAATGAATTTATGTTGGAAAACCGGCTTCAGGAAAAACAGTATATGGGAAAATTCAAGTGATCAGACCTTGTTTTTTTTATCCCTGGATAATGAACTCATATTTAACACATGCTGGGAGTGTTAACGCAAGGTGTGTTATTGCCCCCCCGGTGCCTGATGGTGGGTTGAAGGGAGGAAAAGAATCAGGAGGTGTTATCGAGTGGTACTGTGAAGACCTGACGGCTCTGCTGTCTGCTTGGTTGGCCTCGCTGGCTTCACCAACATTGGAAGAGCTGGTTCACTAGCCTTTGTATGCAATTTTTTTTTTGATTTCTAACGATATTTTACATATTGTCACCGTCTTTCAAAATAAGTTTCTACATAGAACTTTTTAAAAATGTTAAGAATGGGAACAGCAACATTACAAGTGGACGAGCTATGAACATTTAATAGAGAAATTCTCAGAAATAACTAAACTAAATAAGATTAAAGCTTCTTTTAACTGATATTGATGTCTGAGGGTTTAAAATAGCTGTTTTTTTGTTTGAGGAAAAAAACTGGTAACATCACAAACCAAAATCTTGTCAAATCACTACAGATGACAAACTCACTGATGGACAACTTTCAAACAACACTGAACTAGGAGAGAGGATGAAAAATGCAGAAAAATGTGATGAAAACTCCAATTGAGTTAACACAGTCAGAGGCAGGAGGTGAGAGGTGCTCTGGCATACCTGAAACAGTTTTTAAATTTCTGCAAAATTCACTTAACTAAAAGCTAATGAGCACCAAATCTGTTTTGACAAGACTGCAGTGTTATCTCAGAATTTGAAACTCGTGAGACATCCAGATACTTCTAAACTGGATCATGCTTTTAAAAGTACTGCATTCCAGTATTTTTGTCCATATACTATCAGGAGATACTGATGGGTATTGCAGAGTAGCAGTAAGTATTACACTGTAATTGACTCATCTACTACAGGACACTATATCACGGACTACATTTAATTGCACCCTGGTATGTTTATTATGACTGGCTGTTGGGGGATCTTCATAACACGTGGCACATACACTAACTTGTCACCGTATTAGGTACACCTAGTGTACCTAATAAAGTGGTAAGAATTCTGAGTCAATGTGCAAGAGAGAGAGAGAGAGACAAGGAGAGAAACAGAGAGAAGGAGAGAGAAAGAGAGAGAGAGAGGAGTGAGAGAGAGAGATAGAGAAGGAGTGTGAGAGAGAGAGAGAGAGAGGAGTGAGAGAGAGAGAGAGAGAGAGAAGGAGTGAGAGAGAGAGAGAGAGACACACAGAGAGAAAGAGAGAGAGAGAGGAGTGAGTGAGAGAGAGAGAGAGTAGAGATGTAGAGATAGTAGGAGAAGAGAGAGAGAAGAGAGAAAAGAGAGGAGGGGAGTGAGAGATGAGAGAGATAGAGAGAGAGAAGCGGAGATGAAGGGAGGATAGAGAGATCCGGAGTCATATAGAGAGCAATGATTACGCGAGATGACGTAGAAGTCGCTCCAGAAGAGGACACGCCCCACTAGCATGGACGGGTCTTGATCGAGAGAGGAAGGCCAGAGATCCGCGGGAGAGAGATAGACGACAAGACAGAGAGAAGGAAAGAGAGAAGATAGGGTATGAGAGTGCGAGAGTGGAAGAGAGCGGAGAGAGTTATGGTCATAGAGATACTAGAGAAGTATGAGAGACAGAGAGAGAAGGCGAGATTGATTGAGACGAGAGCAGAAGGTAGAGAGAAAGACCAGAGTGTAGAGAGAAGAGAGACAGAGAGAGATAAAAAGACGAGAGACGAGAGACAGAGCAGACGAGAGAAGAGAGAGCGAGAGAGAGAGAGAGAGAGAGAGAGAGAGAGAGAGAGAGAGAGACTCCTTGATTGTTCATTGGTGACTGCAGTTATGGAAATAAAACCAGATATAAGTTCTTTATTTAGATATTTCTACTGTCTGTGAATGACATTTAAGAAGTTCTGCAGCAATTTTGAATATCATAGAGACAGATCACGCGCTGGCTGACAAGATCACTTTTCCAAAAATAGAAAGTGAGATCTGCTGTGGAGGATGAGCGAGAAAATGAAGAAAAATAACTCATGAGAGGAAGACACATTTTTATACATGGACTCAATAGTCGCGTTAGCATTTAAAAAAAACCCAACATGTTTATGTTCTAGTGTTCCAATACTTAAATGCAATAAGGAAACAAGTAACAAACTGTACCATAGCCCATCCATCCATCCATCCTTCAGCTGTTCCGGGTGGATTCCAAGGTATTCCCAGGCCAGCCGAGAGACATAGTCTCTCCAGCGTGTGGGTCTCTTTCTCTCCTGGGTCTTCCCTGGGGTCTCCTCCCGGTGGGACATGCCTGGAACACCTTTCTAGGGAGGCTTTCAGGGGGCAGCCAATACAGATGCCCAAGCCACCTCAGCTGACTCCTCTCAATGTGAAGGAGCAGAGGCTCAACCCGGAGCTCCTCCCGAGTGCCTGAGCTTCTAACTCTATTTCTAAGGGAGCGTCCATCCACCCTGCGGAGAAAACTCATTTTGGCCGCTTGTATCCGCTTCTTGTCCTTTCGGTAATCACCCAAAGTTCATGACCATAGGTGATGTTGGGAGTGTAGATTGACCGGTAAAATTGAAAGCTTTGCCTGTCTATCTTGGTACACCGACCGCATGACTGCAGACGTTGCACCAATTCGTCTGTCAATCTCACACTCCATCTTTCCCTTACTCTCGAACAAGACCCCGAGATACTTAAACTTCTCCACTTGAAGCAGGACATCTCCACCTGCCCTGAGTTGGCACGTCACCCTTTTCTGGTCGAGAACCATGGCCTAGATTTCCGAGGTGCTGATTCTCATCCCAGCTGCTTCATGCTCAGTTGCAAACTGCACCAGCACATGCTGAATGTTATGACCCAAAACATCAAGACAACATCATCTGCAAAATGCAGAGATCAAATCCTGTGTTTTCCAAACTGGCCCCCCTCCGGCCCCTGGCTACGCCTAGAAATTCTGACTTACTGCTGGCAATGCAAACCGAGCTCCTGCTCCAGTCATACAGAGACCAAACAGCCTTTAGCAGAGGGCCGTTGAACAGTTGAATGCCTTCTCTATATCCACAAAACACATGTAGACTGGTTGGGCATACTCCCATAAACCCTCAAGCACCCTGCGGAGGGTATAGAGCTGGTCCAGTGTTCCACGACCAGGATAAAAACCGCATTGTTCCTCCAGAATCTGCGGTTCAACTATCAAACAAATTCTCCTCTCCAGTACCCTGGTGTAGACTTTCCCAGGGAGGCTGAGAAGTGTGATCACCCTATAGTTGGAACACACTCTTGGGTCACCCTTTTTAAAAAGAGGAACCACCAACCCGGTTTGCCACTCCAGCGATACTATCCCTGACTTCCATGCAATGTTGCAGAGTCAGCCAAGACAGCCCTGCAAAATCCAGAGACTTGAGGTACTCAGGCAGATCTCATTCACCCCTGTTGCCTTGCCATTGAAGAGCTTACAAATTACCTCAGTGACTTTGGCATGGGTGATGGAAGAGTCCACCGCAGAGTCCCCAGTCTCTTTTTCCTCAGCGGAAGGCATCTCTTTTTCCTCAGCAGAAGGCATGTCGGTGGGATTGAGGAGATCCTCAAAGTATTCCTTCCACCATCCAACAATGTCCCCAATCGATTTCAGTAACTATGAATTCCTTATCCCTATCTTCAGAGTTTTGGTCAAGAGATAAAAACACTAGGAGCACACCTGTTTGTCACACCTGGAACTGGGTTTTTTTAAATCAACTATCAGTGTCTTGCAGAAAACCCTCAAAACCCTAAGTATAGTGTATCAGTTTGATTTGTATCACACTTTATCACCAAATGATAGAATTCTAATTGTCAGTGTAAGTTAGTTTGGAACCAAATGATCTTAAAAGCTACATGCCTGGTGCCACTGTCACTGCTGTGCTCTGTTACCCATTTAACATGGCAGCCACAGATCTAATCAATAAACAAATGAGCTGCATGTCGGCTTTGGGCAAAGTCAAAATATGTACCAAGACCAAACGCTCTATATTGAATGCTCTTTTTTCAATCTGTTCTAAATTCGACCTTATACTATAATTTTGAATTTGAAAAACAAAAATAACAAATATGTTTTGTCATGTGAAAAAAAATCCATGTAAAATCTTATGTTATCATCTATACATATAAGCATGCTTGTTTCAAAAACAAGAAAATTGGGCTGCTAGTGCGATAATATACTTTTACACATTAAGCAACCATTAAGCATCAGATCAGTTCTGATTATAGCACACACAAGGCTGCAGCACTGAAATAAGATCAAAATACTAATTTCAAGCCAGCAGTTTAGTTTGGATTATGCAAAAAAAAAAAAGGTACATTATATGTCTTCTGTGTGTAAATAATAATAATAATAATAATAATTTTCAATTCAATTCAATTTTATTTATATAGCGTCTATTACAACACAAGTTGTCTCTAGGCGCTTTCCAGAGACCCGGAACATGACCCCCGAGCAATTATTACATAAACAGCGGCAGGTAAAAACTCCCCTAGTGGAAGAAAAACCGTAAGCCAAACAGTGGCAAGGAAAAACTCCCCTTTAAGAGGGAAGAAACCTTGAGCAGGACCTGGCTCATGAGGGGGGACCCTCCTGCCGAAGGCCAGCCGGGTAGAGCAAGAAATAAGAAAGAATAGAGACATAGAGACACCGTCAAAGGTACAAGATAGGATACAATAGTAACTGTCCTTGGTAGTCCAATTAGACTTCTGTGAATATGGGTGATATATGGATAGACGGTGATACAAGGGGATGAGGACTGCAGGTCGGGGTGTCAGCAAACATCCAACAGACATCCACACAGACAGGTGAAGGCAGACACTGGGATGGTCAGAGGTGGAACTGCAGGTCAGCAAGCAGCTCCTGAGGCTCTGGTCCGCAGGACATGCAAAGAAGAGGAAAAGAAGGGCCAGACAAGCACAAAAAACTACCAGAACAATGGACCACAATTAAGTTTATGGGATATTGTTAATAAATGAGGGTTGAGGTGAAGAAGAGACAGAGAAGGCAAAGAGAAACAGAGAAGGTGAAAGGCACCACTCAGTGGATCATGTTGGTGCCCCCCTGCAGCATAGGCCTATAACAGCATATCTACACCGAAGCTATGTTTAAAATAAGCTGCTCTAATCTGGTCCTGTAGCTGCAGCTTTGACTACTGGCCCTGACACATTAAGGTACTAAATGTACACTAACTATATGCTTTATTAAACAGAAATGTTTTAAGTTTAGTTTTAAAGGTGGAGGTGGTATCAGCCTCCTTAACCCAAACTGGAAGTTGGTTCCAGAGTGATGGTGCCTGATAACTGAAGAACCGTCCTCCAAATCTACATTTCGATACTCTAGGAACTACGAGTAAACCTGCACTCTGAGAACGGAGAGCTCTATTAGGAACGTACGGTACTATCAGGTCTTGCAAATATCGCGGCGCTAGGCCATTTTGGACTTTATATGCCAGTAATAAAATTTTGAATTGGATTCTAAATTTTACAGGGAGCCAATGGAGGGAAGCTAAAACTGGAGAGACGTGGTCTCTCTTGTTGATTCCTGTCAGCACTCGCGCTGCTGCATTTTGGATCAGCTGGAGGCTGTTAAGAGAATTACTTGGACATCCAGCCAACAACACGTTACAGTAATCTAGTCTAGAAGATACGAACGCATGAATTAGTTTTTCGGCATCACTCTGCGAGAGGATGCTCCTAATCTTTGCGATATTACGGAGGTGGAAAAACGCAGTTTTACAAACCTGATTAATATGCTGTTTAAATGACAAATCCTGATCGAATATAACGCCAAGGTTTCGCACAGTTTTACTGGAGGCCATCGCAAGACCATCTAATCCCTTCCTAAGCTGTTTGGGACCACAAACAACAGTCTCTGTTTTATCAGAATTTAATAACAAAAAATTTCTGGACATCCAGTCCTTGATGTCCTTAATACACATCTGAAGTTTGTCTAATGGTTCTGTTTCATCTGGCTTCATAGACAGATACAGCTGCGTATCATCAGCATAACAATGAAAATTAATGCCGTGGTTCCGGATAATACTTCCCAAGGGCTGCATGTATAAACTGAACAGGATTGGCCCTAGCACTGAACCCTGCGGGACACCATAGCAGACCCTCGTCTGTACGGAAGAAACCTCATGAACAAGAACAAACTGGAATCTATCAGACAGATATGATTTAAACCAATCTAGAGCTGTCCCTTTAATCCCAACAACATACTCTAGCCTCTGCAGTAAAATGCTGTGATCTATAGTATCAAAAGCAGCGCTGAGGTCCAGCAGAACCAGTATGGACACTAACTCATTATCTGAGGCCATAAGAAGGTCATTCGAGACTCGAACCAGTGCTGTTTCTGTGCTATGATGCATTCTGAACCCTGACTGAAAAATTTCAAATAGATCATTTCTATACAAATGCTCACACAGCTGGCTTGCAACTACCCTTTCCAGAATTTTAGAGATAAATGGAAGGTTGGAAATTGGTCTATAGTTAGCTAAAATGTCTGGGTCAAGAGAGGGTTTTTTAAGTAATGGTTTGATTACTGCGACTTTAAAAGCCTGTGGTACATATCCTAAGACTAGGGACAAGTTGATCTGTTTCAGTATTGTCGGTCCAATCAGAGAGAAAACATTTTTGAGTAGTCGAGTAGGGATTGGGTCTAACAGACACGTGGATGATTTAGATCCATTGACGACTGAGGTCAGCTTAGAGAGGTCAACAGGAACAAAACAGTCTAGAGTCAGGTCGGAGCATAAGGGGGTCGCCGAGGTTGAAGAAATTCCCACAGCCACTGCCGGGAGGGCCTGGCCGATTTCCTCTCTAATTCTGACAATTTTAATGCTAAAGAAGCTCATAAAGTCTTCACTACTGAGAGCTGCAGGGATGCACGGCTCAACAGAGTTGTGGCTCTTTGTCAGCCTGGCTACAGTGCTGAACAGAAAACGTGGGTTATTTTTATTATCCTCTATTAACACTGAATAATAGGCTGTTCTAGCTTTGCGAAGCGCTTTTTTATACACTATTAGACTATCTTTTCATGCATAATAAATATCTACAGACCTACTAGAGTACCACTTTCTTTCCATTTTACGCACTTTCTGTTTTAACATACGAATATGTGAGTTAAACCAGGGAGTTAAGCTCCTATGGTTAGAGACCCTCTTTCTCAAAGGAGCAACAACATCTAAAGCTGTATGCAACACATCTGCAGTGCTACCAACAAGGAAATCAACGTCTGCAGAGGTAGAACCGAGGTCACAGCCCTCAACTGCTTCACTATGTTCCTCTGTAAGAAGATGAAGAGCAACGGCCTCCCTAAATTTAGTGATAGCTTTATCGGATAGACACCTGCTAAAGTAATTCCTCCTATTATGCGTAACGTTGACAATGTTGAATTCAAACGTTATTAAATAGTGGTCGGATAGGAGGGAGTTTACATGTGACACTAACAGATTATCAAGTTCTACACCGTAGACGAGGACCAGATCAAGAGTATGATTAAGACAATGCGTCGGTTCGTTAACTTTTTGTAAAATCCCCATCGATTCTAGAAGAGAATCAAAAGCCAACTTAAGACTGTCGTTGTCAACATCCATATGAATGTTAAAGTCGCCCACTATGATGACTTTATCTGTACTGATCAATAAACTAGATAAGAAATCTGAGAACTCAGACAGAAACTCCAGATAAGCTCCAGCAGGATAATAATGATGATAACAAATACACTCAAAAAAGACTAATTGATTTGTAACATACAGATCACTTTACTTAACACACTTATACGAAGAATGAGAACAACTGGATTTTTCATGATAAATATGATATTGCAATTGTTTAGAGCTGTCAGTTTCAGTGTTTTGTCTTAAAATCAAACCTAACTTTGGAGTTAATGCAGCAAAAACAATCCTCTGGTTAGCAGAGGTCAGGGTAATGAACTGGATGGTGAGTATAGATCACTAAGAGCCCTATATGCCATTGGCTAATGGGCCAGACATCCTCTTTCCTGCATCTCCAAACAGCATGATAAGGATCAATAATTTGGAAGGTAGATCAGTGTAGCATGACCCATGTATTGTAAAAACTAATGGACTCGAACAAATATCCATAGATAGGCTCTTGGCAGGTTTATGTGTCATGCAGTCCAGAAAAGTTCATTTGATGAGATCATTTAAAAAAAAAAAAGCAAATAGGTCTGTCTGGTTATACATTCATTGTTATCAGGGTAAATATCCAGGAGATTATATGACCCACTGTAGAAACATATTTGGTTTTTTTGTCTTTTTTCTTATACTCACCGAGTGTAATGCTTTTAGAGAAACTAATTTTAAATTTAAAGTACATCCAGAACAACCAGGACACCAGAGGATGAAGTTTAGTTACTAGCATCAACAACATCCCAGCTTTTCTGGGTGTGCGTTCATCGCGCCAAATGACCTCTCAAAGTGCGGCCTTGTCTCAAAATGTGGTTCAAAGCTAATAAGGCAGACTTGTAAAGTCCCTTTATCAAACATTAACACAGCCTTTCCTTAAACAACTGAGCTTCACTATATTTGGATGAGCTCACTGTTTTTTCCAATACAATAGCATGCACGGTGTAAAAACACAGACAACCACATCCAGCGAAGTCCCCAGCTGACACAACCATTTAGTGAAGACAAAGGTGAGGGAATCAAGCAGTCCCTGCTCAGATCGCTCAGGACCGTTTAGGAGTGATCCAGCTTAAAGGAAAACATACTGTATACATCTATATGCAGCAAAAACCTGATAATCACAACTTGAACAGACAAAAGATTAAGACAAAATTTAAAGAGAAATGTCCGTCTGAAGTATTTTTAAACCTATGAAAACAAAGGACTTAAACAGAGATTTGTGTCCATGTATGCAGTTCAAGCACACTTTAGTGAGTTCACTAGCTGATGTGAAATGACAGACTGTTTACTGAGGCAAGAGAAGGCAAAGGAAAAGCAATGGGGAGCACTTTGGCCTGTTATCAGGGTGGCTGTTGGAGCTCTTAGGAGCTTGAATGAGGTTTGGCGTAACTTCATTAGTGTCCCTAGGCAGCACTGAGAGCAGGTGGGCTGCACTGAGGGACTTGAGGGAGGAGGGACAATCCCATCTACAGCCAAACAAGCAATTAAAAGCATGGAGTCGGCCACCTGCTTCAGCGGTGTCGAAGAAAGACCGGATGAAGATTGCTGTGTAATTATGATGGCTATCAAAGCCATCTATCTTGGTGTTTATGGTTGCAATGCATTATCCATGCTGGATTACTGTCTTTGTGTGCATTTCAGAGGGAAATGTTTTTAAATACTTGCATGCGTCTGTTAACAGAGTTGGACATCAGACCGCTGTCGGCTGAGCAACAGAGTCAGGGCAATGAGGGCAGTCATAGATCTGTATGCTCGACGCAATGACACGCACATCGAGAGAAGAGAAGTATCTTTAAGGTCATGCTAATTTCCATTAGTGTATCAGCAACTCTAAACTTTTACCTTGCAAAATATCAAGGTGAAAGGGTTAAAGATGAGCACCATGGACAATCTTTTAAAAGTTATATAAAAACTGGACATGGTTCTGTGATGAACGCAGGGGTCGCTTAGATGAAACAGAAAACTATAGATAAAATAATAACCATATTATATATATATATATATATATATATATATATATATATATATATATATATATATATATATATATATATATATATATATATATATATATATTTACATTTTGACAGGTCAAGCCAGTTTTCATTCAGTCTTAAGTCTTTTATCTGAGGCAACACATGAAAATCATCTTTAACTGTTCTGACAAATGTAAATGTTAGTGGCTTAAATTTAATTTAAAAAGTAATTAAAGGAGAAAGGTGATGCTGCTGCTGTGGCAGTTGTTTCTGTCTCTTCCTGATGAGTTCAAACAGAATTCAATTTCAGAAACACAGGAAGTAGCATGAAACGTTTTTAAACATAGAATTACATTTTATAGTGGGAAATATGAGCTATGTGCTTTGTTTGCCAAATAGCTCAGACATTTTTGTGTTTTGTCCTGCAGCATCAACTTGTGGATGGTGGAAGTACTGCCATAGAAGATAAATGCTGCCGGTTTGTGTATTGCACAATATAAGCACGTTTAAATGCACACTTAAATATACATTCTGATGCTTTTCTGGTTATTTACTTTGTCAGCTAAAGAAAACAAATCAGCAACAGATAAACTCAATTTAAGTGATTAAAAGGAAGGATAAATTTGACATTTTGTGGGCTTGTCTAACCATTTCAGTCAAGAGCAAAAATTATTAGATACAGAGTCAATTAGCAAGTTCATTTAAAGACTTTTAAAGCTTTTCTTTGCACTGGAATACATCTGCTGTAAAGTGTAAGCAGTCACCACATTTTTTTGTATTTCTCCTACACTGTGTATGAACTGGAGTCTTTATGAAGTATCTTTAAAAATGAATGTTGTAATAAACCTGCCAGGAAAATGTCCCATCATACCACTTTGAGTAAGCTTAAAAAAAAATATCAGGATGAATATCAGTATTGAAAATGAACTCTCCTTATTATTATGTTAAATGTTTTTAACTTTGCAATTTTTAAGTTCTATTGTGTTTTTAGCTGGGTTAGGGTTGTTTTTTAGATTGAAAGAATGAATTAGCAAGGATTAATACAACAAAATTGATTGATAAAATGGTAGATTTACTTGATTTAGACTGGAAATATTTGATTTATTCTCCAGTTTGCCATCAGGGGGAACCACAACCCTTTTCCTTTGCAGGAGTGAGAGGCCTCAGGGCAGCTCATCGCTTCCTCAGCGGCTGAAGCAGCAACTAGATGTCAGTTCAAAATCAAATTAAAGCAACAAACAAAACTAAATACAAGAATACTTTGTTCTGCATGAACAGCAATTCTGCACCTCCTTGCTTTTCTTATAGTGTCCGTCACACCGTTCTTGCATTTATCTTATAATTTTCTGGTTCCCTCATAACATAATTAATGTTTTCAAAAGTTGATAATCATCATTTTTCCATTTTCAGAAATAAACATCTGTTATATGTGTACATATTTTACCAGGACTGGCTTAAACTGAAAGTCACTGAATGGTGAAGAAGTGACGGCAGATGTTCAAACAATGGCAGCAGCAGCGCCCTCACGTGGCCATTAAGGAAGCACATCTTATTTTAATTTACAGTTAAATACAGTTATTTTAAAAATAAACAAAGTATTTTCTCCATGTAAGTTATCAACCTTAAATAACCAACGAAAAACAAACAAAATCCACCCTTCATTTGCATGTAGGCAGGTTATTTCTCCTTTGTTCTCCTCATTCGACACGCAAACAGTGACTCACTTATGCATGAGGGTTAAAACACACACAAATCCCAGGATGCTCATATGTTAGATCCCATCAATAAGGGCCCAAGTATATTAGGTACAAACACTAACTGGTGTGCCCGCCGAACTTCCACATGAAATGGGTTGATGGTGTGTCAGCTTCATCTGAGGGCAACAATGGTGTCATTATATTGATCATTTGTCCAGAGAGTTAAAAGGTTTTCAGACTGGATTGGGAAATGGGTAACCATATTATAAATGTGGATTAAAATGGTATTTAGTCTAGGTTATGCTGGCTTTTAGCAGCTCCCTAATACTGTATTTACATGATATGAAATAAAAAGCTACTAAAAGTGTTTTTATGATCTGTAGAACCAAAGAGAAAGAATGTTTAAAGTTCCCAGTTGCTAAATCCTCTGATAAACATCTTAGGGTCTCCAATAAGGTTAAATATCTTGGTCATTTTGTTGTAGAACAAATAACAAATGATGAGGATATTTATAGCCAAAGCTGCATGATCTCTAACAACCAACATCCCACACAAGTCTGGTGCATGCGGAGACGAAGGGAGGATTTCTTTGTTTGGGGCACTTTAAACAATTCTCTTCACTTCACATTTGTGCTCATATTAAAGAACGTTCAGTGTACAGATTATTGGATTTCTTAATCATGATGATACCAGAAAACTATTGAAGAGGTTGAGATGTTTCAGTACAAATAAAATGTTAGTGGTTATAGTTAGAGCCTTCATTTGCAAGTGAGTATTAGTGTGTATTAGATTTGTATGCTTTGAGAAATGTAATGTAGGATGATTATTTGATGAGTTTTTTTTCAAGAAGAAGGTTTAATGCAAATGGTAGAGACGACAGTATAGCTGTGTGTTATTTATTCTACGTAATGCCAAGGTGTTTTTTCTTTAAACTTTGAAGATGTTGAATATAATATTAAAGTTTCTATGACCTTTATCTATATCATTGTTATGATTGTTATTACTTTGTATTCCAATATTTAACTTTTTCTTGACTATAGTTTCTTTTACTTTTAAGTAATATTTTAGCCTTTGCTTGTCCTTCTCTCTTCTTGTGTTATGTTATCTTTCATTATCTTTACTTCCTATTTTTACGTTTTCATCATTGTTATATTTATTAGTTTCTAAATCCAGGTATGTGTATGAGTCAATAAATGATATTTAAACTACTGGCAGATGGTACTGAGTGGATCACGAGTCTCATAGATTTATTGAAGCGTATTGATACAACACATTCTTACTGTCTTGAATGATGCCCTGTGATGGACTGGTGCTGATGCTGAAAAAAGATACAATGGAGATTGGATGGATAGATGGATGGATGGACGGACGGACGGACGGACGGATTTCTCGTCATCATGCAACCTCTAAGCTCATGTTTTGTTTTGTTTTTTAATGAACTGGTTCACTACAGTGATTTGCTGAGTTGCTCCGATTATTTAAGTGGTTTCGCTGTAAATCAGCATAGACTTATTTTTGTCATGTTTTAAAAGACCCCTCTTTTCTCTTGCTAAAAATAGTGTTTAAAAATGAGCTACAAAAGAACATAAAACTTACATTTTATTATTTAAAGAGACAGCTTAGATAAAGGTAGGCTCAGAAATGTCAAAGAATGACCATCTGACAGTGTACGCACCCGTAACCTCATGCATACATATACTCAGACTGTGAGGAATGATGTATGCACTTATCACCATCTGCGCTCATGGCAGGCTCTCTCCTTCAGATGGGAACCGGGATATTAACAAATGCTGACCACATATACACACAAACGCATGAGTTCTATTCCTGTTTCTGACAGCTACACGCATCACTGGCTGGTTTTGGCTTAGCCAATCACGAAACGGCTCACTGGGTGTTTCCTTTTACTGCAGCAGGAGGGATGCAGAGCAGTGCAGACAAAGTGCTCGGAGGTGTACATGAGAGAGGGGGGAGAGAGATCCGACCACTTACTACAGGGATGTGAATTAGCTAATTGTACGTCAAACAGGAGGGCCGTGCCACACTGGGTGGACCAATAGGAGGCAAAGAAATGGGGCCACTTATGACATCAGTGCTGGCTTGGGAAGAGAGCTGCCTGCATGAGGGAGCTTTCCATTGAGTAGACAGACGGAGGGAGCAGGGTGATGCTCAAACATCTGCGATATGGAAACCTAACCCACAGTCTTTCTGCATTTGCCATTCCAAGTTGTGTATGCATACAGCTGAAGAGCTTAAAAATTGTAACTACATAAGCAGCGTAAATACAAATAAATGAAGGGAAAGAAAACTACTTGTCAGACATAAAGTCTTGGTAAATGTGTTGATGCTGACTGAAAAAAAATCTTTTAATGTCACATTGAAGGTAAAAAAAAGACTCTTTCCTTTATTAACAACTTTATCCTGTAAATGACAAAATGTATATGAGTTACTATTCATATTAATTTTATTTACCAATATTGCACGCATATGACTTTGTCAGTAACATGCGTGCATTTCTCATACTGATGTGCAACATCAAAATTGTCTCCTTTACTGTAAATGTATTTAAATTAATATACAACTTTGCAAGCTGCAATTTAAGAATATTCTTTTTTGACTAAATGGATAAGCAAAAACTCACGAGGACCACGGAGGGTTTTAAGTACTCATATAATGTTTCAGGCCTTAAAGAACTGTCTTTTTTGTGTATCTTGTTCTCTCTTGAGGATATAATCTCACATTCATGGATTAACACGGAGACAGCAGCTCCCACTCACACCATCCATTTTTTGAGAGGAAAACAGGATTATCCATAGTTTGTTGTACTCATTATTAGAGTAAAGGTATTTCTATACATAAACAATCCTAATACTCATTTTAAACACATAATTGAGAACGTCTTTAAAAAAATGGGATTTTCTAACTTCTAGAATATTTAAGTAAAATATTCATGTATTGAACAATAACATTCAAGACTGAATGACATAAGCATGACAAATACATGTATTTGCATATATTACTTTAAATAATTTACAGATGTTAGTAAAAAACAATTTTTGTTATTATTATTATTATTATTATTAGAGAAGTTCACAATCATGAAACCTCCTCATGAAAAACACACCTACTACAATTATGGCGGCGTTTCAATCATGGTATGGGACTGCTTTGATCCTTCCACTGCAGAGGGGCAATGGGTAAATGGGTAAAATGGGTAAAATGGGTAAATGGGTAAATGGTGTAATCAGATGATTAGCACATTTTAGAGAAAAATGAGTCATCCAATGTCCAGAGACAAAGAATTAGGTCAAAGGTCTTGAGTCAACCAACAACCACCCATGTAAAAACTCACAACTGGACAACAACACATGGCACATTATACTGTATTATGATTAAATCATGTATTCAAAACATTATTATTATTATTTCAACAAAAAATAAATCAAAATACAGAAGAAATGTGTAAACTGCCTCCATACGAAATAAGAGAGTGAGTAGCAATCAAATGCCGCTCATCAAGTTAATTTCATTACCTGATCATCAGTAACTGTGACCCTCCTTGAAAGGAGTTGTTTCAGCAGTTTGATGGCCTGGAACATTTGGTTGTTAGCACAATGCCAAGGAGGAAAGACATCAGCACTGATATGGAGGAGTCATTTATTGCTACAGATCAATCTGAGAGGTGGTATAAAGTTTTTTTACTATCAATTTGGAAAGTATCACTTTACAATCAAAAAGCTTATTTACAATTCAAAACCATTTAAGACAGTTGCCAGTTTTCACTGGAGTGGAGGTTCCATCAAGGTCACACCAAGGTCAGAACCTCAAAAACAAATCAAATTCCATAACAGCCAAAAGCGACATTTCAAACTTCACGAGCATGAAAAAGAATGATAAATGTTTAAGTTCATGATAGGGCAATCAAAGGAAGATTACACAAGGATGGCTTGTTTGGAAAACTTCCCAGGAGAAAGCTTCTTCTCTCTAAAACAACATGGCAACGCGGCTTAGATCTGCAATGTTGTGCCAGAACTAATTACAATGTTTTAAGTCCTTCCATCGTCAAACTTTATCAAGAGCTCTCCAGATGTTGTGTGTTGGGGTCCTTGAAATCTTCTCAAGGATCGGAATGAACCACACAGAGACAGCAGTCTTGTTCAAACTTTTGCAAAAGGGGGAAAAGCCGACACTGATGTGTAGTACACAAATGTAATCGTCATGATTCCCGTCTTCCCCCTTGCAGCGCTTTCTTTTTTCACAGAGAAACAAAGCGGTCACATGACATGCTGTATGCAAATGTCAACAGGTGAAGAAACACAGACGCTATGGGCCCGTTTGGCCCAGACATCCTCTATATCTTGATCCTGAGTGTTCCGGTCTTTTCACTTACAAATGGCACCACAATCTTGTAAATACAGACAGCAGAGAATTACGGCTAAAGGCAATCATGTAATAATATATTCATAATATGTTTATAACTTTGACATCGTGAAAATGTTGCTTTGAATTGAATCAAATATTCAAACTGTCCCAAAGCACCCTTGTCACTTCTCATGGCTGTTTAAATGACCTGTATAATAATTGTGATTATCCTTCATTTATTTCACGTAGGTGCTTTAGTTGTTTTTTTTTCTTTTCGACTATTGTAATTGTGCTCAAGGAAAGGCCTAAAAGGAAGGGACCAAGAATCAACAGCTGTTACTCAGGAAATGGCAATGAGTAAGATCAAATTTTTGTACAGAAAAACCTCTGGGAATTGTGGGAAATCTGTGACGTCACGATGGCCTGATGTGCTCTTTTTTTTTCTTCAGAAAGGACTTGCTATGTGAAAGTAAAGCAGAGCTTGTGTATAAACTGAGAAACATATTTTCACACTGTTGCTGTACTCCACTGATACTCATATATTTATTGAGATTTATTGAGATGAATAGCCGAATAAATAACACTCATCAACAAGATTAATTTTTAGGTCTCAGGAACAAAATGTGAATCGACCAGATTTTTCTTTACACTGCCGTTGCTAATAAATTCTATGTCAACTCATACACATGGAATAATAACTGATTTTCCGTGCATGTTTGTTTGGAAAAGCTGCTTGCTATAAAAGAGTGTCACTCTATAATATGAATCTTTGGATTTTCCTGTACACAAATCTAGGTCTCTTTCTTTTCTTTTTTTGAGTTTCCTCACCCTCCCCCAGCTCTCTGCTGCTGTGAGCCCACAGCTCCTATGGGAAGGTGTCGGGGCGATAAGAAACAGACAGCGTCAACAGCAGGGAGAGGCAGGAAGGGAGGAGAGGAGTGGAGGGACCTTTACAGCTGTGTCTAGTGCTGTACTCTCTTTATATTTATGGTTCCCAGATGTTCATGTGACAAATTCTTCTTCAGCGGAAATACACAAGCAAGTGCATAAACACAGATGCATGATGCACACAACACACACTATGGAGATAAAAAGCTTGTGCATTTTCTATGTTCTGTAAGATCACAGAGTGGTGAATTTTGTTGCATAACCACTTTTTTTTTTTTTGTCATGGACTACTTTACTAAGAAAAGAAGCAGGAGCAGTCGAAGATAAATAGAAAGAAGAAGCTCTTGGGGTAATGACATCACCAGTGACTTTGCAAGTTCCTTATTTATACAAGCTGAAAAACAATACTGCGATACATGACCTAAAAGCTGCTCTGCACAGCTACATTCTTTTCCTATTTAGTCAGTGTCATTGTGATGGTAGCAGTGAGGGAGCAGGGAATGTTGCTTATTTACTTTCTCCGATCTGTTGCTTGCTGCTGCTGCTGATCTAAGGTTTTGGAAGAAACAATCATCCGTGCAGTGGACTACTGAATCATACTCTTTGTGTCTGGCTGGGTATTAAAAATATCTGATCAGATTTTATACCACTCCACACAATACATTTGCTCCATGTAGATGTAAATAGTTTTCTTTTGTTAAACAATAATTCATGATTACAGACACTAAGCTCATAAACTGTAGCTGCAGAGTAAAACGTTTTTGTTTTTTTGTCAATCATCATTTTCAAACTCTTGCCATTTTAGGAGATTTGCATTGGATTGTTGCAGGTATGTTGGACAAGAAACAAGGAACCCTGGGAATTACATGCAGCAGTCTACAGCTTGTCCAGTGCTAAACCTGAGACTCAAGTGCTCAGAGCATTTTCTGCACTGTGGTCGTTTAACTTTTCAAGGTTTGAGTCATCCTTCC
The DNA here is from genome assembly GCA_014839995.1 of Xenentodon cancila. NCBI lineage: Eukaryota > Metazoa > Chordata > Actinopteri > Beloniformes > Belonidae > Xenentodon > Xenentodon cancila. The sequence goes on along the minus strand of CM026201.1, from coordinate 17,207,722 downwards.
TTAAATCTATTCCAGGTTTTGTTTACTTAAATCCTTTTCTTTCTTTTTTCTTTGTCTTTACTTTTACAACTTTGTTTTTGTCAGCCTTGTTCAGGGACTTTGAAGCTACCTGTGTCAAGAAATAAACAATCTCTGACTAAGCTTAACTGTGAGCTGAAAGGGCTGGGGTAGGGGGGGGTCACAGAATGATAAAGTTATGATACACTACTAGTAACTCAGACCTTCACAACCCTCAGTTCAGTCTCATTACTTCCTCACAGCCCAGTGAATCCACACATTTGCTTGTTTTGTTTGGTTGATTTTTAATACTGACATTCAGTATTTTACCTGTGAATATTCTTCTTCTAAAATAATTATAGCGGCCAAAAATGTTATGGAAGACAGAATGTGAGGTGGACTGGTTTTATCTTGAGTACAATTACAGTTTGGCAAAACAGTATATACTATTAATAATCTAAAGTACAGCACAGGTATAGTGTTCATATTAAAAGACGGCCGGTCTATTTATTTCTATGTATGAATCATGAACTTCTTGCTCCATTTTTCCTGGGGTTATTCCTGCAGTCTAGCAATATCATCTTCACAGTAGCAACACCCAGTGATTAAGATGAACTCTTCTGTGAAGGGAGTCTGGATCAACCTCTGGTATAAATATATTTTTCAATAAGAATGCTAAAGTTATATATGTGTTCCTCTCCATTACATATTCTGCATTGATTGCCTCTAAGAATAGCACCCATAACGAGGTGCAAACGTGGCTTTCAAGAATCTTTTTCCTCCTCCTGTCTGGGTAACCACTGCTGGGTTAATGACTTCACAAATAAGGAAAATGACAAATGTTTTTGAGTGTGTCTGCTCACTGTGAACCAGCAGGACATTGGCAAAAAGGCTCATAATGGCTCGCTTGCTGCACAAGGAACTCAACGAACCCATAGAAATTACTAAAAAGACTTTTTCTCTGATTCCAGGCAGTGTTCGTGTTGTCCATCTGCACATGTGCATGTACACGAACTAGTATGAATATGTTTTTAGAGGCATACTGCACACTGCCGCATGTTTCTATATACACTTCCTAGATAACTTTCCAGTGCATTCTACAGGAAGCGTGTAATAGTGAACATTTACGTGCAACTTATCAGAACAAAAAAAAGTTTTACCTCTACTTAACAGGTAGGAACAGCAGCCCAGATTACATTTTTACTGGAAACCTGGATCCTTTCTTACAAAATACAAACAAGCTCACAAATAACCAAAACACTATATCATCACACCTGGCTTCATTCCATTTAATCATAATTTTCCTGCTGTCAGTTTGGTCCACTGAAACACCATTTCACATTTTGGAAATCCACTTATTTGACATAATTTGTGGTGATAGAGTTGGTATTAGTACAAGTCCAGAACAGAAAGTACTTGAGAAGGTTGACTACAATACTACATTGTGCCTGAGGGATGGTTACTATTACACTGTCTGCCACTGGATATGCATGAGGTGATAAGAGGATGTTTGTAAAGGAGAGGAATGGATATTTTTTTTCAGTCTAGAGACAATCTGCTTGGCAAGTCCTTCCGGCAGCTGAGATCATGTTGTATGTCCTGGATGGGAAAGCATATGCTGCTGAAACGAATTTGGTACAATGCAATATGGTAAATAAATAATTACAATTTCACCAAGAAACCAGCCTTGTATTTATTTATTTATTTTTGTCTTTTAACTCAGTGTAGAAGAGAGCTCTGACCCATCCTTTGCAAAAAGATGCTGACATTATAGCATTAACAACTAAAAACCTATTTTTAACCTAGTTTTTTTTGGCTTTATAGACTAAGCTAACACTTGCAATTATGAAGTGTCACAATCTTGGTTATCAATTCAGTCAAACAGTGTTTTTGGACTGTGTGTCTAAAGACAAAAGATGTGTTGTTGGTACGGGCTGAGCAAATATGCAGTTCAATTAAATTTAATTCAGTATATCTAACAGGGTGAATCGTCTCGTCCATTCAGCTGTCGTTTCTCCATTACAGTGTTGGCCTTGGTAGGATCAACTGAACTAGAAAATAATACTTCACAATACTTATACTGTTGATTTTAATAAATGTTTTAGTACTTCATAAACCCCAAAACTGTGCTTTACTCTTCATAAGTCCATCTTTAATTTTTGACACTGCCGATTATGTTAAGCAATAATAAGTTATAATAATGATTTCCATTGTATTGTTATAATTACTTTGCAAATCAGTGTCATTCGTGGAAGTTTATGCCATCACACCTCAAACAGAATTTTCTCCACATTACCAGCTGCTTGATACCAGGCAAAATGTGTGCATTTGCAAATGCTTTACTTCACATGTGCAAAAAAGAGTGATCTCATCATAACAGGCGAACATTTGTACTATTAGGAAATCTTGGCATGTAGCAGACTGAATGATTTTCATTAGTTTTTCATTGCGCTGGCAATGCAATTTGTCCCCAAATTTCTCTTGCATAAGCACTCAGAATTGCATTTTTTCCTTTTCAAAAGAAATAGCTGTGTTTGTTCAACTGTGAGGCAACACACCACAAATTCTCTTTGATTTAATCCATTAACCTATCGTTTTGCTATTTCACAATATTCAACTTGTCATTAAAAATTACTGGTTGGCTTTGTCTCCTTTGGAGGCTTGTAGCATACCTACCTCTGCCTCTGTACTTACACAGGGACCAAAGAAAACTGATGAACCTGGTGGCGATCTATCTCATTGAAAAATATAACAGATTGATGCAGGATTTGTCACTGGAATAAGTAATAAAAATTTCCCTTTTAAAAGTTTGCATATCAACATTTTGTATAACTTATATTTTGTATGTAAGTTTTCACTGTAATAGAGTCGTAGATTTGGTGGAAGACTGTGTGCTATAAGTGTCAGTGAAATAAGGCCAGAGCACGGTAACATGCTGTAAGTGTCATGGTGCCTCATAGGCAGTGTGTGACGACAAGGGAGCTCAAGTTCACAAGGAGCGACAGATGAGGACATACATGGGTCAGCATCATACAGACAGCCTCGAATGCTGAGCCGCGCTCAACCGGGGACAATAAAAGAACAGAACCTGATGTTAACATGAAGTGAGAAGGGAGAATTGCGCTAAATGGGCTGGTTCTGTCACACACAGTAAGATCAAATGTGCAGGGATATGAAGTCCTGAGTCCTCTCACAGAGGATGAATCCCTCCCACCCCCCACCCGCCTCCACACACACACACACACACACACACACACACACACACACACACACACACAAATAAACACCTGCATATAAGAATGATTCTGTTTGTGTCTTTTATATCAACACTGCTTGGCCAATTGTATTTGTATTTGAAAAGACACTACATCTACACACACATCTTAGTCTGGTTGTAGTTTGCATGTGCTGGTGTTACACTTTTAGCATATGCAACCATGCATGAGCTGGTACAAGCATGTTTCCATTCTGCTTGAATGTGTCTTACTGTATCTGAGCATGTGGTCTTCGTCAGTATGTGCTTCAAATACTATATGACAGCATGCTTTCAGCTTTCAGATGGTCAGATTAGAGGAAGTATAGTCATAATATTTTTAATTTGTGATTTCTGCACATTGTTAAAGTATTGTTAAAACCACATCTGACAATACATAGATCTTAAAACTAGACATCGGACAGCATGGTGACTTGGTGGGTGGCACTGTTGCCTCATAGCTCAAAGGTTTCTGGTTCAAATTTTGTCTGGGGCTTTTTTGTCCTTTTTGTGCGTGTTCTCCTCATGCTTGCTTGGGTTTTACCTAGGTACTCCGATTTCCTCCTCCAGTCCAAAAACATGCATGTTGGGCTGTTTGGAGATTCAAAATTGCAAACAGGAGTAATAGTTTTTAGTTGTGGTTCATCTAAATGTGGCTCTGCGATGGACTGCTGGCCGGTGTACCCATGGCTTTTGTGCAGAGATAGCTGGGATAGGCTCCAGCAGAACCCCATGAATAAGAAGACAGGACCCTGAATAGGAACAGGCAAGTATAAATGAAGGATGGATTAATGAATAGACCAATTCACATGGGTGACATTTATTTATACAGCACAATTCAACAACAAGGTGATTTAAAGTGAGACATATTGCATTGCTTTTCACAAGTGAGCAAATCATCCAGTGATTATCAGCATAAATGACCATTAAAGTGCCCCTGGTTTGCCGAAGGGGCCCTGTTGTGAAGGGACTGCGCATACAGTATAAACACATGTATGTGTAGTCTCAGTTGTAATTAACAAGGAAACTATATTACACTAACACTTAGAATTGGCAGAAATAAAATAGATGCTATGTTTACTACAAGTATACATCTTGAGCAGCCGGTTCTGCTACTTCAACGAGACACATGCTAATCAAACGTCAAACTTTTTAGGCAAAGAAATGATGTTTGTTTTTTTTCTTTCTTTTCTTATTTGTCCTTCCTACCTTTCTTTTCATCTTCATATCTTTTTCTCAACCCAGTATGTTTATTCCTGAAAAATGTCAAAATATTCCAACTTGACTGCACCCTGGGGCGCCACAATGGTGTGGTGGTTCGCACTGTTAACTCACAGCTAGAGGGTTCCCATTTCAAATCTCTGCAGGTGTGCTAAGCCTAGGGTATCTTGTGGTTTTTGTTTACTCACTGCTCATTTTAGGTTTACTTTTGGGTCTCCTTTCCTGACATTGTTTTGTAATCCTTCACAGGCAGTTGTGGATTTATACTTCAGGCTACACTGAAAACAAAGCACAATCCTGAAATTAAAGTATAGTTTTTTTCTTTTATTTGTGTCTAACCCTTATCCTCTGGGCTACTTGAATGGCATGGTGTAGTCATTGAAAAGAAATATTACACAAAATTAAATTTTAGACATAGATTGAGGCTAAAATAATGATAGCTTTGTTCTAAGGTAAGATGCATTTCAGTCAGACTATTCACACATTAAGTTTGAAACACTTCACACATACTAGCTTTGGCATTCAGGCTCCATTCAAGCATTGTTTGTACACAAAAAAACAGGGGTGCCCCTTCTGAATCGGAGCCCACAGGTGGAAGCTGAGGTGAAGGTAGGATTGACAGCGAGGTTGGTAGGTGAGACATCCGAAGGCATCTAAGAACACATACTCCTTGCTCCTTATATAGGTCAAAGAACAAATGGAGTAATTGGAATTAACCATTCAGAGAGGTAAATAAACATGCGCATGCACTGCAGAGACTGCCTGAGTGTAATAACTTTAGTGGAATGTATCATATTTGCTCAAGATCAGCTGAGATGTGATGTAAGTTTTAGAGATCCTCATCATTTCTTGGTCTTGGACAGAGCTCAGCTAGTTGCATCAAGTCCTTGTTGTTTGTTGTCCCTATTTGCAAGTTTGTTTTTTATGGAAAGTATCTTAAGTAAGTTACAGGATCCCATTTCAATGCATTTAACAAGACTAAGGTTATGTGAGCTAAATTGATTCATTATTGTTTGTCCTGTAAATCCTATAATAACTTGGACTTTTGAACCAATTTTCAGGGTCCTTTTTTAAAAAATTGACAGCAGCCTAATTTCAGCAGAAAAATGCACATAGAAAACCAACATTCACATTTCCAACAGCAGCAGAGGTCACATCTCTGTATTGAAATCAATCCAGGCAAGGCAAGGCAAGGCAAGGCAAGGCAAGGCAAGGCAAGGCAAGGCAAGGCAAGGCAAGGCAAGGCAAGGCAAGTTTATTTGTGTAGCACAATTCAACAACAAGGTGATTCAAAGTGCTTTACAGAAAACATCAAATAAATAAAAAGCAAGATTTATAATGTAAACAAAAAGTAAGAAAGAGAAAACAAACAGTAGATAAAATCAATAGTTAAAAATATAATCAAGTTTCAAAATTCGAGCTTAAAAGTATCAGAGCAGATTTGGAGCTTTATTCAAATGCACCTGAGAAGAGCTGTGTTTTCAACCTGGATTTAAATAAACTGAGTGTTTTTCTGCTGATATGAGGCTTTCTGGGAGTCTGTTCCAGACATGTGGAGCACAAAAGCTGAACACAGCTTCTCCATGTCTGGGTCTGACACTGGGAACTGATTAAAAAACTGGATCCCGATAACCTGAGGGTTCTGGAAGGTTCATACTGGGTCAGGAGGTCACTGATGTATTTTGGTCCTAAACCATTCAGAGCTTTATAGACCAGCATCAAAACTTTAAAGTCTATCTTCTGACAGACAGGCAGCAAGTTTAAAGACCTCAGAGCTGGACTGATGTGGTCCACTTTTTTGGTCGTAGTGAAGACTGGAGCAGCAGAGTTTTGAATGAGCTGCAGTTGTCTAACTGATTTTTTAGGTGGACCTGTAAAGATGCTGGTACAATAATCAGGTCTACTAAAGATGAATGCATGGACTAGTTTTTCCAGTTCCTGCTGAGACATCGGATATTTTATCCTTGATATATTCTTAAGGTGATACTAGGCTGACTTTATTATTGCCTTAATGTGTTTTTTTCTAAATTTAGATCTGAGTCCATCACTACACCCAGATTTCTGGCCTAGTTGGTGGTATTTAGGTGTATAGATTGAAGGTCTCTGGTGACCTGAGATTGTTTCTTTTTGGCTCAGAGGATGGTGATCTCAGTTTTGTTTTTGTTTAGCTGGAGAAAGTTGTTGCACATCCAGTATTTAATCTCCTCAATCCATTTACCAAGTGCCTGTACAGGGCATTGGTCTCCTGGTGACATTGTAATATATATCTGTATGTTATCTGCATAGCTATGGTAGTTTATTTTGTTGTTCTTTATAATCTGCCAGTGGTACCATGTAGATGTTAAACCGAGGACATCCCAGGATGGAACCTTGGGGAACTCCACTGTCTGTATTCAAGCATTTGTCTTTAAACACTTTGGTCAGAGCAGTCTCAGTGCTATGGTGTTGTCTAAAACCTAACTGAAAGGCATCATAGCAGTTATTTTGTGTTAAAAAGTAATTAAGCTGTTGAAAAAACGTCTTTTTCAATTATCTTACTTAAAAATCCAAGATTTAAGATCGACCTGTAGTTGTTAAGATTGTCCTTTTTCAGCAGAGGTTTAATTACAACTATTTTCAGTTGCTCTGGAAACACACCTCACATTAAGAACAATGCTCACGATCTGTAACAGGTCTGACTCCAAAATCAGCGGACTTTTTGAAAAAACCTGTTGGTGGGATGTCTTATCAGCAAGAGGAGGATTTCAGTTGACATAAGATATCCTCCAGGTCTTTGCAATTAATTCCATGAGACTGTGTCATGGTCAGTTTTTGGTGGACACTGTATATATCCAAAACTTGTTGCTGATGTACCAACTGCTTGTCTGATATTTTGGATTTTGTCAGAATATAATTTGGCAAAGTCATTACAGGCCACGATGGAATGAAATTCACTTGCCACTGACACAGTGCTACAGCTTTGTGCCACCCACTTCAGAGGAACAGCATTATGCAGAATCAAGTGAAGATGTGTGGATGAAAATATGGGGAGGCTGGAAAATTCTATTCACAGTTGGGTCTTTGATGTCATAATACTGACAAATCTGAACAGCTCATTTAACTACTGAATTCAGAATTAGGCTTTCTAAAACTTAAGCACACTTTCTTCCTAAATATGTCCCCTTTAATTATGTTATACTTTACTATCACCCAACCTGATCTCATAGCTACATTGGTCTACTGCAAAATAAAAAAAAACAAAAAACTCAGAAGTTGCATAATGGCAATGTTTTCCTCATTGACCTCTCTTTTTTAATATGAAGCCACGGCTTCTGTATAGCTGTGTTATTCCTTTGCTCTTATACCTGTTGCCAAGTAAGAAAAATGACCTTCAGTGATGAAATGTTCAACTGTGATTTATCCTTGCATGTCAATAATGCATTTTATACTCTTAAGGGTAGCTTTATAATCACTTTCTATGTATTTGGCATGTATTTACTATCCAGACGCAGTGGGAAATTAGTGCCTGAAATGTGAGGACACAGAGCTTTTTGTGCCTTGCTCTGTTGCATATGTATTTATAAAAGTTTCCTTTTCATCGTTTCATGGAAGAGATTATTTAAATAATTCTGACAGGGTTGTTTATACTTATTTGCTTTTACAATTTGCAGCTGGCTGCCTAATTCTTGACTGTCATGCACTTCAGAGTGTATTTATACTTTATAAATGATACATAAAAAATATTAAAGTTCAACATAAAGTTCAAGCTGCAGTTAATCATCCTTCCTGGGTAAAGAAAATCTGTTAATAAGAAAATCCCAGATAGCAAAAGATGTTAATTCAATGTTAAAGTATGGTCAAAAAAGTTGATTTTTGGTTAAGGTCGAAGATTGAAGGTGGCTCAACCATCAAACAATCATCAAATTCTAGTTTATTAACCAATGTTGAAAAGATGTCATTTAATCAATGTTGTTTTTTGGTCTAATTTTAATGACTGAAAAGGCCAATGTCCAATCAATATTGAATCAATGTTAAAAATATAGTAGCTTAGTTCTAATCTGATGCTCTGAGTTCCGTGAAAACCACAGCCTTCTGTGGAGAAAGAACTGGCTATTATTCATTCAGCTGTTCACAAAGAGAAGCTGTATTGGAGAAAACAATAAATAAAACATAACTGTGAATTGCATACAGGTATAAAAACACAATTAGCATAATGTTCAAAGGCGAAAAGCAACAAAGAGATACTCGTCTCAAGGACAAGCAGTTGTAGACATAAAACCACAATGTTTTGAGAGCTTCTATGACCCCTCAACACCACCGCTCTGTCTTGATTTTGAGCACAAATTAACCCGGTTTGAGATAAAAATAAATAAATAAATAAAATAAAATAGTAGACAACTTAAATACATCCTTAAGTACTGATGCAAAATATGAATTTGCATATAAATTGTCCAGAACCTACAATGAGTTTGTTTTTGTAATTTTTTTTGTACTTATTACTTTGGTTGCGCTGTGCTCTTTATCATGATACCAAATTACGCATATATTAAATAGCTATATTTTTCATAGTAACATAGTCTCACTCATATCAAAGGCGAGACTGTGTACTTTAATACAGTATCCATTTATTACTTTATTTCAAGTTGAATGCAGTGGGCAATATAATCATACACTGTTTGAGAACACGAACACAGGAATAGTAAGAGCCTGAAGGCACAATGCTTCAAGAGGTTAAAGAAAGTGCAAATTACAACCTGGACCATAACTCATTTTGCATAGTCACAATATAAGAGACTAACTTCCTTTACAGGACAAAAAGCAGTGTCATGTAATACAAATCATTATAATTTGTTTTACAATGACTGATGCAACAAAACTTGTTGCAGAGAATGATAATTTAACCTAACAGCTAGGAGGCTGTGATGCACCTGCAGATTTATAATAGCATGTCTTCATTTTCCAGAATAATAGTGGATTACAGATATCCCAGATGTGGATGGCTGAAACCTGCAGCCTTATTTAAGGGTGGAAGTATTTCCCAGTTATTCTTAAGTGGCCTCATGTTTTATTAGGCATTATTAACAGAAAACATTAACAAATTTAAATGTAGTCAAACTGAAGTCTGACATTCATGTAAGAGTTATATTATCATGAAAAACCAGATAAGTAGTTGTTTTTGATCTGACTCAAAGAAAATGTGTTAAACACTGTACCTAAAAGGGCAATCCAATTTATGATTCTTGATGTGTTTCAATACGAAACAAACTGCATCTGCATTGTTAGTAAACTACAGGCTCTGGAAGATCAACAGGTCTATTGTTTTTCTGACTTATCTGGTCATTTATTAAATGAGCTGTTGCTGCTTAGTTTGTAGATGAACACAGGTTCAGAACCTCTCACACAGAACTAGACACTCCCATCAACACTGTTTATGGTTTCCAAACACAGGTTAATTTGTTTGCTTGAGTAGATTCTCCCACAAGTCTCATAAAACTCATTTCAACTCTAACATTTAAGCAGGAAGCATGAAGCACAGTGGAACGAGTGGCCCCGTGCGTGGGCATTAAGTGTGTGCTCTCCCAGTGGATCACAGAGGCTTGCAGATATCTGGACAAATGCAGAGTGACAAGTGGGCCACAATGGAGGGCCTGCGAGCAAATAGAAATGAAACCAGCGGTGAAACAATGGTACCAAAGCATGCATATAGATAAAGGAAGACATTTATATTCTAACCACAAAATTAACATTATCCGTGAAGCCAAAATGGCCAGGTCTATGGGAAATATACCGGAATGATATAAACAAGAATTATCCTGAAAGTGATAAACGAATGGACACTCCCACCCAGGCATCCACCCCCACCACACATATACACACACACACACACACACGAAGACTGCTATTATGGTTCTGATAAGCTTTTTTTATCCACGGATTCCTGAAGGGTTACCAGGCACAGCTTATCTTGCTGCTGTTGCAGTACCCAGTAAAAAAAGACCCTTTCTAGTTCCACCAGCAGGGACTAACTGGTTTGGTTGTGTTTCCTGGTCTGGTTTGGTTTCAAGAACCAGCTGGAATCCTTATTATTATTTAATGCTGAAAGAAGAGACTAAAATCTTTTCCAGGTTTATCTGTTAATGTCACAAGCTCAAATTAAATAGTTTCAGATTTGTATGATACAAGAACATTTATTTGCAAATTTTAATTTCTCGTGTCTGCTTCCACACACACACACACACACACACACACACACACACACACACACACACACACACACACACACACACACACACACACACACACACACACACACACACACACAAGCCTACAAACACAAAAGCATTTGAGCTACATGTTCCAAGTTATTAATGGTGAAAACAGGACAAAGTTTGAGATTTATGCCTGCGGACAGAAACAAACAGGATATAATGCATTTTCTGCTGCACTGACTCATACACACCTCCTAATGTAACAGTTAAGGTGAGACTGAAAAGTCAGATACAAGGTGTGTGTGTATCTTTGTTTTTTCTGTGATTGATATTTAGTGGTAATGATTTGCTAAATAATATTATAATAATAATGTACAATAAAACTATATATATATAAATAAATATTTAATTTGCCTCTAATTTGCAATGCACTAATAATTTTGCTTAACATATTACAAAAAAAAAAAAAAAACATTTTATGAAGATCATTTTGATTTTTCAATGTCTCTGTAAAGCACTTTGAATCACCGTGGTGTTGAATTGTGCTCTAATAAACCTGCCTTGCCTTTTTCTCAGCACTTACAGGACTTTAGAGAGGCTACACTATGAACCATCGCTGTACCCGTCGCATAGTTATTTTTTTTCCATCTTAAAATGTGGAAATAGTGATTGTAACTGTGTCCAGAATGTTATGTGTTCATCATTATTTATACCCTTCAAATTAAGAGTTTAAGTTTGTTTTTATGAAAAAGGGAAGTATTTCCGCTTTTATTGTGAAATGTTATGTTCTGTTTCCTGTTCGTCTGTGTTCGTCAGTTAAGAAGAAACTATTGACAGTTGACCACGAAGGAGTTCTGCGGAGATGCTACAGCTTGTTTGAAATATCATTTTTTATTTAAAGACATTCTGGTATTCCTCGAAAGGAGCATGCAGCCAACAAGTTTTCACGGTGAACGTTGGAGAAAAAATCTTCAAATAAACCAGTTGCAAGAAAACCACCTGTGTCTGCGCCTGCTTCGAGGGATGCTATAGTGAAAACTTGGCTGTTTTACCGACGCATGTGAGCCTGAATCGATGGCGCGGCAACTTCAAAGGAGCTGGCAAGTTGGGACAAGTCTGCAGAGCAGCGCGAGAGAAGTCTGGAGAAGTCTGCAGAAACCATGCAGTCAGCTGAGCGTAAGAAGCCCCGCACATGATTAAAGGACAGTGTTGTCAAAATAAGGTCAGAAAGAGCTTGGACACCTGACGTCTGAGAAAGTGACTTTTGATCACAGTGAAAAGGATTTCCTGTGTGGCGACAGTTTCAGTGCATTTGCAGTGTTTAAGTTTCTAGTACTGGACTAAGTTTAAAGCTTCTTAGTTAAGAAATACTGAACACAATAAGTTGGTGGCAATCTAACTACTGCATGAATGGTTATATACTTTATTTATTGACACAAGAAGTGAACAATATTTTCCTTTGATTACTGTCATTTGAGAAGTGATTAAGAGTGTTGATATTTATGAAAGGTTAACAGGATGTCCCATTCAAATGACACAGTTAGGGATGGTTTCAGTTCCCCCCCATCTGAAAATGATCCAAAGGATGACGCTGAAACTCAGCAAGAGGATGAGAATGAACGTCAGCAGCCAAGAAAAGGTCAAAGAGTCTGTATTCTAACAGAAAAAGGAAAGGCAATGCAAGCTGAAAAGGTCCAATCGTTACAACAAAGGTTTAGTTACATTTATAGAAAATGGAAAACACACGCGGCAGCACGGTGGCTTAGTGGTTAGCACTGTTGCCTCACAGCAAGAAGGTTCCCGGTTCAATTCCCGGCCCGGTGGGTCTTTCTGTGTGGAGTTTGCATGTTCTCCCCGTGCTTGCGTGGGTTTCCTCCGGGTACTCCGGCTTCCTCCCACAGTCCAAAAACATGCGGTCTAGGTTAATTGATCTTTCTAAATTCTCCCTAGGTGTGAATGTGAGTGTGATTGGTTGTTTGTCTTCCATGTGGCCCTGGATAGACCGGCGACCTGTCCAGGGTGTACCCCTGCCTTTCGCCTGATATGCGTCGGGATAGGCTCCGACAGACCCCCGTGACCCGGAAACGGATAAAGCGGGTATAGATAATGGATGGATGGATGGATGGATGGATGGATGGAAAACACACGCTAAACATGCAAAGCAGCCTTTGTCACAAACAAAAGAGCCTTTATCGAATGATCTTCTTAATGATATCATTGGTGATGTCACAAGCCTTTCTGCTGATATCCAGAAAGTTTATGATGCGTTACGTGAAATATCAACCCCAGATCAAGAAACACGTCGAAAGGTGGATCATTGTGTGGAAATTTCAAAGTTCATCGTATCCAAAGCTTCAGCGCGTCTGAAAGGGGAGATTCCAGAGAGAGAACAAGAATGGCCAGAAGCAGGGTCTGTCTTTGACTCCAGTATCTCTGAATCAAGTTTAGTTCCATCTTTTCTGAAAAGAACTTCTGAACATTCAAACACATCTTCTGAGAAAAGACAAGAAGCTGCAGCAGATGCTGCTGCAAACCAAGCTGTTCTGCAAGTGTTACAGGAACAAGAAAAGGAAGAAATAGAAATACAGCAGCTAGAAGCAGAAGTTAAAAGAAAAATTGCTGATCGCGAAGCTGAAGTTATCAGGCGTCGTTTAGAACGAGAGGCAGAGGAAGTAAATCTAAGGTTAAAAAGAGAGAAGGAAGAAGCTGAATTTAAAGCACAGATTGAAGAGGAGCACTCAGCTCTGCTGAGAAGTCTGGAAGATAAACGAAGAAGGATACAGCATTTGGAAGCAGTAAAGGGTCTCAATGCAGCTAAAGCAAGAATGGAAGTGTATGATCAGGTACAGCTAACAGAAAATGATTTGGAAAACCCAAAACCCAAATTAAAGTATGAGACATCAAGTTACAAAACCATTCTTCCTCCCACAAATTCTATCTACTGTTCAGAAGTGTTCTCCGGTCCCACAGCTTATGTCGACCTCCACAAATGAGAGTACAGCAGAGCTCGTTAAGATTCTGGCAGATGCTTTAAGCGCCAACAGAATTCCTATACCTGAACCATCCATATTCAGTGGGGATCCATTGAAATATAATGACTGGAAGGTGTCTTTTTCGGCACTGATTGATCAGAAGAACATCCAAGATAAAGAGAAAATATACTACCTCCGCAGGTACGTAAGTGGACAAGCAAAGAAAGCTATAGAAGGCTATTTTCTCCTTGGAAGCGACTTTGCCTATGTCGCAGCATGGAACATTTTGGAGGAAAGGTACGGAAACCCATTTGTGATAGCAAAAGCTTACAGAGACCATCTCCAAGAATGGCCCAAGATGGGATCTAAAGACAACTATGAGCTTAGAGAATTTGTTGATTTTCTCCGCAGTTGTGAAGCTGCTATGGTTCACATCAAGGCTCTGGAGATTTTGAACGACTGTACCGAAAACAGAAAAATTCTCAGTAAGCTACCAGATTGGCTAACAGCAAGATGGAACCGTAAGGTCATAGAAATAGAGGAAGAGAGTAACCACTTTCCCTCTTTTAGTCAGTTTGTCACATTTCTGGTAAGAGAAGCTAAGATCGCGTGTAACCCCATTACATCACTTCAGTCTTTAAAACAAGGTGAGGCTGAAAAATCAAAACCTCCAAGACAACAAACCTATGGAGCAAAGACACTGCTAACAAAGACAGCTGAAAATAGCGTAATAGCATGCCTTTTCTGTGGAAAACAAAGACATACATTGCACAAATGTTGGAAATTCATGGAGAAACCTCTGGTCGACAGAGTCAAATTTGTGAAAAGGGAACAGCTGTGCTTTGGTTGTCTGAAGCCTGGACATCACTCTAAAAATTGTAGCAGTAAGAGTGTTTGCGATACATGCCACAAGGGGCATCCCAACTGTTTACATGAAGACCGTGTCAAGGATAAACAAGGACAACCACATCAAAACCAAAATCCAAGCCAGTTTAGATTACAGGCAAGAGATAACCATGAAGAAGTACAGCAAACAATGCATCATGGAGAAACTTCTACAGCTGCCACTTCAAACAGAGTTGTACTTGATGGAGTCAACACACAAACAGCTGCGATAATTCCTGTTTGGTTATCGTCTAAAGCTCAACCTGAAAGGGAAATTCTGGTGTATGCCCTGTTGGATTCTCAAAGTGACACAACATTCATTATCAGTGAGGTAGCTGATGCTCTCGAAGCAGTTAAAGAACAAGTCAAGCTTAAACTCTCCACTATGACTGCTCAGAATACTATAGTGAACTGCCAAAAATTGAAAAACCTTCAAGTTCGTGGCTTTTATTCTTCCAATAAGCTGTCATTACCAGCAGTGTACACACGTGATTTTATACCGGCAAACAGAACTCATATACCAACAGATAAAACAGCAAAAGCTTGGTCTCATTTAGAGCATCTCCAAGAAGAGATTGCACCTTTACAAGACTGTGAAGTAGGTATCCTCATAGGATACAACTGCGCTCAAGCCTTACTTCCAAGAGAGATTGTACAAGGCAAAGACAGTGAGCCCTATGCACAGCGTACAGATCTTGGATGGAGCATCATTGGATGTGGAAACCCCTGCGTGGATTGTGGAGATGTTATTGGAATCAGCCATCGTATAGTGGTCAAACAAGTCACACCAAGTGTGGAGCGCTCTGTCAATCTTAAAACTGAAGTGTGCTATGTAAACCGAGCCAAGGGCAAAGAAATCACTCCTTCAGACATATTAAGAGTCCTGGAATCAGATTTCTCAGAACGATGTGGGGAAAATGAGCCTGTGTCTCAAGAAGATTTTAAGTTTCTGTCCAAGTTGAATGACAACATTACACAAAATCAGAGTGGTCATTATGAAATGCCATTACCATTTAAAGAAGAGAAACCAAAGTTGCCAAACAACAAGTCATGCGCAATACATCGTTTAAAATGTCTCGAAAGAAGATTTAAAAGGGATCAAACATACTACAATGATTATGTTGCCTTTATGGATGACATCATCTCACGTGGTGATGCAGAGAAAGTTCCTGAAGAACAACTTGATAACAACCCAGCTTGGTACATTCCACACCATGGAGTTTATCATCCTCAAAAACCAGGAAAAATACGAGTAGTATTTGACTGTTCCGCTAAGTTTCAAGAAACCTCCCTCAATGAACATCTCCTCACGGGGCCTGATTTGACAAATGCTTTGGTGGGTGTTCTTTGTCGCTTCCGAAAAGGTTCCGTTGCTTTTATGTGTGACATTGAAAGAATGTTCCACCAGTTTCTTGTGAAAAAAGAAGACCAAGATTATTTAAGATTCCTCTGGTGGGAGCAAGGTAACTTGGAAACTGCACCATCAGTATATAGAATGAGAGTCCACTTGTTTGGAGCTGCCTCCTCCCCTGGCTGTTCCAATTTTGGCCTGAAACATCTGGCAGAACAAGGAAAGGATCAGTTCAGTAAAGAGACTGTACACTTCATTCAAAGAAACTTCTACGTAGATGATGGGTTGGCAAGTGTTGATACTGAAGAAGAAGCCATTCAACTTGTCAAGGAATCAAGAGAACTTTGTCTTACCGGCAAGTTGAGACTTCACAAGTTTGTTTCAAACAACGAAAAGGTGTTGGCAACTATCCCAAAATCTGAATACACAACTGTCAAAGATCGAGATATGTCCTTGAGCTTACCACAAATAGAGAGAGCTCTTGGAGTGGAGTGGTGTATCACATCTGACTCATTCAAGTTTAGAATTCAGGTGAAACCAAGTCACTTTACCAGAAGAGGTGTGCTCTCTACTGTAGCCTCAATATATGATCCCCTCGGGTTCATTGCACCATTTGTGCTTCTGGGAAAGCAAATACTCCAACAAATGTGCAAAGACAAGATTGGCTGGGACGAGGAGCTTCCAGAAATTCTAAGACCACAATGGGAATCCTGGTTAAATGACCTGCCCAAATTGGCGGATATGCAAGTCAGAAGATGCTTCTTGCCTTCAGAGTTTGGAAACATCAAAAGATTTGAACTCCACCATTTTTCGGATGCAAGTACCTCTGGATATGGAGAATGTTCTTACCTGCGAACCATCAATGAGTCAGATGAAGTCCATTGTTCTTTGGTAGTGGGGAAATCAAGAGTCTCACCAATAAGTATCTTGACGATACCAAGACTTGAACTCACTGCTGCTGTGGTTGCAGTTAAAACCAGTGAAATGCTAAGAAAGGAGCTAGAGATTCAGGATTTGAAGGAGTTCTTTTGGACAGATTCAAAGGTTGTGCTTGGCTACATAAACAATGATGCCAGAAGATTCCAAGTGTTTGTTGCCAATCGTATACAGAGAATAAAATCCAGTACAGATCCTGAAGAGTGGGCTTATGTTGCTTCTCAGCACAATCCAGCTGATCATGCCTCTCGAGGTATGACTGCAGAACAGCTGAAGGCTTCAAACTGGTTCACAGGGCCAACATTTCTTTGGCAAAAGCAACTACTTGACAGAGATTGTATGGTGGGAGATACCATAGAAAATGATCCTGAGCTCCGTAAGGCATTTGTGTGTAACACAAAGATGGAGAAGAAATCATTATTGGATCTACAAAAGTTCTCTGATTGGCCAAGGCTAGTGAGAGCAGTTTCCAGGCTGAGGCAAAGAGTGCAAGCATATAAGGAAAAAAGGCCCAACGTCAGTGAAACTACCAGCCTTGAAGAAAGGAAAGCTACAGAACTAGCTATTATCAAACAAGTTCAAGAAGAGGAATTCTCAAATGAGATACAAAGCTTGAAGCTAACGAAAGAACTTACGAAGACAACAAGCAGTAAGCTATACCAGTTAAATCCATTCTTGGATGAACAAGGCATCTTAAGGGTTGGAGGACGGCTAAGTCAAGCAGCATTGCATCCAAACGTAAAGCATCCAGCAATACTACCAACAACCAGTCACATTTCAGGTTTGCTTATAAAGCATTTTCATGAAAAGATCTAACGAATTCTGGATTAGATGGAAGAAAGAATATCTTCCTACCTACAAAAAAGACAGAAATGGCACAAGACTAGGAGAAATCTGAAGGTGAATGATATTGTGCTTCTTCAAGATGATCTTGCACCACGGAGTGAATGGAGACTAGCAAGAGTTGCAGAAGTGTTTGCGGGGTCAGACAATAGAGTTAGAAGAGTGAAACTCTTGGTTAAAGACAGCACAGTGGACAAAAAGGGGAAACTCATTATTAAGCCTGTAATTCTTGAACGACCGATACATAAGGTTGTTACTCTGCTTGAAGCAGAATAGGTTATGTCTTACCTTGTATGAAGGTCTAGGTTTAAAGGGTTACATTGTGAAGTTTAACTTCTTTCAAATTTGCTTTGTTTTGAAGTTCAGAGAAATCCCACATTAGATTGTGTGATTTGGTGGGAGTGTAACTGTGTCCAGAATGTTATGTGTTCATCATTATTTATACCCTTCAAATTAAGAGTTTAAGTTTGTTTTTATGAAAAAGGGAAGTATTTCCGCTTTTATTGTGAAATGTTATGTTCTGTTTCCTGTTCGTCTGTGTTCGTCAGTTAAGAAGAAACTATTGACAGTTGACCACGAAGGAGTTCTGCGGAGATGCTACAGCTTGTTTGAAATATCATTTTTTATTTAAAGACATTCTGGTATTCCTCGAAAGGAGCATGCAGCCAACAAGTTTTCACGGTGAACGTTGGAGAAAAAATCTTCAAATAAACCAGTTGCAAGAAAACCACCTGTGTCTGCGCCTGCTTCGAGGGATGCTATAGTGATACTCTGGCAATTTTCCAGGTACACAAATCCACATCAATGTAGTGTACAAGCTGGCATCTGGCATATCAATCCAACGCTAACTTCTGGTGCTCACTGCTGTTACTTTTTTGCCTTTTGAGAACACCACGCAGCAATAATGCTGTAAAATCCCAGCCCATGCTTGTGTATGTTACTACAGTACAACCAAAAAAGAGTTACGTTATGACATGTTGTCCACCAAAACAGCATTTATTTACTGTACATCACTTCAGATTTGCCATGTAACCTACGAGTGCTTCTGTGATGATCCATCTTAATTATGAAGCACTGCTGCTCTCAAGTATTCTGGTCAGCTCCATGGTACGTCCACCATGTAACAAAGATCAATAACCCATGACACAGGGGGGCAACATGAGAATTTTAATAATAATAATAATAGGGTGGTGTTATGTGATGGCCTGATGACCTGTCCAGACTGTACCACACCTCTCATCCAGTGACAGATGGATGGAAAAAGCACAAAACCTTGATTTTTACTGTGGTATTATCTCAATGTAGCTCAGCGTGTCACTGGTACTTCAAGAAAATCTATCACGCCCCATTATGGTTTAAAGCCAAAATAACATTTGAATGTAGGCTACTTATAAAGAATTAATTTTATCCTATGCCAAAACCAGAAGTTGTTTTCTGTCATAAGGAAGAACCTTTATTGTCATAATCTGTTGTGGTTTTGGTTGGTTTGGCTTTGCCGGTTTTCTTTGCATTATGGCTTCAATTTTGTGTTTTGTTGTTCTTCTGCTTTGGTTTCAGGAGTTTGTTCTGCTCAACCTCTACTTTTTTCTTGATTAGCCTTTTTTTCTACATAATACAATAAACATATATTATTCAGTTTATTTTAGGCTCTCCTTTACATCATAATTTGTGTTTACACTAGTAAACCTGACATTTATTTATCTTGAGTAAAAGAATTGCAGCGATAGCCCAGTCAAACAGGACTACCGTTGCCTGCACACTGTTTTCAGCCTAACCTTTGCAGGGTTTTTCACTGCAGAAACTCATTTCTAAGAAAGTAAAAATGTCTTGTTTGAAAAAATTATTTCCAGCCTGGATTATTTCCAGAGGGGCTGTTTCTGCAATGTTTAAAAACACCCTGCAACATTTTATAGGACCTCGATGGACGATATATTTATTTTGCCTAAGAATACCTCAGTATACACTTTGGAGCATCTGAAAATGTTTCCCCATAGAGAGAAGGAGATCTGGAATATCCAACTCTGCCTGCTGGAACCAGTCTTCAACCTCAGATGAGCATATGAAGATGGATGAATGGATGCAACTTTTACAAGACCTTGTAAATTGTCTTTTTTCATATAATATTTTTAATTAGGCATTAAAGTCGGTATTCTGAGATAGCGGCTTAAAAAGAAGCCATTCTCCTTCAATATTTCAAAGTAACATCAAAGAGATCCATACTCCCTATCCTCCAGGCATGTTTTCTTTGCACTCCTATATGCGTTTGAGGCTCTTACTCCACAGAACAAATTCAGTAATTTATTATAACTCCACAGTTTTTTATTTTATTTTTTATTCCAAGGTATTACAAACCTGAAGGAGCTCCTTCTCTCTGATGCTATTACAGGATCAAAGTCAGCTTTTTCTGTGACATCCTCAGGCAAGTGCTAATTTGGCGTGCTTCGTTTGGAGCCGTGAGTCGTATGTCTCTGAAATACAGGGTCTTTTCGGTCACTCTTTCAGTGTGCCGCTGCGCCCAAAACTGCACAGCGCCACATGGTAATCGCTTTTCCCCACTGGAGCAGGAGAGGGTCAAAGCTGCACCTTCAAATAATATCTCTGGCTGTTTGCACAACAAGGAGAGGCAGGGAAAATAAGTGAGAAAGGGAATTCATCTCACCACTGCCAGCCTCTGGAGACACGCTCCCCCATCTTTCTCCTCACATTCGTACAAGCACGCGAGCTGAGGTCCACTGAGCCGGGACACGCACACACGTCTGCGCACACACAGGTTCTTGTTGAACGGGCACAAGAACTGCAAGTCTGTTTTCTCTGGCAGCCAAACAACTCCACCACAATACTTTTCTGGCTCAGTGTGTCAGAACATGACAGGAAGATGTATCTGCCATTATCTAAAGATGTTAAAACTACACAGATATGTTCTTTTCTTTCAGCAAAAAGAAAACAGAAGGTTGAACAGGAAGACATGGTTGCGTGTGATGTTTCAATTTGTACAACAACAAGAGCAACCAAAGAAGGTGACATGCTTTGTTTTGGGTTCACACGTTTAGAATAGAACACATATGAATCATTGTATATTGAAAGGTGTGGATGTGCATAAGAATAAGTTGGAAAACATTAGTAGCAATTAGACCATAGTTCAGGATCATTTGTTTTTACTGAAGAGAAGAAGAAGAAAAGGCCAAAAGCGAAGCAGAAGGACACTCTTGATTGACGCCTCAACATCTCAGCAGATGCTCAGCAACACCCTCCCTCGGTGACGGTGTCTCTCTGTCATGGACCAGAGGTCTAAGTAAGCCAAAATAAAGGTAATGTATCTAAACCACTATGAAAACAGACAGAACCTTTATCATTGTGCACCACTGTTGTATTTTGATACTTACTGTATGTCTGTTTGCTGGTAATGTGTTAATGCTCATCAGTTGTCTTTTTTGTTCATGTTTATTACGTTACAAAAATATGCAGCCATCTGTACCAACATTATATAAAGTTCTGTTTTAATGGGGCGTCCGACCAGTGTTAATAGGATGGTTTTTCTTTTCTTTTATTACTTTCTGCAAAACTTCAATTGATTTTTGTAGCCTGCTACAAGCATTGTCTTTTTGTCTGTTTGTTTGCTTTTTTAATGTCGCTGCATTGTTACTAGGTAGTAAACCCTTATCCCCAGCAGTCTTATGGCAGCCCTTCAAGGTGAAACCCACATACATCATACAGCATGTGTTTTATATATCAACAGATATTTTAAGGAGGTAAACTCCAGTTGTGAAAAATCTCATTCTACTGTTATTGTTCAGCGAAATAATGCATATCTCTATCCCGCACTAATGGATTTAATAGACTCAGTAGATATGCACTCCTCATATAAGCTTGCTTTGATGTATATCATTTTCAACAACCATTATTTGAAACGAAATCCCTGAATTAAAGTCTGCTTGCTGAAAATGGCATGGTTTTATGAAACTTTGGATGACGCCATCATCAGGTAGTTTGGTCCTTTAGGTGAAAGGATGTAAAAAGATTTACAAAAGAAACCACTTTTGGTACACAAAATTTACAAAAGCAGTTCTTTCCTAAGCCTAACCAAGCAGCAATATAACCTAAAAATACCCCCCCCCCAAAAAAAAAAAAAAAAACCCTCCCACAAACCCACAAGGAACATGAACAATTATTTCTCTATTTATTTATTTCTCTAGGGAATCACAGGAGTCTTTCTGTCGAAATCCTTATATCCATTTCTCTCTCAGAAATTCCTGAGCCAAGGCCCCATTTCACCTTTTTTGTTTTCCTTTTAAGGAAATGCAAAAAAATTTAATGAGTCCTTCCTTGAACTGTGCCTCATGGCCCCATTATATTTCATGAAATTTGTAATGCTAATTCCGAGGCTCTCCACATTGGCAGAAGAACCATACACAAGTTTTCACTGGCAAATCCCCAAAACACACGCCTCCTGCGATATTTCTTTTTCAAACTAATGTCAAGTTTAAATCCCACTATATTTCAGGATTTGTGAAACTACATATCAGTTCAGGATGTGGAAAGAAATATCATTTTACATCTGACAGGATGATGAAAGAGAGGAGTTCAGAAACAATATTTTTTTTTCTTTTGCATGCAACACACGAAAGACAAACATTTAACATAACCGAACAAAGGGTCAGGATACGAGAACCCTCACTCCATGTAAGTGTCTGATTGCTGTATCACAGTAAAACCTCTTTGACCCATTGATTTTGTTTCTGCGAGTTTTTATCTTTGCATTCTTCTAAAAGTTAATCCCACATGTCTTGCAGGAACATTTGATGAGGACATCTGGTCATCCACTCCTTCAGGTCAAAACATAAAAAAGAGTGTAGATATATATCAGGATGTGCAAGTGTGATTGTGTAAGCAACCCCATACTGATAACCTGGAAGAAAACAAAACTGTAGTACATGCACTCACATCCAGTACTTTTCAAACACTTCACAATGACAGATGACAGTGTTGCAACACTTCCGTTGCACAGCTGGAGGACTGTGTCTGGACAATTTCTCAGAGTGGAAAAGACAAGGAATGTTATTATTGTGGCTACCTTTCCCCACAGTGATTTATGGCATGTTAGTGGTGAAGTATAGCAAAGACAGGACAGAGACAGTATACTGTATATGCCATATATCAGCCATTATTTTATTACTGAGCTAGAATTCTTGATTCAAGTTGCAAATTCTTCCCACATTCCTGTGGGTATACTCCAGCTACTTCAGTCCCATAAACGCCCATGTGGGGTTGATTGCATGTGCAATCTGAAAAGTAGAAAATAACCCATCAGGAATCAAAAGCAGAAACATTTTGAACATGTGTTCTCAAAAGAGATTGAAATAACCCCTCTCTCCCCCATCCCCCAAAAAATCTCTGTCCCCATTTCTCGTCATTTCACAGTCAGTAAAGGTGACGAGAGACATAAAAACTTTTTTTTTTAAAGTACAACCTTAATTCCAATGAAATTGGGATGTTGTGTAAAATCTAAATATGATCAGAATGCAATGATTTGTAACTCTCAAACTCATTTTTATAAAAAAAAAAAAAAAATATATATATATATATATATATATATATATATATAAGTTTGAAATAGGCAATGTATACCATTCTGCAGTATCCTTTCTTAGCCATGCTGTTGTGATGGATATGCAGTATGTGGCTTAGTTTGTCCTACTGAACTATGCAAGTCCCTCCCTCAAAGAGACGTTACCTGGGTGGAGGCAAATGTTGCTCTAAAACCTCTACGTACTTTTCAGCCTTGATTGTGCCCTTCCAGATGTGCAAGCTGTTCACATGATGCAACCCCATACCGTCAGAGATGCAGGCGTTTGAATTTTTGCTGATAACAAGCTGGATCATCCTTCTCCTCCGCAGTGTGCAGGACATGGCGTTTCTAGCTTCTAATCTCAGAGCAACTTTACATTTTTCCTCGGACCATTTTAAATGATTTTTGGTCCAAAGAAGATGTTTCTGGATCGTGTTCACATATAGCTTCTTTACATGATAAAGCTGTAAGCTGCATTTGTGGATTGCGAGCCAAGCTGCATTCCCAGACAGTGATCTGTGGACATGTTCCTGAGCCCATGCAATGATTTCCAGTAGAGAATCATACCCGTTTTTAAGGCAGCGCCGTCTAAAGCCCCAAAGATCACAAGCATGCAGTTTTGACCTTTGGCCTTGTCGCTTGCACGCACAAATTCCTCCTGATTCTTTGAATCGTTTGACGATATTATACATTGCAGATGGCGGGATCTTCAAAGTCTTCTCAGTTTACATTGAGGAACATTTTCCTGAAATAGTTCCAAACTTTTTCTTGCCTTTTGTTCTAAGTTTTTTTTTTTTTTAGGTGTTTTGCTGCCTTTAAATGTAAAAATAACTAATAATTTCAATGAAATGCTAAAATGTCTTAATTTCAACATCTGATATGTTTTTAGGTTATAGTTGGGATAAAATATGGGTTTATGAGATTTGCAAATCAATGTGTTCTGTTTTGATTCACAGTTTACGTAGCATCCCAATTTCATTGGAACTGGGGTCGTAAATATTCAGACGTACTCAGGAGTCAGTCCGAAACATGCTTTAAAAGTAGTCGTTTGAACATTAAAATCAATTCTGAAATGCAAAAGTAACCAGCGTGGAGGTGGAGTGATGATAATCTTCTATCCGTTTTTTTTCCTTGACCACAGTGCATATTTACCACGGCACATATACCCGCTTAATCCTAAATAGGGTCACAAGGGTCTGCTGGAGCCTATCCCAGCTGTCAGTAGGAAGGAGGTAGGGTACAACCTGGACAGGTCAACAGTCCATGGTAGTGAGAGCAGAATAACGGTCGCATATGGGCTGTCTGAATGTTTTCAATCAGTAAGGGGATTATAAAACGAAATCATCAAAAGCCAAATGCCCCTTGCGGGTTAAACTGTTCTTCCTCTTCAGTCAAAACTCCCTTGAATACCAGTGCACAAAAACATGAGACGCATATACTGACTGCACTGGATATATCACACTGACTGGTGTTATGTAACACCCCTATACGTGGAAACATCACTCCTTTGTTACATCACTACATGAACAAGTAATAAGAGAAATAAAAGCTCTTGTTCATTTCTGATGCAGTTGTATAAAAAAAAAATAAAAAATCAAACTGTACCCCTCTATTAGACAGATGTTTTTGATGTCTTTTCCAGCAAGCCAGAGATAATCCAGCAGATGTAATGCTTCTTTTTGTAGAGAAGCAATTTAGTTGACTTTATTGAATTAATAATGCATCAGAAAGAGATCACAGAATTGAATAGCTTTATGAGATTGAGTTGTTTTGTGTGTGTTTTTAAATCCTCTCATACAAAGTAGAGCAAACTAGTGAAGACTACAAACCTGCCCTGCAGTCTGCCACACAGGCAAAAGAGGATGATGACATTTCATATTTACATGCAGGAATTGAAAAGAAAAAAGATATACAAATACTCAAAATCAATATGACGAGTATAAAGAGAGTGCTGTTGTCCTGTTCGCTGGGCTGCAGTTTTCACTTTTGATTTGTTTGTGGTTTTAAGCCTCTACACTGTGTTCGTCTATGAAAATCAGTGATGGTGGAAGTATTCAGACCCAGCCTTGGCTAAACAGGACTGTCCGTTTTAATTTCTACGTCGACTCAACATGTTAAACGGTTTATAACGCTGTGTATGCTTGTACATAGAAAACCAGCTATCGTTGTATATAGTTGTTTTTTGTAATTATTATTATACATTCTTTTCTTTTCGTCTTTGCTTACTGTTCTGTTTTTGTACTTGAGCTGTGGTAACACACAAATGTCCCCTTGTGGGATCAATAAAGTCCTATCTTATCTTAAATGTCTGACAGCATTTGGCCACAGATCCTAAACTTCTGAATGACATTTGCAACAGTCACTGGGAGTTCTATGACTCATCTTCAGAAATGATTATTTATTGTTGCATTTATCATACAAATCTATAACAGTAAGTGTTCAGTGTGTGAGCAGCATGTTCCTGTTGTAGGAGCTGGAGATGGAGCTGATTTAAACTCTATAAGCTGAACATTTACTTTAGATACAGAAGACACGGCAAAGAGAAAAAGAAACAAAAAAATGGTGCAGCATGTGTTCACAGAAGAACAAAACTGTATCAAATGTTGACTTTAAGGAAATGTGTCATTTTGTAAGAAAAAAAGGGTAGGCTGATTTTAAATTTGATGGCAGATGATGTTTACCACTGTGTACAGTATCTCTTCTTCTTTTAACAACAGCGCATATAAACTGAGGAGATCACTTTTTGAAGACGCAGGAAGGACTCTTCTGATACTAACCCATGCAATGGGTGAGCCACTATGGTGAGCTTTGTCTTGCTGAAAAATGCAAAGTCTTCCCTGAAAAGACATTTTCTGGATGAAAGCAAACATTTTGCCAAAAACGTTTCGGCACTGATGTTTCTTTTCCAGATGTGACAGCTACCCATTGTCACATCTCACGTCATCAGAGGCTTTTGGATTGAGAGTTGACAACAAGCGGGACGATCTCCCTCTTCTTTAGTCCGTAGGATGGGGGATTTCCAGAAAGAATGTCAAAACGTAGTTTCTCTGGTCACAGGACCGTCTGATGCCCCAAAGATCACAGCCAGCCAGACATAGATTTCTGACCATGACCCAAGCGTAGATTTCTCCATAATCTTTTAATCTTTTTTTTTTTTTTGGTAAAGCCAATATGTACTGTATTTGATGAGATAATCAAAGTCTGAGCAATTTTATGCTGAGAAACATTATTCTGAAATTGTTTCAACATTTATAGATGCAGTTTCTTTTCTTTTTTTGCAGACTGATGAATCTCTGCCCATCTTACTTCTGAGAGACTAACTCGATGAGATGCTCTTTTTTTGAATACTCAATCTTGTTACTGATCTATTGCAAATTAACCTAATTAGATCAAAGATGTTCCTCCAGCTGTTTCATTTTGATACCACTTACTTACTTTCCCAGCTTTTTTTTGTGTTTGCCCACATCCCAACTTTTCTGGCGCATGCTGTTGCCATTGAATTCAAAATATACAGTATTTCTCATGAAATAGTAAAATATCTCACTTTCAACATTCAATATGGTTATGTGTTCTATCAAACTTGAATTTATGAGATCTGTAAATCATTTTATTCTGCTTTTATTTATATTTAACAATTTGTCTTAGTAATTTTGGAACTGGAGTTATACTTTTAGAGAGTTTTCATCCCTTGTGAAAATGACATTAGGTCAAATCAGTGTTTTTCAACCCTGGACCTTTGTGCCCACTGTCCCACATGTTTTACCTGCTGCTAGGCTCCAACACACCTGATTCGAATCACTGGATCACCAGCAGCTTCTCATCAAGGTCTACTCAAGTCCATCAATGGTCCAGTGATTTCAGCAAGGTGTGACAAAGCAGAGCAGCATCTAAAACATGCAGGACAGTGGGACCTGAGGACCAGGGTTGAAAAACACTGGGTTAAAGGAAAGTGATTGATGTAAATTGGGCAAAAGACAAAGATTTAACCAAATAGCCCACAGGTTTCTATAGCATGACTTATTTTTGAGCCGTCCTGACCTTTTAAACCAATTAATCATGGCCTTCAATGTTTTGTGGCAGTACCATATCCATTTTTGGTGACCTGTCTTTACAGTGTGCCGTGCTCCAGAAATATATTACAGGATTACTATAGTTAATTCTCATAATGAGCTGCTCCATCTTCCAGAGCTATTGCCAGGAAATCTTCATGTAAACATGGCATGCATCCACTGCTAACTGAGTCACATCCAGGGCAGACTGCAGCCTCCAGACCGAGCTGAAACGTGATGGAGTAATCACCGGAGCGGCACAAAAAACGGATAATGTCTAGTGGGAGGGGAGAGGAGGAGAGAGAGTCTGAGAGAGAGACTATGTGGAGGCGTTGAGGCAGTGGCCTAGATGTGCGAAACGCCGGGGGCTGCTTTTTTGGTTCAATGGTTGACTACTAGGGGCAACTCAATAGTCGACCAAATGTAATGCGAAGTTCTGACCCAGAAAAGTAAGAGAAAAGTTGCGCATCCCAAAAACTCATGCAGTTTTGAAAATGATATGCAAACTTTAATCCTGGAGTCCAGTATCACTGACAAGTGCACAGACACACGCATTATGATGTGAATTAAACATGTGGACTGAGACCCTCACATATAGCCACTAGATCTATTCTTTCCCAGGACGGTCAGCGCAGCATTCCGCTTGAATGATAACGATGGCCTTGGAGGCGGACAGCGACAGAGGTTCATCGAGAGGCGCTCACGAAAAACATCCTCGGGCAGTGCTGGAGCGCAACGGCTACGTGAGGACATGTGTCACCCCGTTGCACCGGGAAGAAGGGAGTCGGTCGTGGCTGAGACTCGCCGTGACATGGACTCACCAAAGAGCGTCGTCTGCGCTGTGCGTTGTCTCTATCTCAGTGATTCTCGCTCATGTGCTCAGATTGGTCGACTGGGATGCAGCCAGCAGCAGCAGCAGCAGCAGCGGCAGCAGCAGCGGAAATAGCAGCGGCTCGGGCTCTCGTCTTCATTTCGCTGGCTGCGCTGTGGAGCTGCTTTTGACTGCGTGTTATTGCGTCTACCCCGCGTTTACACTCGTATGTGCCTTCTTCTGGGTCTGGCTCTTTTTGATTCGTTGCGGGGTGCTCATCCGGAGCGCACTGTTTTTGTTAGCGGTGTGCCACTTGGGCGAAGCTGCGGCGCAGTCCCTCCTGCGCGGCGCCGAGGAGCAGCTGCTGTCCTTAACCGCAACCCTGGTCGTCCTCGGCTGCCTGGGAAGCGGGGTCCTGCTGGTCGTCCGGCTGGGACAGGGAGTGTCCATTCTCGTCTTCATCAGCGCGATCAGGGCCGTCTCCCTAGTCTCTCTGGGCAGAGTCCGGGCCAGTTGGAGACCCTACCTGGCCTACCTGCTGGGACTGCTGGGGGTTTTGCTTGCGAGGTATGCTGACCGGCTCCTGCCGGCCTCAGGGACCAGCGGGACGGGGTGCTGTGGCTCTGTGACCGGGGCGAAGGAGGAGGACATCCCTGTCTTCAAGAGGAGACGGAGGTCCAGCTCCATAGCGGCCTCGGAAATGATGGCTCACAGTCAGAGCAACAGCAAGTCCCATCGCAGGACTTCGCTGCCCTGCATTCCACGGGACCAGGTAAGGCACATCCAACTTTGAGCTTAGATGGGCCAGACTATACCAAATGTTTCGGTACTGCTTTCGGCCTTTAAACATTTATGGGCCTGTGGCATTTTTCGCTTCCCACTCCTCTGATGGCATGTGTAGCAGCTTTACGCGCGTTTCCTTCATTACGCCGGGACAACTGGGATAACAGATTGCAACAACAAAGCCCTGTCATTATCATCATCATCATCATCATCATGGCTGTTTTCTTAGCAGGCCCTCAACATGACCGATAAATCATCATATTGTTGCTGTTGTTTTGTGACTTGCTGGCTTTGCGTGTTTTAACGTCCCGTCTCCACATCCCTATCTTTCTTTCTGAAGCGGGGCTGTTTACATTTTCTTCAGCTGTAACGTTTGCCGTCGTCGGCGCGCTGTTATTTGTGCGTCTGATAAGCAAATGGACGGTGCACAGCCCACGCCAAGTTTCTAGGTGCCCGTGAGAGCGTGCGTCCGCGTGGATAGGTGTGAAGCCTCATCTAAATATTTTGAAAGCCTCTGCTTATCGCGGTCGCTGTGCGTGTGTTGTGGTGCGGTGCCAGACTTCGCACGTTGTGGAGCCGTTGTTGCAGCGACAGAAGGAACTTTGATAGACTTTTACCTGCTTCTCTGTATTTATATTTTAATGTTGCGCGCACGCGTCTGTTAAAGTGCACACACAGTCATGTGAAATGACCACGAAAAGAGGAACAGGATGTGTCCGGATGCAGGGAAATGCAGTATTTATAGTGTGACTCACGACACATAACTAGGTGTGATCAAAGGTCCACGGATGATGCAAATGAGTTGCACTTTAGACAGAGCTGGTTTAGTGTGCACGTTACAAATGGGAGTCTGCGAAAACTAGGAGACGCTTATGGTTTTTTCTTTTGACCTTCCAATATTTGTGGTTTATCCTCTGAGTTCAGTCTTTTTAACTACATTTGGCTTTGCATTCTGTTTATAAAACAGTGGGACATGCTTTCACTGTGAAAGGGTGTTGGAGTAATAAACAATAAAATAAAAATTTTATTAAAGGAAAATGTAGAGGGAAATTTAAGGAAGCCGCCTTATTTTGAGACTTTTTTTATTAACTGGTTGAGTTTCCATCCTGCTGGGAAGTTCATTCTTTCACTGTTCTTCATTTTATACTAATACATGTCTCCTGTCTGGTCTAAATGCTTTTTTTTCTGCATCATTGCCTTCATTTGGTTTGATGCCTTCTTATAACATACTGGGATAAAACCAAAATAACTTTTTTTTTTCTAAAAGGCAACTTTAACTGGACATAACTGGACAACATAACAAATGGGGGAACATTTTACTGATTTAAAAAAAGCTTAATTCCAGTAGTTAAATGTCTGTATTTGTATTGTTTTTTTTTTATTTTGCAGTTGTTTTTGTATCTCTTACACATCAATATCCCTCTGAGGCAGTCACCTTGGGTGTCTCTGAACTCTGTAGCCTTCAAACTTTGTAGCCGCTTTTAAGTTTCTTTGTAACTTCTTACAGAATCTTGTTTTGAAAGTCTTAAATCATTTATTTCTAAGTGTGCTAAAATACTTCCAAGTGAGCACAAGTGAATAGAACACCATCAACAGTGATGAGCACAGCAAAGAAAACGCTGCTGAAAAGCAGTAAGAGAGAGAGAAAAGGAAGTGCAAACAAACAATTAAAGCTCAGTCACTTAAATGTTTAAATAAGGCTTTTAAACATTTAGGATCTTATTGATAATTTTCTCTTTAAAAAAAAAAAAAAGAGCGAGGTAATTCGGGTGTTTGATGGTTATAGTGAGCTGCCAAACTGCTAAAACGCATACCTTTCCGAGTGCCCTGAAATGGGATAACACGCTGTCCCAAGTTTTTGTTCTCTCAAATGGAGGCTGGAGTTGTTCACCCATCAGCTGTCTGAGTCTTGATGCTTGGTTGTTCATCGCTAATTGGTATCTAGGGAACACTGAGTTAGTGCACTATCTGTACTATTAGAACAGCTCCATTACCCGTTCTGCTTCATCATGCCTGGGACAGGCATGATGACAAATTGATCTCTGAACCTTTAAAAAAAAAAAAAAGAAGGATGCTGAGGACAGTGTGTCCTGCTGGTGCCTGTCCTCTCTATAAACTCAGTAGAACCAGTATTTTAACCAGGGAAACAGTGACATACCAGTAGTAGGAATATGCTTAAAGTAAAGAAATAATCAAAACGGTGCACATTTCTCAAATATGTATTCATGTTTTGTTGTATACTTTTATCTTATACAGAATACACACCATTCAGGGTTATCATTCTTAATATAATACATAGCATTGCAATAAATCACAAGCTTAAACAGTGTTGAGTTGAAAGCCTGAACTGAATTACTAACGTGCAGACTCCAAGGCCACAACAATCCAACAACAGATGCTTAAAGATGCCAAAAAAGTTGCGCAGACCCTCAAGGTTTGATGATAAATGTCTGTCATTGATGTTGTTCAATAACTGTGTATTACAGCTTTAGTTTTTTCTCATGCGATGTGGAAACACTCTTCTTATAGTAACAGTCGATGCTTTGGATATTTTAGTCTTACTTCCAACTCTGGCTTCTAATGATTATGAAAACAATATAATTGAGGTGGAATAATTATTTTGCCGTATTCTGTTTACATGCACTTTTCAAAGTCTCCGAGTAATGATGTGAAGACATGATGATCACCGTACTGACCAAAATAACACTGATTCTAATTTTTGCCATAAATTAGAGGCCGTACCTCCAGTTACTTACTTTGTGCTAAAATGTTGATTTTGCTATCAAGAGTTACAAAAAAAAAACCTCGCAGTCAGAAATATCCTCCGTAGACTTGCCATGAAAGAGATTACGTGTGACAAATGAGCAGCCTTTTGATGGAGTTATCCTGCCACCCAGGCGGTCTGAAGTCATTTAGCGTTAATGTTGTCAAACTGACATCTCAGATAAACATGCACAGATTACTCGGAGTCACCAAACAGAATTCAAAGACATTTCTCAAAACATGGGAATTCAAATTTGTCATTTTAATAATCTATTCTTCAGCCTAACCTTGCAGTTTCTCTTTGACGCAAACACACAGAGGTTGTTGGTACAGTTTATCCACACTGTAGATAATGAAGCTCTCCAGAGTGCAGTTGTACCTGAGAGGAGTGGGGGTTTTCATCAAGCGTTGGCTGTGCAGTATTTATGAAGCAGGCTGGTGCAGACTGCCAAGCCAGCGGCAAGACAAGCACTCTGCTGATCTGGAAACGAGGAAGTCACATTGGCTCTTCTTCATGGCTTTATATCTGTATTTCCCTCTAATGCAAATGGGATTTAATGTTTCGTTCATGAACTATTCTGCATTTTTTTTTTTTTGTGACTGCAATAATAAGTTTCTACACTCAACAAAATGGAGTTTAGAGATTTTCAGAGATTTTCACATGGCCTTAGTCTGCTTTGGTGTTTCTAGAGTGTGTTTTCAAAGAATTTGTTTGTTTTGTAGCCAGGGTCCCAGTCGGATGGGGATTTTGGGGAGTAGTGGTTTTTTGGGTCACATGTATATGAGAAGCACCGCCTGTATACAAGATAACAAGAGCTATAAATAGAATACTTAAAAAAAAAAAAACAGCGAACTTTGACGGTGCTTTATTTTGTTTTATGCAGTTTTCTGTTCCTCCAGAGATAATTGCACAAAAGCTTGGCCATTTTCTTAATCTTCATGGACGATAAAGATGGATAAGTTATGATGCACTTTACTATATGATGCCAGCAATGAAGCTATCTTGTCTTTCAAAGCACATTCATCCTTTCATCAGTGCATACAGTATCTGTGTCATACTGGAGGAGAGAGGAGGCAGGGGGACAGATTTTGAAACAGAAATGTGTGCTCTGAAATCTATTTGAGGGAGGGCCCACAATCTCTCACTGACGCACATACTTTCCCAAGGAGACACACAACCTGTTCCAGTCGCCAGAACTGTCTCACTCTAAATGGTATCCAGGCTGAATTTATCATTTTTAAAGATGTGGGTTTTTTTTTTAACTTGTCATTAAATTGACGATCAGTGCTTTATCATAAATAACGCAATCGCCTCCACAGTAAGTTGGCAGCTGTTTGCAGAAAAGGGACACTAAGAAACCACATCTTAACGGTTCACTGGAGTGGATTGCTGCACATGTGAGGCTGATTTACGTAATATTTTCCAAATTGCCTTTGTATGCATCTCTTTGATGGAAATCAGCAGTTAACCTGGCTTATTATCCACTTTCAGGGGATAAAAATGTAATTCATCATTCAGCATAAATCAGTATGAGTGAGTGCAACGTGTTGCTGGATTAATGATACGCTCCTTTCTGGGGCTGTAGGTTATTTTTTTAGTTGTGTTCTGCTCCTGAGCAGATGCTTTGTTAAGAACAGAGAAAGTCTTGCTGAGTTGATTCGGGACAGGCACTGGCTTTGATGTGGAGTGACCGTACCAATGTTTATTATGTGTAATTGAAGGTAGAACGAGTCGTTGGTTGGACAACTAATCAGGCCTGTTATTAAAGCAAATCTGTGCATAATTTGTTTTCTTTTATGTGAAGTAAAAAAAAAGAGAGTCCACTCAAAGTATTAGACAAAAAATTATATATATATATATATATATATATATATATATATATATATATATATATATATATAGCTGTAGCTGCTGAGAAGTTGTGTTTCTTGACATGTAGTTTTACACAAGTAGTTGTACGTTGTTGTAAATTTGTTACTCCTACAGTTATTCTGGCAAAAGTAAATGCAAAATTGAACAGTAAAATGTCTGTGATACTGTCACATCAAATCTGGGACCAAATTGTAGTTTGTGTCATTATTTGAAAATAACAGTTAACGCACTGCAAAACAATAATATAGTGCAGACACCTTTGCTTACAATATTTTAGTACTATTATTCAAAATAGAGAGGAAAATGGCTTTATTGTGTTTAAAATTCACATTTTGGGTTGTATTTACAAAATTGAGAACTGATGTGACATATCTCCATCACAATTTACATTACCATTACCCATTTGTGTGAACATTTGCAGTCCCTGCTTCTCATCAGTTTAATTTAAGAATTTGACTTTAATATCACCACCCATGTGTCTTTGTTTGGCAACGTTCCAATATCTTCCATCCATCCATCCATCCATCCATCCATCCATCCATCCATCCATCCATCCATCCATCCATCCATCCATCCATCCATCCATCCATCTGGATATACTCTTGAGAGGTTGCTAATTCATAACAAAACCACTGACTCTTATTTCAAATCAACCAATCAACCCAACATGTATTTCTTTGGACTGTGGGAAGCAGTCCGAGTTCCTGGAGAAAACCCACCCAGGAAGCATGCAGCTTATTTCACTTTACAGGGTATTTGAAATATCATCAACATAGATTGCAAAGCCAAAGCACTGATATAGGCACTTCTTGGCTATAAGAGAACAAAAAAAGAGAACCTATCTAAATGATTTTGGCTATTTGTTTTTAAGATAATGACAAATATAAAACTGTTAGTGGCCCAAAATGACCAAATAAACAAATGAAGCAAATTAAGCTGTTAATCTGAGATATTTATTAGACAATAATTTATGAAAACTTCATGCATATATATATATATATATATATATATATATATATATATATATATATATATATATATATATATATATATATATATATATATATATATATATATATATATATATATATATATATATAGCCGTAGCTTTGAACACTCAAAGCTAAACATTTCACATGTGCTCATCATTTACTCACAAAAATTATATATTTTCTTATGAAGAGTAAAAATTTGCATCTGATCTAGTCTGGGTTGAAGCCTGACACTTTGATGAAAAATTCATGCAAATGTGGGATACAAATGCAAGTTAATACATTATAAAAAACACATTATGGCATTCATTTGTAAGGACTAGAGATGGCTGAATGCAAATGCAATCAGGGACCAAACGTTCCCGTGCGTTTATGGATAAAACATTAACTGTAACAGGCTTGATTGTTCATAAAAAAAAAAAATAAAATGAAAAAACTTTGAGGAAATTTAAAGGGAAGCTTTAGAAGCTGAAGAAGTGCAGGCATGAATGCATGAGTAGGGTAGTTAGTTACCATCTCTGTGTCATCAGAGGTGGAGCTCTAGCTTTCATGTAAGAACGATTTAATTGAGAGAACTATAGGAAAAACAGAATATAAAGTGGTGGTATAGCGATGGAAAGTTTTTAAACGGATAAAATAAAGAACACAAGCTTTCGAACAGGTTGCATCTATCTCTAAGCAGCGCTTAAGTAGCCAAAGGTGGGATAGTGAATGTGCATGCAGTGTTTGCAAATGTGTTTCTGTGTGTGAGAGACAGAGAGAGAGGGAGGGAGAGTGAGCAGGAGGCATGGGGGAGGCAAATTAAGGAGAGATGTGAGAGAGAAGGAGTGAGAAGAGTGCAAAGCGAGTGTTGAAAGATTTGCTGAGAAGGGTGAGAAAAAAAGGTGGTGTAAGAGGAAGTTTGCTGCTCAGCACAGGCGAAGTATTGATGGTGAAAGGACAACTATCTGATCCCTGCATTCGGCCTCGCTGCTGTTGTTAAAAACACACCATCACTCCGAGCTCTGAGCTTAGCGCTCTTACTCGGACACATAGACGTGCTGTCAGGGCCAGTTTGCATCGATTGCCTCTGGTTTGCACGTCAGGTATTACACATACATGAGTTCGTGTGTGTGTGTGTGTGTGTGTGTGTGTGTGTGTGTGTGTGTGTGTGTGTGTGTGTGTGTGTTTGTCCATGTGAATATGGCTTTATGCCAGACCGGGCCCGAAAATGACGCAAGAGAAGTGAATGTAGCCTCCACAGCTTCCTGGTGAAAGGCAGCAGCAAATCATTTTTAATCTAGCCTGGCCACTTCTGTATACTGTACACATGCTTACACATTCACACACGTATACACATACAGTTGCGTTCCTGCTGGCTGTCCAGATGAGGTTTGGTGGCCCTGGACAAGGGTTTCCTTGTTGCTCCATTCAATGGTGTATTTTAGCTCCGAAATATGCTCGGTGAGAGGTGAGAGGGGGAGGGATGT
The DNA here is from genome assembly GCA_014839995.1 of Xenentodon cancila. NCBI lineage: Eukaryota > Metazoa > Chordata > Actinopteri > Beloniformes > Belonidae > Xenentodon > Xenentodon cancila. The sequence goes on along the minus strand of CM026201.1, from coordinate 17,171,770 downwards.
TGGCCTGGTCAGGGGGCAGCTTTGAGAAGCTGACTCGAGACCTGTCCATATGCCTGTCCTGATGTCTGTCCGCTCTCCACTGTAAACACTCAATCTCTGTGACAGACGGGCGGGGGCGGGGGGCAGGGGCGGGTGTCATAGACAGTTCTGCAGCAGTTTTTAAATGTATTTATTTTTCGGTGCAAGTGCTTTACTTTTATGACATTGGTCAGTCTAAGCATACATGAAAATCAAAAACGTTTGACCCATTTTAACCCTTTAGGTACCAGCCTGTTGTCAGGCTTCTGCTCTCACACGACACCCGCCCCCTGGTCAGGGGCTGATATTAGGGAATCTATATCTTACATTTATGGACACAGAACTGGCAGTTTGAGATCCCTACAATCAGGCAATGGATGACAGGTACAATTTTAAAGCTATTTATTCCCTAATTTGTGGTATTTCTTTCTGTCTTTCATTCACTACATTGCCCCTGGAGCGGACTTTCATGCCTAGCGATGGCGCCGCCGCGCTGTAGTGCTCCTGACTGCTCCAACTAGCTTCAAGTTTGATTGTATGATGATCAGCAAACCTTTTTAATTCACCCGTTAGCAAGCATCACCTGCGTGACACTGTGCCATCCATAAACATTTAAACACCATCAAATGGTGACTCCATTGTACCGTGTTAAGCGTCTGAGTATTTATAACAAGCTGTAGTTTACCCTTTTGTTATATCTATATTTCTATCAGTAACACTTTGACAGTATAGATCTGAAAATCTTTACAGAGCTTCCGCCCCTGGGGTGGCTCTGGACTCTGCCCTGTGTGTCCGGTTCCTATTTTCTGCTTTGTGCCTCCTGGGTGAATTGGCGGGGGGGTGGCGGCCAGTCGTCGGGGCTGGTGGCCCCCCCCATGTGCTGTCTTTTTGGTGCTGCTGGTTTGTAGCGACCCTGTCGGCTGGTGCCCTCTGTGGATCCCGGGCTGTTTTCGCTTTCTGCCATCTTGGGAGTGGGGCCCCATTGCCTATGCTTGCTGGTATTCATGGGGCTGGCCAGCTAGATGGTTCCTGATGGGCTGGAGACCGAATCTAGTGCACTTGGGGAGGTCTGCTGCATGACGCTGATGCTGACCCAGCACACCACTAGCAACCAAAGCCTGTCGCTTTGGTTTTTTTTTTGGGGGGGGGGGGGGTTACATCTAACATAACCACAAAACATTATACACTCATTTCCACACACATGCCAATGGATTATCAACAGCACACGCAACATCCATCATAGTCTTCTGTTTTTGTTATTTCAGTACTTCACCATCTGTGATTCTAGTCCTCTTTGACAGAATTTGTTTCAGGTCCTAATAAAGTTTGTTAGATCAGACTGTGAAGAGGGCTGGGGTAGGGCACTTTCACCTTCACTCTCACATATGCACTAGAAAACTTGTGTCTGCTGCAATATCAAATTGCATACTTAAAAAGGATTTCATTTGCCAACCTGGGCACTAACCCACCATATATATGCACACAAAAAAAAAAAATCTGGAAAAATCGTGACTGATTGCATCAAGTTGCAGCTCATCCTGCAGTCCAAGAAAAAAATATGCCTACATATTGTTAGTTTAGTACTTTAAACATATTTAGCATAGCAACATACGTATGCAGCCAATTTGATCAATAACTCTCAAATTTCTGTTGTGAAGAAATTAAGGATGATTTTAGACTTGTAAGTGTTATAATTAAGAGCTTCTCTAATTGTTCATAGGTTATGTATCGTGTGTAAAATATGAAAATGCAGCTTTATTAAGAAACCAGTGTAAATGAGAGCATTACCACACATATATCCTTACTTAGTGTAAAGTTAGGTTTGTAGCCACACAATACAGAGTGATGTTTGAGAAGTGATGCAAAGTCCACACTGAGAGGGCCCTACGGGGATTTGAACCAGGACCGTTCTTGCTGTGAGGCAACAGTGCTCATCACCAAGCCACTGTGCTGCACCACATTTAATCAACACATTCAATTAGACATTGCAGCCTTGAAGCAAATTAATTGGTTGAATAAAGGATATTTATTGGATACTCTTCATATCTTGGAGGTGTCATTTATTTATTTATTTTACAAAAGACAGCATGATAGACAAAGAACCAGCAGACTGCAACAGTTCATATAAGTTACTTAAGTTAATGACATGAGCTCTTTCTCTATGTGTCATCTTCTCTTTCTGTATCGACCCTCACTCATTCATTTTTCAGAATGACACAGAAGTGGTTTCTGGTTAAGGGGTGTTGAGTTTGAACTGTTCTCAATTTATACTTTTATAACTTTAATGACATTTCCTGTCCCAAGAGCCATTTTCTGCATGCGAGGGTCAGCGTGCCAAGGACCACATGTTTAGTTGCTGCTTAAAACATAATGGACCCACCCGTATTTGCCTATTTATGGGTGGGCTATCCCATATAGCTCATTTGGGCTGAGCCAGGCTGGTCCCAGGAAGTCACGAGCCCCTACTCCAGGCCTGGCTCCAGAGTGGTGCCTTAGTTACCCTGGTCCAGGCAAAAGACGTTGGCGTCTTGGCTTTTTTTTTCAGATTTATCAACCAAATCACCCTTAGTTTGGTGGCTCCCCAGGTTTTCCTGGGGAAACCCGACCTAGGGCATTTTTCCTGGACAGCATTGGTCCTGGAATTTCTTTGGCATGTAAAACTCTCTAACATGTGTGTCAAAGCACAAAGCACAAATTCCAGTTATTTTCTAAGAACCAATAGTATGAACTCCTGCCATGACTATGTATCTGAGCAGTAAACAGCCACCAGGAATTATATAAAATTCTCCTTTATATTCATTATAAATGTGGTGACGAGCTTTGTAACAGGCAAGTTTACAGGTAGCCATATCTGCAGCGGTGAGCTCAACTGGTATTTTAATGGGATTAAATTGTTTATGACAATCTGTGGATTTTATGTTCCTGCGTTTTACAAAAACCTCTGTTTTTCTCTACCATATATGTATGACGTTTTATTAACAATTATAGAGCCTCATTCTGGATATGTTAAAGCAAAATGACTTTAGCCACTGATAGTATCAACTTTAGGCCACTGGTGAGTTTGAGGAATATTTAATTTTGCTTTAAGCAGGATTGTATAAAGTACTTATGAGCAGCTAGTGTCTTACTTGCAGTAGACGGGATAATCAGGGAGGAATTCTGACGGGTAGCTCAGCTAACAGCTACTCAAAATGAGGGTCATAGAGAAGTCTCACAGACACGTGGGCACACACACACACACACACACACACACACACACACACACACACACACACACACACACACACTTTTTGCAACCAGCCTTTCGTGTATGCAAGTTTTGCATACACAACATAATCATCTCAGTTTTCTGAATTTCTTCCATAACACTAACTTACTTTCTTTTCTTCTACTCCCATCCACACCATATTATGCTGTGTATACAGATGATGCAAATACTAATGTTTTGTGGAGAATTTGAAACAAACAAAAAAAAAATACTGTTTTCATCATGGTCTTCCTGCACGGTGTTCATGATGATGATATGCGTCACTGAGCACATGCTTAAATACAGGTGTGTGTGTGTGTGTCTGTGTGTGTGTTTGTGTGTCCATCCTCGTGGTTTCTGCTCAGTCAACAGTCTGCCGACACCATGTTTGTTTTGGACGCCTGTAGATTACCCAATCAGATAATCAAGGGTATAATTGCATCACATGCATCTGGGAGTGTTTTTCCCTTCCATTATCCCTCATAATGCACACATACACTCACTCACACACACACACTCATGCAAGTACTCTGCAACCACTCTGATGACGTTCATGAACCATCTAATTGCCAGAGGTTATTGCTTTGAACGATAAAAAGTTTTGCTGTAGTTTCATTTGGACAAGAAACTGCAAACCTGTCTGAACCCTGTTTTGACAGGAAAGCTTCACTGAAAGCTAAAGTGCTTTCAAGACAGAGACTCTGGTGTACCTGCTCCTTTGAAACTAGGCCTGAAGTTATTATAATGACGGGGAAGTGGACTGTGAAATGACAGATAAGAGATCATAATGGCATTTTGCTTCTGATGTTTACGATAGCTCACAAGGGTTTAAATTGGTCCCTTTTTGCAAAGTTCCCATTTTGTTTCATTTCTTTAATGCATTAAGGTTTTTACACCATTTATATGGAGTGATGCTTTAAAGTTTGTAGAATATCTTTTGCGTAAACATGACCTTAAACACCCCTCCATGTCCAAATTGAAGAAACAGTATGGAAATGTTGTACTTAGTTTTTTTTTATTTACTCTGGAAAAATGATTCAGTGTTACATATGTGTGAGTGGCAAAAGTATATGTAAACATTGGCTTTAAATGTCTGATGTGTCACTGCTAAATGTTTCCATTAATCGTTAATCAGTCCTTCCCATCAGCTTGGAGTAATTTAGGACGTTTCCACAGAGTAGCACAGTTTTAAGTCTGGGATGGTGTGTGTGTGTGTGTGTGTGTGTGCGTGTGCGTGTGTGTGTGTGTGTGTGTGTGTGCTTGAACCATTCACGCTGCGTAAATCTCATTTTGTAGAAAAGTTCACAGAAAAATGTCTCGACATTTTCCTTCTGAATTCAGTCGTACGGTATAGACTTGATTTCTTCATCAAGAAGGCAAGCTGTAGTAACCAAAGGTACTAAATTGTGGTACGTCATCATGCTTCATGTTTTCCTAACATCCCACCTGTGATTCTTCCACAGGAAGGTGAATGTTCTCTTTTTTCAAGCAATAACACTTCTGATTTAGACATTTAGACATAAAATGTTTATGACAGTGCTTGATGACATATGGGGAGGTAGACAGGTGTTCAGTGCTTCGTGGGCTGTCGCTCAGCAGTCTCGAAATAAAGTAGTATAAGTAAAAGAATGGCTTGGGGTTACCCGAGTGAGTCACTATCTATAAACTCTTAAGAAAAAACTACGGTTAAGTTTAATGTTATGTTTAGAGATTTTCCTGAACCCAGACTGGGACCTGGTTCCACTAGAGATGAGTCTGATAGTTGAAGGGTCTATCTCCCATTGTACTTTAGAACTTGAGGTCCTACAAGTAAGCCTGCAGTCTAAAACCAAAGTGCTCCGTAAAGGAAAATGACGTTAAGATAGTGAGATGTAGAAAATGGATAAGCGGATTTTTATTCCTTTTCAATCCTTTCAAAGATTTCTGTAATGCCTGGTACATGTTTGGTTTATTCTAAATGCTTCCTACACATAGTAGTTGCAAAAAACAATACCCAAACTTCACCTAACAGATAAGAAATTAAGTAATATTTCAGCTCAACTTAACTTTATTGTCCCCAAAGGGTGATTGGCTGTGCAGCAAGAAATCAAAAACACAGAGATAAACACAGAGATATAAAAAAAGATTCATTAATTCTGGCCTCTGGTCGATTGATTGGTCCATCTCTACTTAGGATGACTGTATTTGGCCACTGGGACAATAAAAGAATATTTCTAAAGGTTTGGGGCTCTCTGCTGAAGTATTATGAAGTTTTAGTACGCCTGGACTGCCCCATATATTTGGACAATTTTTCCTTGAACATTTTCCTTTGGCCATGGGCATCTCCAGACCAAAAAAAAAAAAAAGTAATTCCTTATTTGAATCTGTTCTCTTCTGTCCTTTCTCTGCTTTATCTCTTCCACCTCTCTCTTTCACTCTGTGCAGTTTTTTTTAGTTCGCTTGTCCTTCTCTGTTACGTCTCCCACTCATCAGATCTGTCCAAGTTCCACAGGACAAATGCCAAAGGCAGTTTTATTGTGTCCTAAGCTGCCATCGCGCTCTCTGTTATGTAAGACATGACTGATGTGAGTGTGTGCTTGTGTCTTTGCCCGGCTGCAGTCCTGGTAGGTGTTCACTGGTTTCACTCCTAATTCTCATCAGTGTAGCCTGGCTTATTTCAGTTCTATGGATGTGTGTTGTGTTTTGACAGTTATGTGGTTATGCCCTATTTAAATTGATAAGAACTGACATCTAGCAGTTGGTTTGCTAATCTCTTGCTTCAGAGGCTGAAGATGTAAAATTGAAAAGTGAAAAATACTTCACTGGTTGGAAAGGACCCAGAACTGAACAATGTTTGGTTCACTACATTAGGCTGTTCTGGCAAGTCTATAGACAACATTTTTTTTTTTTTTTTTTAAAGATTTGACTTTAAAGTTGGTAAGTCGACCTCAGTATGGATGAGCAACATGTGCACAACAGCCTGTGATTTATCAGCTTGTACCCAGAGACTAACATAGTTGATCTTTCTCATCACTGTGAAGGAATGTTTGGCCATCTCTTCTTTACATTGTTGCCTCAGTTCATTAAGTTATGTGGACATTTGTTTATACGTTGTCTTGCTGCATGAGCCAATTTGAGAGTGCCTCAAACAAAACGATAACTTTAAAACAACTTCATTAGAAAATGGTAGAAATTGCCTTACATTTGACCAAATTAATACTTTTAAACAGAGGGACTTATTCTTCTCTCAAGGACTTCAAGGTGTAGCTGGAAAAGAAACTCAAATCACCATCCGTCCACCACTGTGCTTGATAGTTGTGGAGTTTCTCGTGCTGATATGGTGTGGACTATGGCCAAACAGCTCTGCTTTGGTCTCATCTGTCTGAAGGATGTTGGTCCAAAAAGACGTTTCTTCAACTGGGCTTTATTCATCAAGGCAATTCTGTATCATAAATCATTGCTGAAGTCTTTCCACTTTGACACTGTGTAAACACACTCTTGAAGTCTTCAGCCCAGCAAAGTAACAAAAATACAGCTTTTATAAAATAGTTTGTGGTTGCATATTTATCTTGAGATGTCGTAGGCTCCACACACTGCCTGTCTCCAATGGCTGACATATCTGGCTATCAGTTGTCACACATTGGTGATGTACGGGCAGACAAGTCAGGTTTTTCTTAATTTTTGAAGATAATCAAGGAATCAAACTGTCCAGGCTCTTTTCTAAATTATGATTTTTTTTTTTTTTTATTAGTTAGACATTTATTTTGCAATGCCACTTTTATTTCAGGGCTCTTTTGAGTTTAGTTCCTGTAGTTATCTATGTGACTAGAGAACTTCACAGGTCCACCGATATCCTGTCTATAGGCCTGTGCAGTGCCATTGAATAAACATTATATTTATAAAAATGAATTTGAATTATACTTTTAATAAGTAATTATTATTATTATTATTCAGTGGTGCTAGCAGTACAGGATCAGCCAGCGGCAGCTTCATGGATGTGTGATCAGCTTGCAGTCTGGATGCGGCGGGATGGAGCTGGGAGGGACTGCCGTGTGAGAACTGGGCTGCCAGAGGATGTTCGGGGCGGGGTGGGGGGCACAGCAAATAAATAAATAAAAAATAACATCTTAAAAAAGTCACAAGATTTGTAGAACTTTTTAGAAACACATGAAAAAAAGTTGCCAGAGGGGTCTGAAAACGTGCCTTGTCTTCGCTGGGATTGTGCCACTGAGTGGAACTTCCATCACAGTTGTCTCTTGGTATTAGTTCTTCATGGCAAGGTTGTAAGACACAGTTGGGGTAAGGGAAGGTGTTAGGTTTGGGCTCTTCAGAACTTCCTGCAGGCGTTTTGCAGATGTTTTCTGCAGTGTTTTCCTCACATTATGAGCTGCAGTTTGCAGTGTGGTAGTTTGAGGCTAAATGTGAGGAGACTGGGATCTGCATCAACACCCCTGAGACCAAGATTTTTCCACCTATGACTAAGTACAGTTTAGATCAAGTTGGTCAAGGATCAAGGAGTCAAAGTGTCTCGAGGTCCCACACCTGAATAAGCATTAACTGCAGTAACAATTGTATAGTTGTTTGGATTTTTTCATGCTCGTTGTACTACACTGTTGTTGTGAAGAATAAACTAAGTGAGAAGGCAAAGGGTTTTAATGTATTATTTCATGTACAGTCAAAAAGACACAGACAGACAGAAATGAGTCCCTTCTTTAGTTTGACGGGACTCCACATTAGAGAGAAGTTCAGATGTCCAGAGATGAGCTTTACTAGAGCCACTGCTGCTTTGCTTTAAATCATCTGAGCTGACCTCAAACATCCCAAAGAGGAAATGGAAAACATTGCTTCAGAGAGGGTCATTTGTGTAACTCGGTTAGCCTGCTGCTATCGTCACCCCATTCTGGATAAGCAGCAGAAAATGGATAGAGGGTGGACTGAGCAAAGAGAACCTCAAGCCTTCATTTTAGTCCCTGTTGAGCAAACCGCTCCGTCAGTATTTGTTACAGGGTGCTGATTGGCATCTGACATTTGTCATAGACATTTAACTGGTCATATTGTTTTAGATTTACACCGTTTCTGGCAAGGTAAGGCTCAAAAATCCTGGATGACATCGATTGGTTCTTAATTAAAACCAATGTATTTGTTTTGTAATTATTATGCATAAGTCACTTGTCTTTTAGGACATGTTTAAATTGGAGGAGAATTTGTTTCATATCGCATGAATTCGGACTAGAAATGGCGCCCTGTTATCTGTGGCTACACATCTAAAAGTGAGCACTTGGTCGTTAACTGAGGAGCAGACTTGGCCTTTGATTGTGATGTTCATACCGGATGACATAAACTACACGCAGAAGTACACGTGCTCTCTAGCGCTCTCTGTTCTCATGGTCTCGTTGGCTCAGTCACACAGACAAACACACAGAATAGTTCACTTCCTCCATGCTTAAAGCAATGTTTTCCCTGTTTTCATGTAGTTTGTTTCCCCAATGATTTGTAGTTTATTTCTTTTAAATCTCATCAAAGATTTTTTTTTTTTTAAATTAAGAATTTCTCTATTTTTATGTTTCTTCTGTTGAGCCGTTCAGTGAGTAGATGCTCGATCTCGGCCATCAGATCTGGTGGCTCTTTGTGGATTTGATCTGCTGGTGTGATGTTGCTGTTGGTTTCTTATTCTTACCCCAATGTTAGTTATTTTTGTTTTCTTTGCAGAAAATATACACACCAACTTTGTGTCCAGCTATAAATGGGTCATGGGCACAATGATAAATGGTGTCTACCTCTTTTTTTTTTTTTTTTTTTTTATGAATTTGTTGTACTGAGAGGCTTCTGCAAAACCATTGGTTTGCCATAAAATTAGTTAAAAATGTAAATGAACAATAAAAAAGGAATTTCAAAATGAAATTAATCCATTATCTACATGTCATAAACATAAAGAAAGACAAAAACAAATATACATGAAAAAAGAGGATAAATATAAGTTCAATAAATTAAAAGATGTAAAAAGTAATTACAAGATGTTTCAGAAGTTACACAGAAAAATAGAATAGTTTTTTTAAAGGTGTTTTAATTAGCAATTATTCAACTATTAATTAACTGTTAATAAGAAATGATTAAGTAACAGTTTGATCAAACGCTTAATTGATTGTGTACCGTTATGTTGTAATGTACGTCATACTCTACACAGTAACATTATTGTGTCAAGCAGTGACATAAACAGACATTCACTGATTAAAAACTAGGGTGATAAAGATGCAAGCAAATTCAAAATGTTGTGACAAATCGTCAAGTGATTTGTCTAATTAAAAAGTGATGTGATAAAAACATTAGTGATGTGACACACAGGGCCGTGCTTTATTATTTACCCGTGCGTTACAATCACCAGTCTTCATTCAACACAAAAGAGGCTTCAAGGGTGGAATCAAAAGAGACATAAAAAAATAATGAACTGATCTGAATAAAAAAATTAAACAAATGAAAAAAATATTTTGAACCTCAATTTTTTTGAAATGCTTTGTTCTGATATTTAACTCTGATTTTTTTTTTTATTACCAAAGGTATTTGTGCTTTTACTTAAGTATAGAATATGAGTAGTTTTACCACATCTGCCAACAGGCCAAACAAATAAATATATAAATATATATTTAATTAATTTAAGTTGAATACCACACCAATGAACTCCAGCACATGGCGGCTGAGTTGGGAAGCTATGGGCAAGCCCACACCAGCTCACCCCTGTACGACCGGAGCAGGAGCTTGGTTCGCATTGCAGGCAGTAAATCAGACCTGTTCCCGGTCCGTGTTTCACTCCGGCAGGGCACAACAGAGCCTTCACCGGTTCTGTTTATGGACAGGATTTCTAGGTGTAACTAGGGGCCGGAGGGGGTCCAGTTTGGGAACCACAGGATTTCATCTCTGCTTTTTGGATGGATGGATGGATGGATGGATGGATGGATGGATGGATGGATGGATGGATGGATGGATGGATGGATGGATGGATGGATGGATGGATGGATGGATGGATGGAGTATGCTTGTACCAGAAGGGAGTACAGAAAATGATCTATGATCTACTATCTACAGAAAAACCTGTTGACCTTATGTTTGGATCAACATCGAACAGACTAACTGACAGACCCCACATCATAACACTGCTCCCCACAGGTTTGCAGTGCGGGCTCTGTATTTGGGGTGCATCACATCATCTGCTGCTCTTCTTACCATAATCTAGGGCCAAAATACATCTCTGATCTCCTGGTCCATTATGAACCAACCACGACCCTCAGGTCATCAGGGTCAGGTCGACTTTCTGTACCCAGAGTTAGAACCAAACACGGTGAAGCAGCGTTTAGCTTTTATGCTCCTTACCTGTGGAACAAACCCCCAGAATGCATCAGGGCTGCTAAAACTCTCAGTTGCTTCAAACCTTTACAGCGCAAGTGACCATATTTGGTAACTTCGTAGAACTACGTACTCTTAATACAAAACATAGTTACAAAGTTAATAGAGGCGCTTTAATATCTTCAATAACCCTCTAGAGTTTAAATTTTTAAATTTTAACTATTTTATTGACTTCCCTATAAAGAGTTAAGTCAAGTCAAGATATTATTTTTTAATGGAATTTTTTTTAATGTTTTTGTGTAAGCCACTTTGAATGGGCTTGTACATGAAAGGTGCTATACAGATATCCCATAAACTTGCTTTGCCTTCCCTTGATGCAGACCACTTATTTGACCCTTCGGAAAAGAGCAGCACCTTTTCCTCAACGAGAGGATGTGTCTTCGGACGTCATTGTTTAAGGAATGACAGCTACTCGCTGCATCATTCGTACCTGGCCTGTTGAAGGACCTTTGTCATTGTTGGTGTTGGTGCTTGTGTCGCTCTGTAATTACAACGCCAAACTCAAGGTGGCAGCGCAGATTATTTTCTGCAGCAAGGCAGCTTGTAGTGATTGATTATATTTTTCTAATTATTCATTAATCATTAATCATTTTTTTTCTTTTCTATATTTCATCATTAAAATATTTAACTCTTGTGTGATTAAATTCAGATTAGTATTAAAATGTATTAAAAAGTGTGGGTTAACGAGAGAAGAAACTGATCAAAACTGTAAATGCAAAACAATTAAAACAATGTATTCTACATTATGCAATTCTCCTAAAAAGTTTAGGAATCCACAAACACCTAAATAACTAAACTGATAAATCTTAATAAGAAGAATGGCAGAAATCAGCTACTTCCCTGAGAAAGAAAGTCACAAAAAAGATTATCTTTAAGAGCCAAAAACACAAAATGAGATGTAAGCTATTATGCATGCAGCTTCAAATGGAAGACCGGTGTCCGGGCGCTCATGCTGTTCCCACGAGACTCTAATGCCGGAAATGCTGGAAATGCTAATGCCTGCTGATGTCAGTGTAAAACAGTAAGAGCAGAGAGCTGTCACAAGGAGGTGGCTCACGTGAGCTGTGACGCACACACTTTTTTTCACAGTATCTGGACAAGAGAATGACAATCTGGCCCTACATGAGTATAACAGCACAAGGGGAAAGCACTTCACTGAGCAGTGGAGCCTCGGAGAGGCGAAGGGAGGGCTCACCAAGCAAACGACGTGGGTTTGTGTGTTTCAAATGAGTGTTTTTAAATGCAAGTTGGCTTGTTTGCTTGTGATGCCGCATACTGAGTGAAGTAAAGATTATACTCATAAGGTGGAAGGTATGAAAGAATAGTATCATTTGAATTTGAATAAAGGAAAAAGTGTTATTTTTCTTATATTTTAATATTAATTACTCTTACTATGTTACATCTCCCTGGATAGACTGGCGACCTGTCCAGGGTGTACCCCTGCCTTTCGCCTGATATGCGTCGGGATAGGCTCCGACAGACCCCCGTGACCCGGAAACGGATAAAGCGGGTACAGATAATGGATGGATGGATGGATGTTACATCTCTTTACACTTCTGTTAATTATCATTTATTAATTCTCTGCATTACCTTTATAACACATTTTAGTGTTATTTAAGGAGCTTAGCTCATGGTCTAGAAATTTTTAATTATGTATTTCTGAAGTCTTGATCTATATTATGAAATTAGGATTATAAAAGGCCAGCCCTTAAATCTGCCCGCCACCCCTTGGGGGTAAAGGCGCCACGGAGGCACAGAGCATAAAGGAGGAACCGGACCTACATGGTAGAGCCCAGACCCGCCCCACAGTGGCCCCCCAGCCGCAGGGATCACACCACGTGTCACGGGGATCCGGCCACGCTGGATCCCCCACCAGGAGCTCAGGTGTGCCAACCCTAACCACGTGTGGGGATGGTCATTGATTTAGTCCTTCTGCATTTAGAGGGGAGGAGCTGGTGTAAGGTGAGCGTGACAGAGAGTGGGGGTACATAGATGTGCTGCACGCTGTTTCATAGTAAAATAAAACATTCATGCTTAAAGAGCTTTAATAGCAGCTGTTACTATACTTAGAAAGATGGCAAGCCTGAGTATAAACATTGTGTGACACATTTTTCAGCTCTCATGTAGACTTTTATCATAGTAATGTGATTGTTTTTTATTTTTTTTACTTTAGACTGTATGAACCAAAGATGTATTTGTGTTGTTTAGTCAATTTCCGCTTTTGATTAATAAACTGTACATTATCTTTTGCATTTTGAGCCAACAACACACACACATGCACACAAATATAAACAAACAACCACAGAAAATATAAAAATAATACAATTCCCTCTCAAATCACTCAAAGATGAGAATACTGAGCAAAGACATGTTTTTGCCCTCTTCTTTTGTCCCATTCTTCCTTCAAGCACCTCTTAAGCTCGGAGCTCTTTAATGTCTTTTTAAAAAGAATGTCTGTATGTTTTGGAGGTTGGTAGTTGTATATTAACAGATTAAATGAAGTAAATGAAACACAATATGAAGTATCTCGTTTTCATGCTGTCATGTAGGAATACCTGCTTATTCTTTTTTTCTTTGCAAGTTCCATTATATCCTACATTTGTTGACTATAAGATTTTACATGAGCATTAGAAATATATACTTTCTCTTTTGATGAACAGACATGCATTATATTAAGAGAGACAATCAAAACTTTAAGACCTTTTTGAATGCCCGTTTTGGATTTGTCTCATGGTGAAGTTTTATTATGCATCAAAACTAGATGCACATCCACTGCTACAGTGCGCACGATCATGTAAAACTTCAAAACCACACGTGACAGCTCATGCATCAAACATGACAAAGGGAATGCAAATATAAGATGTTTTCATCTAAACTTGCTGACAGATTCATGCATGCGTTCACTTGAAAGTATGTGCAAGGCCTTAGTCATGCAACTCCATTTGCAGCCTGAGGCTACTGGCCGCCATCAGCACATGCTTTACACACGGGAAGAAAAAGGGCGTATGCATTGACAAATATATGTGATCATTTTAGCTACAATTAAATGAAAGGGGTAAAAAAAACAAAACAAAAAGGCAAGTATTGTGTCTATGCTCTGTTAGCGTTAACAGAGTTTGCATTTTAGAGAGCACAGAGCAACCGTTTAGTGGGAAAAGTTTTTTGACCAGACACTGAGTGAGTTTTAGTTATACATAAATATAAACAAATTAGGGACACACTGATCTATGGTTACATTGAGATGGTCATTGATTGTGCACGATATAGTGTTTAAATTTTTCTTGAATAGTGTTAATTACTCAGTGATTGTGTCATTGTTTCTTGCTGATGGGGTTGTAAGGAGATATCAGTATTCTAATCAGATGTATGTACAACAGTGTTGCTCCACTGTCCACCCTTGTTTTTTTTTTTCACAATTTCAACTTCCTGTAGAACTTAAAAAAAAAAAAAAAGACCCAATACGGAAATCACTCACGTCAAAATAAAACAAGAAAAATACAACTTTTTTGTAATACTTGACATTTACATTCTGGCCCCTAATTGTTAATACTTGAACATAACAATTACATATTAACATTAATGGGTCATTTATCCCACAACTCAGGATTCATAACTCAATTCACACAGAAACTCATGTTTTTAACTTTAACTTTGTTTCAAATCCAGATTTTAACTCAAAACACCTGTAATGTGTAACTATGTTCTATTTTTATAAGTCAAATACACTAGTATGCAACACATGAACCTACTCGTTTTGATTATTCCTCCATTTTCAAGCAACACACATAGTTTATCTATTGGCCATTCCAAAACACTTGACTTAGTTTTGCACGTCTAACAAGCCTCTTTGAGTCAAAAACAGTTCTTTCAACTTTTTATCTCTTGGTTTCCTCCCAGTTACTGTGCACTTCTGCCTTTCTTGCAGCAGTGGCAAATATTCCTTTTGTCCAACACTTTCAGAAGATGTCAGTCAAATATTGCAACTGTCTCCACCTTCTCTTGGCAGAACAATCGTCCTTTCTAACACTCATGGAAGGCAGTATCGGTTGTCCTTTAAGGAAAAGGAGATGGTTAGGTGAGAATGCCTCCGCATCATTTGCATAATTTGACACTCGAGTTATCGGCCTTCCATTGACAACTGCTTCGATGTCAACGTAATGTCTGAAGACATTAATCTTTAATCAGGTGTCTTATCTCAGGTAAGGCCTTTCTGCAGCAGCATTTCTGAGATTTTGGACTGATTCCATCCTTGAATGGCTTCACGCATTTCCTTCTCTGCTCCCACCAGATTGGTCCCATTGTCTCATCGTATTACAGACACCTGACCCCTTCTTGCAACAAATCAAGGGCCTTTTCTACATGAGACAGTTTCAACTGTGTTAGCAACAACTATGCCTAAGGCTCTTGTAGTAAGGCATGTAAACAGCCACACCTCTTAAAGGTACTCTGACTAGATTTGACCTCAGAAGACCCCAAACAGTCTACGCCCACATGAGTGAATGGTGGCTTGTCAGGTATCAGGCGGTCTTGTGGCAAATTTGCCATCTGTTGTTCTCCAGGTCTTGCAGAAATCCTTTTACATGCTACACATTTTGACAGAACCTTCCTGACAGGTGAGTCTGACTGTGGAATCCAGAATCTCTCTTTCAATCTGGACAGCATGTAGTTTCTCCCACTATGTCCTGTCTTCTTGTAAATGTGTCTGAGGATCATCATGGAGACATGATGACCTTTAGGAAGTATCATCTTGCTTGAAATCTGTTGGCAGTGCAGACTGATGCAATCTTCTTCCGACTCTTAAAATCCTATCTTGGACAACGGGACAAAATGTAACAATGTGGCTATTGCCTTTAGGTTTGTCAGCTTTCGGAAGTTTCTTAAGTTCCTCACTGAAGCTTTGATCTTGACAAAACTTGACTACCTCAATTTCTGCTGCAGCAACATCTTCAGTAGTGATCAAAAAGCTCTTTATGATTGATTTGAACTGTTGCATCTTGGGCTTAACCATTTCAGTTTTCTGTTCATGGCTCATGCAGTCATTCATTTGTGATGTGAGAAGCTTGTGACATGCACTCAGTATCTGAAGCAGTTGTTTGAGTTTCATCATCCATGAAATTGCCTTTTTTAGACAGTGTCATTCCGAATAATGACAAATGAGCTTATTAAGTGGATTCTCATGCATGTCCATGCCATTCACACTGGCTTCTCCTTTAACTTCGATGTCATCTCTATGTATCTCTATCATGTCTGGTGAAACTGGCCAGTGTTTTCTGTTATTGGTCAAAAACCCTGGTCCACCAATCCAGCTTTGACATTTCACGAATGCGTCCGATGGCTTCCCTCGTGATGCGTAGTCCACAGGATTCAACTCTGAATTCACATACATCCACTGACTTGGCTCGGTATTGTCTCTGAGTGACACCAATATTTTGAATCTCAATTTTTTTACCGGCGATGTACTTGCAGTAGCACTGTCTGACCAAAACAAAGATTCTTCAAGCTGCATGTGCAGCTCCTTTTTCATGAGTCGGCCCATTTTTACAGCAACAGCAGCTTCAACCTTGGGATGGTTGTTTGGTTTTAATGGCACCACCCTGGGCTTGCCAATGATGAATGAGCAACGATGTCTCCATCTTTGTAGGTAGGTAACGACTCCATAACCTCTCTCACTCGCATCTGCAAAGTGATGTAATCTTGCAGATCTGAATTTTCCAAACCCAACTGGTTTCAGACATCTGTGCACAGTGAAACCCTGAAGTTTAAAGAGGTCTGAACGCAGTGTCAACACCCTTTAAAGCAGTTCAGCAGCCCCACTGCTCACTAGTGAAACTAGTTGATTTTAGTTGAAAAGCAGAGGCCAATTTCGGTGTGCATCATACATACAGCGTGTGCACGATGTCCACACTGACAAAAATGATAAGAAAAAAAAAAAAATGAAGTGTGTGGAAGTTCAATTCCTTAAAGGTCTGGATAGATTTCCAAGAAATTCTAACCATTTATTCTTAGAAAGCCATATAAAAAAATTGTTTTGTCATTGGTTTACAAGTCACATTCTGTCAAGTGTGCTTAATATTCATATTAATAACTTGCTGGCTCTCATGCGCCTCTTGGTCTTTGGTGTGTGGACTTCACTTGTTGCACACATGTATCAACCACACTAACTTCCCCTCGCTCATGTGAGCCACATTTGTTTTTCCTCCTGCTCTTTAAGTCAAGGCATAACTATATTTTACCATCTTGTTGGATTGATATTTTATGCCTAAGATCTTGCATCTATCAAAGCCTGTAATTATTCCCGTAAATAAAACTTATCTTGTATGTTTTGTCTGACATCAGACAGTTATTTTTAGTCCTTCTTGATCACTAAAATAGTTGAAGTCTGTTTTACAGAGGCTGTTTCAGTCTGTCCATCGAACATCTGCATGCAAACACATAAGCAATTGGTGGAGTGATGGAGTGACGTGAGCCTGTAATGAGATCAATAAGCAATCGCTGGTGTGGTCTGGTTTCACAGGGCATTGACAAGACCCCTGATGTGCTGACTGGGAACAATTAGCATCAGTGAGCAGGACTAACAGGCTTTTGAGTGATGACGGTAATGACTGGATGTCTGAATTCATGTGTGTGTGAGGTGGGTGAGTCATCATCATCCAGCCACAGGAGTCCCATCTCCCTCCCTTGCTCTCACCCTCCCTCACAATGCCGTAAACACACACATGCAAATCTTGCACGCACAAGCAGCTTTACCAACTCCACCTGGCAAGCTCGCAACTTCTGAGTGGGTAAAACCGGCTCCTCTGAGTCAAAGCGAGCCAGTCTGTGCAGAAAATACTATCTGTCTTAACTGCACGGCCCAGGACAGGGTGAAACGGGGATAACGAGCAACAGCACGACAGCACTAGAATATTTCATATATTCAACAGAAAATAGCTCAAAGGCAAGTAATATCCTTGTTTTCCAAAACATGCGTATTTGAAATGGATGTCAGCGCCATTATTCAAAAATGCTGGGACTGATCCAGAAAAAACTGGAAATGTTGATTGGCTACAAAGAGAGCTGAGTTTCTCAGAAACTGTGGCGGGGAAGGGGGTCACCACTTTGAAAGACAGTGTGGCCAAATAGTCCTAAAGCCTCTTAAAATATAGTTTCAAAGGATTTCATCATTTAGGGTAAATAATATGATTCAAAGTTTCATGAAATCCAGCAAAATCTGTACCGAGGGTACATGGCGGTAAATCAATGCTCTCTTGTGCTCTCAGCTTTAAAGCATTGCTAAAAAATAAAAACAAAAAGACCCCAAAAAACACAATTCTGTACTCAGAAGAAAAACATCAGAGAATATGTTTGTCGTTGTTGCACCAACAATATTCAAGTTAAATCTCTGTCTTTAGGAGAAACAATATGTTGAAAAGCAGCAGCCTTCTCCTGAATTGCAGTTATTCATGATGCACTGAGGAGAAGTGGAACCTGTCCTGTGGAGTAAAAATTTAAAACACAGTCCAGAACCAGCATCTACTGAGAGTCACTGCTGCATTATAATGATGGTATGATTAGCCAATGTGTTTATCCGGAATCCTGCGTTAGCCATTATCCGTTATCCCTTCCTCATGCGTAATCGTCACGCCAGCGCTCTTAGCGGAGGAGCCTGCCGTTTGTATGAACCCAGCGTAGGCTGCACGCCACAGTCATTTTTGACTGTGCAGTCGAGTGAACGTGTTAAACGGTATAATTCTGCTGTAAATGTCTGTCGACAGCTCTGCAGATGTTTCGACGGGGATCTGCTGAAGCAGCTGGTAGCCAAAGCTAACTTTGATTGGCATACGGTGGGCGTGTTCCCGTCGGCCTTCCGAGCTACCGTACGCGCCCCACACAAACAAAAGGAGCACTACAGTCTTGCTGTAATATGATCAATGTAAGACCTGATGCAAATTAAAAATATGTTAAATATATTTTGAATGGTTCGTGCACAGCTGACTGGTCTCACAGGAAAATATAAAATAATGGAGCCGTCACAATTCAGGGTTAATAATCAGATGGCAGCAAATTGCCCTGCAGATTTTAAGCTAAATGCTAAAACATGCTTATCCCTTTAAATTGGAAAAAGGGAACAGTTTTTTACGATTAGGCATACTTGTGCAACTAATCTGCTGTGTCAGTGTAAGGAGATATGTGCGCTGTTGCAGCTTTAAACCTGGACGCTGTAGGTGCCATTCAGTTCATCACTGCTAACAGTTGTTACGCTCTCATATCCGCCATTCACAATGACACTGTGTCACATGCTGCCAATGTGGTCGTGTCTTAAAGGCATAACAGTTTATTTTTTTCTTTGCAGTAAGTAAGTTTAAATGACATTGTGAAGTGGCATGTCTTAAACCCAACTCTGATCCTTTTCCCACACAAACACCACATGGGAAATGGTGCTACTTTAACCTATCCAAAAAGCTTTGGGGGATAGGGATTTTTTTTTTTTTTTTTTGGTAAACAGTGAACAGAAATTCAATTCAATTCAATTGTATTTATACAACACAAGTTGTCTCTAGGCGCTTTCCAGAGACCCAGAATAGAAAACAGCGAGCTGCTATTGAAACACTTTTGAGTGCTGCATCAAATTTATCCTATTTTTAAAGACAAGCAAGTTATTTATTTAAATATTTTAAATATAATAAAAACATATTGTAACAATCATTCCTACGTTTTCCATACATGCTT
Organism: Xenentodon cancila; assembly: GCA_014839995.1. NCBI lineage: Eukaryota > Metazoa > Chordata > Actinopteri > Beloniformes > Belonidae > Xenentodon > Xenentodon cancila. The sequence continues at coordinate 17,152,420 of CM026201.1, read as the reverse complement.
CAATCCTTTACTGGGTCACAGGAGGTCTGCAGGAGCCCATTCCTGAAATGGACTTCACGTTTTGCAAGCGCATATTTCAGACGGTCAACTCTCAAAATAAGTTCTCTTAATGCTTACTTGACAATAAAACTATTCATCTAAGCATGGAACTGGATTTTACAGGTGAAGTCTGAGGAGGAGATGGAGTTTGAAGAGCAGGCAGAAGTGAGACGGGTACCTTTTGCATCTTAAATATACAGGAATTAAATGGATTAATTGGAATAAACCACGAAGAGGGGTGAAAGAAGCAAAAAAAAAAAAAAAACCCTGCTGTAAATGTCTGAGTGATGTTTTACTAATTTTTAATTCATTTTTACTAATGTTAACTACAATAATCCAAAAAGCATATGAGTATTAAGTATATACATGTTCACTGTAGCCTTAGCTGTCACTCGCATAGTATTTTTAAATTTCAGATTTCTTGAAGAATTAAGTAATTATTTTGACTTACTGATTTAAAATGTTTTGGTTGATGAACTATTGTGTCAAAGCTGAGTTAAACCTTTTCAAATGTATTGTGCAAAGTCGCTTTCTCATTATGCAGATTTAAGCTGGTACAGTACAAGTAGAAATTGTTATTTCTAATCATTTTTGTTTTTGTTTTTTAATTTTTCATGCGCTACTAAAAAAAAAAAAAAAAAAGATAGACTGATTGCTTTGGCTCATTTTTAACCACCCAATAATTAAACGTAATTCTTCACATCCACCAAACTTCAGTCAGAACTTGTTGCAATATATTTGACATATGCATCTATGTGTGAATTCTCTGTCCTGCTTTTCATCTGCCTCAGCTGGGATCTAGCGAGAACAGTTGCTAAGCCAGTAGGGGGTTTTGGTCCGGCCTGCTGGGTTTTTCACTTCTGCTACGTCTGAGTCGTGACACGGAGCATGTGTGTTGCGTCTGCCAGTGCAAGACTGCGCACTACTATGTCTCTGTGGGCGTTTTAATGAGTGGGTGTGCATGTGTGAAGATGGCCTCAGACGTTCATTTGTTTCACCGTAAACAATCCGGGACGGCTTCTTTCTGTCAGGGTGAATTTAATTTAATGTGGTTTTCAATTATGTTCATTTTGTTATAATAATGAGATTAATAAAGGACAGAGCCAAACTTAATAAAGAAGTGGACAAAATGAACAAAGACATGTATAATATGGTTAATTACTACAATAAACGGCCCTGTGATAGACTGGCGACCTTTCAAGGGTGGACCCCTGCCTCTCGCTTGTAATGAGCCGGGGTAGGCTCCGGCAAACCCCAGTGACCCTGCAAAGGATAAAACGGGTATAGAAAATGGATGGATGGATGGATGGATGGATGGATGGATGGATGGATGGATGGATGGACCTACCTTTGATGGAAAACTCCAACCATTGGTATCTATGTTTAAAAATAACAAATAAAGGATAAAGCGTGTATAGAAAATGGATGGATGGACTACAATACATAACAGTAGTAAAAATATAAATGGACAGAGTTTGTTCCCGAGAGGGTTAGTGTTCATGGACAGTAAGTAAAATCATATGATTTTTGATTTATTTCTAATTTTCTTGTAGTCTCCAAATCCATTCACAGCTAGTTATTGTCCTGCATTTTTTTTCTGCCTCTGTGTTTTAAATCATTTCTCACTGAATGCAGACAGGGAAGGTTGGCCAGTTGCAAGTCCATGCTTGCTTTGGTTCAGCAGCTTTCAATTGAATTTGACGTTTTTTGTTCTTTTGCGCAGATATGTATACTTGTGTATATTTATTTTGTCCCTCACCCATGAGGGAAAAAAAATAATTTCTGCTCAAATTGGTGAAAACAATCCAAAACAAGTGCAACAAAACAGTCCAAGTGCAGTTTGTTTAGTAATTGCAAGCTTCATAAGTAGCATTTTTTGTTTTGAATTTTTTGTCTTTTTTTGCCACACATGGTTTGGACAGGACTCAGTCCTGCATGCCAGATGCATAAGTGCTGCACACAAAAAATATGCATACTCTATTTCCTACATACAAGCAGGTATCTGTAAAACTAAATAAATATACAGTGAGAATGTGTCCGCCTCATACACTCGTCAGGCCATGCATATACACACATGCATGAGTTATAGTCTCGTACTAGGATGGTTGCTCTGATGTTGTTGGAAGACTTTGCAGTATCAACTTTCACTGACAGAAAGAAGATTTATATTGTTCTAACTTTCTGGTGCGAGACAAAGGTTGACTCATCTGCTGCCTTGTAAAGCAGCCAGCAGCCAGCATACCGTGTTTTATGTGTACATTTGTGATTCCCTCCTAAATATCCCAACGTATAGCTGAATGACCCAGAATACTGGCCGTAAATTAATCTGTTGTTGAAAAAGCAGGGTTTGCCGGTTTGTTTGTGTCTTTGTCTCTTCCTGGTCTTTTGCTCAGCATAATCTATCTTTTTCTTTCCTTTTATTTTTTTTAAACACCTTCATAGAGTTTTACATGGGAAAAACTGTCATTATAATTGTTTTATTAATTATTGTTTTTGTAAGAGAAAAGAGATGTATACAGTACAGCTTTATAAAACTTAAGAAAACTAATGCATATCCTTACTTTGTACATACACTCAGTTTTAGTTATCAAACTATGTGACTCCTGTTGTCCTGTTCAGTCCATTTGTTGTTGTCCATTTGATGTAGTCCAGCCTGTTTTAAACCTTGAAAGATCATTATGTTGTAAAGCCTTTTCAGTGCGTGAATTTATGCCCATTGAGGTTATCATTTTAATACATTGCTTCACAAATTTGTGAAGTCATATCTTTAAATGCACATTTTGCTGCCTGGCAGGAAAGCCTTTAATAGAAAAAAATAGACGTGTCCATGTGATGGTATTTAAGCCTAGCACATACCTCAAACACCGCCGCCACCACCCCCCTCCCCCGGGACTAGCACTGCTCAAGTCAACAAAAAGAGCTCCCTCTGCAGAGAGCCGTGTGTTGATGCAAGCATGTGCTGTCCCAGCAATATAAACTGCGCCGTGTGCGGCCGCAAAGCCCGCTGTTGAAGCACAAACTGTGTAAAGGAAATTAGTGGCAGCCTAATTGGAATGATTGATGGAGCTGTCAAACATTATGTGATTCAGAAGTACATTAGGCCCCTGATTTGCCAGCCTCTTTTTCACTTGACAAGGGAACTGTATTTGGGCAGTTATGCAGTCTGTCAAGGGACGGGACCGTGCAGGGGAGGATGTCACAGCACAGGTGAGAGATGGAAGTGTTTGAGACGGGAAGAACAGACCTTTTCCACGTTTGGTGGAGCGCAGTGTTTGCATTGTGGGTTTGCATTACATTTAATATTGCTCCTCTACTCTTAAACAAAAACACAAAAAAAGAAGCTCAACAAGGATTTCAATTTAAGTGTACACGGTTGGGTTGCACGTGGCTGGGTTTCATTCTTCCAAACAACCTTTCTTGCAGACCCGAGGGGGTGGGGTGGGGTGGTGTTGGGTTGGGTGGGGGCTCACAAAAAACACAAATCAACTTTATTAGACAGATTTTCCCATCTGCCATTCAAGATGCAAACTCATCTCCAGCAGATGACGGCAACACCATCAGGTCATCCCTATTTGTGAGATCCAGCGATGACAGCCAGGGACTTCACGTCACACACATATACACACACAGACATGCACACCATCCCAGTTGCACTCGTTCTAATACTCACCTCTGCAACTGATACCCATTTTTATTAGTCAGTTATTTGTTGGTTGAGAGAATAAACTAATCTTTGTTGTACACAAAGCTCTTATTAGCAACCGAGTTAAAAATTTTGATGAAAAATGCAAACACAAAAGAGTAAAGAACAGTAAAAAAAAAAGAAAGAAAAAACAATTATGTGAGTTATTCCTTTCAGAATACTGCTTTGATCTAACTTGAGGTATCCAAAGTGAGCCGATCTGTTTACATTGTTACAGACTGAAATGGGATTTCATGCATATAGCAGAAATACTGTGATTTGGTGAGTAATTCCTCGTTCTTTAAACTGGTATGTTGGCAGACGGATCTTGTGGTGGTGGAAAGGATGCTGCCCTGTGTCAGAAGAGTCAAGTTATTGATCTGCTTTAAGCTGACGGAGAATGCTGATTTTACGAAAACTGGGTTAACCGTCCAATGTTTTATTATAAACATGGAAGGAAAAGATGAATCATCATCTTCAGGCTAGAAATGTGGCTAGAAAATAAAGAAAAGAAAAGAAAAGAAAAGTGGAAGAAGATCCCTTTAACATTACGGTAATAAACCACTTTTATATTGTAATAATGCAAAGACACACATTAATAAATGTGGTTGTATCAGCTGTGTGACTAGTACATCTGTTGTTTGTACAGAAACCAGCTTTTCAATGACAATTACCAAAATCCAAATCGCACAGTGCAACGCACTTTATAAGCACCAGGTAACAGGGATTTTCATGAGGTCATAAATCTGTGAGCGGAACATTTCTCAACATTTTACTGTTATTAATAATTCATCTGTGATGCAGAGATTAGGGTTATTCCTTTCAATAATTAGTGAGCAAACTGTCATGTACATTTGCCCCCAGTTTTACGTCTTATTTGCCAGGTTGCCCCAGCGCTCCAGCCCCCCACGTGCATCAACGAGTCTCCTGTTCTCACCTCGGTGTTCTGTTTACCTGTGGTATTCAGCTCTGACTTGACATTTTTATCGCTTGTTTCTGAATCACTGAGCAGCCATGCTGACATCTGACATCGCCTACCTTCTCACCCCGTCTACTGCTGCTTGTGGCTTTGGATCCACAGTCCGTCTGTTGCTCCCCAACCCCGGGGCTCGAGACATAAGGGCTCCACAACTGTGAAACAACCTGAGAATCAAAAAAGAGGCATTGATGTCCTCATTTTAAAACTACTGAAGAAGAGTCAAACTAACTCAGCATTCCGATTTTGTTTACATTGTATTTTTTGTTTTTTGTCTCTCTCGGGTTGTTTTGTTTTTGATCTGTGTACAAGTATAATTCAGCCGCTATATAATTAGTTTGTATTATCATTTAACGCTGTCTAAGACACGGAAAATGACAAATGTTCAAGTCAGACCCACAGCTGTTGTTGGGTCGGCGTTCAGCGTGAGATCCGGCAGGATCTGAACGATCACGTCTTCATCGCTGTAACAGCTGTTAGCAGCATGTAATGTAGGTCAGGAGAGTACAGTACATTTGTCACACTGAATGATTTCTGCACTGTCTCTGAGTGTTGATTGCTTTCAGCCTTCACCTTTTGTTGCCGCGTCAGTTTTATTGTATTGCATCTTCACTCTGATCAATACAGGTTCAAGTCTAACATTTTTGGGTTCAGTCTTGTGCATAACAAGGACTGTAATGATGACGAAAGAGCTGATACTGTCATTTTTAACTTGTTGTGAGTGTGAAAATGAATTCCGCTTCTGCTTTATTGAAAAAGAGATTAGAAATTGCTGCGGCGAGGCCGGAGATTGAGATGTGTGGTGGGTGGGTTAGAAGTGTATATTGATCGGCCCTTCGGTATTATGGGTGGTGCTTTTCTTGTTCCTGTGTCTTCATCAGCAATGCGTGCTCTTGTTTTATTTTTAGGTAGCATGATGGAGAGCCAGATGGAGGGAGGGTAAGTTAAAGAGGGACAACAGAAGAAAAGTTTTGCCCTAAGACGTTACTATATATTAGTGTGGGGTGGACACGTGGCTTTCGTTTCTATGAGTGCACCATCTCCAGATCATGCACCAACCAAAGTGGGACTAGGGGAGAGATCTAAGCGGATCTCAGGTCGGTGCACCCCACAGGGAAAGCGCAGGAGGCACACGTGTGCTTTTGGCATAATTTCCTCTTTCTAATTCGAATAGCTGGAAAGTAGGTCTTTGTTGAAATGGCGGCATTAAGGTCACACGCCTTTGAGTTCCCTCTCTCCTACTGACCTCCGATTTTCATTTCCTCAAAGCCTTTTTAAGAAGATTCAGTAAATTCTTAGGACCTCCAGTTTCCAAGGGGGTGCTGGTGAGATAGTCCAAAATTGATAGGGGCTCATTAGAGTTGTAAATATAGTTTCCAGGCAGTGCATTTTTTTTCTTTAAATTTTAATTGTGTTTTGCCGCGGAGCAGGGGTGGCCGATCCTGGTCCTCGAGAGCCCCTATCCAGCATGTGTTAGATGTTTCCCTACTTCAGCACACCGCAATACAAATAGCTGTGTCCTCAACAGAGTTATGCAGACCTTGATGACAAGCTGATGATGACCATTTATTTCAATCAGGTGTGGTAGAGCAGGGAAACGTCTAAAACATCCTGGATGGGGGCTCTCAAGGATCAGGATTGGCCACCCCTGCCGTAGAGGGTCAAAACAAATGATATGTTATGATATTTTCTACATTGTTTTATTTATGGAGAATACATTTTTATATACGTCCATGTATTACATCAAAACATCATGTATTTCAAGTCAATTTACAGTATTTTTTGCTGAGTTGGTCCATGAATAGGCTCAGCTCAGATTTCTTTTATTTCTTTATTTGTTATTTTAAAACAAATGGGGGGAGTTTTTCCATCAAAGGTCCATCCATCCATCCATCCATCCATCCATCCATCCATCCATCCATCCATCCATCTATCCATCCATCCATCCATCCATCCATCCATCCACTCTACCTGTTTTATCCTGTGCAGGGTCACGGGGGTCTGCCGGAGCCTATCCCGACTCATTATAGGTGAGATGCAGGGGTCCACCCTGGACAGGTTGCCAGTCCATCACAGGGCCACATATAAAGACAAACAACCATCCACGCTCACACTCACACCTACTGGCAATGTAGAATAACCAATCAACTTAGTATGCATGTTTTTGGACTGTGGGAGGAAGCCGGGGTACCTGGATGGAACAGGCAACAGTCTTAACCACCAAGCCGCCGTGCTGCCCCATCAAAGGTCTCAAATTTTAAAGGTCAAATGTTAACTGGACTTTGTCTTCATGTAACACCAACTTACCACATTTTGTCTCAAATAGTGAAATGAATGATGATATTCTCCATGAAAACAAGAATCCTCTTATCTGAACAGACTTTTAAATGAATCAATGTGCATCTCAGTTTCCCGATGTAGAAAGGGATTTTCCAATAACACATCTCGCTCACTGCTCGGTTGTCAAGCATCAGCTGCGATCACAGGAAAAGGTAGGCAAGTTGACAAGTAGTAGGCGTACTGTAATTATGGCCAACTGAGCCCCAAACAACTATTTTATGGTTTATGGAAGTCACTTTGATCTTTGTCCGGATGCATCCTGGCAACCAGGTATTTTCAATACAACCGATTTCCAAGTACCGCAGGTCTTCTCACCCCTAAGCCGCTGCTGAACACATGCAATTGGCAGATTCAGAGGCAGGGGCGGGTGAAAGGATGGAGGGAGGTTCATGAAGCAGCCGCGGAGAGGAAAGAAGAGGAGAGGAGGACAGGAGAGGGTGAGGAAGTGCTGCTCTACATGTTAGATGTTTGGACTGAGACTTTGATTTGTTATTGTTGAATCAGGGTAAAAGGCAGTAAAAAAACACTTCAAACTGCACATATCAGGAATCTAGATCGCAGTTTTGTGGTTTAGCAGTTCAAAGTGAAGACAAATGATGCAGAGAAGGAACTCAGCTTCTACCATGGGACGACATCAAGACAATGCACATCTCAAACAGGTTCAGTATGCTGTTGTGTAAATGTGTGTGTGTGTGTGTGTGTGTGTGCGCGCGCGCCCATATGTGCACGGAGAGAGAGGATCGTGCGCAAATCATTTAATCAGTAATGATGAGATGGTTTAAATAGGACAACTTGAAGCAATGTCTAAATTGGGCTTGTAGTTTTTAGGTCAGTTACGCATGTGAGATGGTGGTGACGGCGCTGTTGAGAGTCAGTGTCGCTGTTGTTCGTAGGTGGGGAGCTTGCTATTTGCTGAGAACCGTGTTATATGGTGGTAGCTGTGTTATCTCTGTGTTATCTCACCACAACACAATGGTTTGTGCACCTCCTTCACCTTGGACTCCGTCTATTATTTATTACCTATTGACTTTGCGTCAGCAGCGGTTTTGCCCGTTCTGGTTTGAGTTATATTAATTATAAAAGGAAATGTAATTTTTATTCAACTTAACCAACCCATTCCAGCCCTAATCTCTACTTTAACTCTTCAAAACAATAAGTAAATATTTTAATTAAGAATAGCCTTGTAAATGTGAGGTGCTCCAGCTCTGCAATCTTACAACGTGACCCAGAACATGAACTTAGCCTCTGGCATGCTCTTTTGACTGCTACAGCATTAGTTCTTAAAGCTGAGTAGGCTCTCTGTTGTATAGGCTTGCTGCTATTGAAAAAAAAACAACAAAAAAAACCCAACTCTACTGCAGTGTTTTATTTACTGTTGTACTGTAGACGGAGCTGTGGAGGAGCTCAGCTGGTCTGCTGGAGTAAGCTGTTCTCTTTCACTTGACTGGCCACGGCCTGCCTTTAGACTCAGCTCCTTCTCTCCGTGTGTGTCTGTCACTCCTTTCCTTTTTATCTCTCTATCTCTGCCCTCACCATCTGCCTTTATGCCCGATCGGGCCTACATATTTTTCCAACTGTCTCTCAGGGGAGAGAGGGTTGGGGGTAGAGAGAGAAACCGAGACAACAGGCAATAGAAGATAAGAGAAACCTGATGAAAAAATAATTGTATAAAGGATTGTGTGTGTGTGTGTGTGTGTGTGGTGGTGGTGGTGTGTGTGTGTGTGTGTGTGGTGGGGGGGGGGGGGGGGGGGGGGGGGTAATATGTAAACCACCAAATTAAACATGTTTGTACACACTTTCAAAAGACAGTTGGATGGCAGTGTATCCCAAGGCTGTAGTTTTGTGGGAGCTAGAGACCATGTGACTGTGGAGTTGTGACCCATTAATCGCAAAATGTCTAAACTCTAACTGTGTTTATTTTTCTAACCCTTATTGTGAAGATTTGAGGCTTAATCCGAAACCATTTGCAAGTAACGGCAAAGTTGAAAATTGAAAAATCTGAGGAAAGTGTTGTGTTGGATAGCTGGAGAACCCCCTCCTCCGACTGGCCGTTCTTCATCCTTGTAAGAGTTTGTGACCAAATAAACAGTGATAAACGTGTACTTTATGTAGCAAGACGTCAAACCTTAATAATGGACGAAGAAAGACGTGGAGCATCAATGTCATTGCATATGAAGACGAGGCAAGAACATCCATATGGTCATGTAGCCAGTCATAAACTACGTCTTTGTTTGAGGAATAGGCAAGAAAATATAGTACAAAGTACAAAGTTGGAGTATTTTTGGTGAAACTGAATCATTCCTGTATCCTGTGGACTAACATAGCTGTTACACACTGGGTTGTGAGATCAGGTTGATGTGAACACATAGAGCAAGTGTCAGCAGTTAAAATTTATTCTCAAAGGATTACATGCTCCACTGGTGCGGCGTTGACTTTAAAAGTGGGAATTGGTCTCAAAGAATACTACTGTAAATGAGCTGAACCCTGGGAACTAGTAGACGCAGACGTCTCTAGCAGTGTGTTAGGCTTTTTAAACTAAAAGTAAGAACTGTCTTTTAGCAATTAAACTCCAAGTTTCCTACTAATTGGTTATTTAAAGTGGACCGTAGGTGTGAGTGCGAGGCTGGTTGTCTCTGTGGTCCGACAGCAGACCGGTAACGTCATTTCTGGTGTCTTCACTGATCGACTTTGTAGAAATTTGAAAATGTATGGAAATCTGAACTTAGATGCCACCAAGACACTGCAAAAAAAGCTTGCAAAGACAGGTTTTTAATTCTTACTTCCCCTGTTTCTTTTCTCTCCACCTGAGATGAGCTTCTGCCCAAAGAGCTGCCATTTCTGAGCGTTGATATACGGCTTCTTGTTTGTGGAAGATAGTTTCAGGTTACATGTCCGGATGCAGCAGCTGACTACTTTGCGTGAAAATGGTTTTTTTTCACGGTAAACTTGAGCCTGTGTGCATATATTGATCATGGTGGAATGAGGGTTTTTCATGCCTCGCTGCCTGAGGATTCAAAGGTCACATGTAGCTAAAAGACTTTCAAATACGTGAGTTCTTTGAAATATTGAATTGTGAAATTATTTGTTTTAATTAATCAATCGATCTCTGACAGAGTTCAGCACAAAGTGGTGACCCACAAACCACAAACCACCTGTACTTGGAGAGACGAAACTTTTAGTGGTTTCTTCTTTTACACTTAATTGTGACACCTTCACTTGTGAAATATTCGTGTGTGTATGCAGTGTCGTCCAGGTTGGTGTTACTTTTATGTTGCTTATTTTACGTGTTTCTCATCTTTTTTTTAAAAAAAAGTTTGGCTGGGATCAAATTCTAGATTTAATAACACTTTCCAAACACAATGGATTTGGTCAGTGAATACACTGAAAATGATTCATTCTCTGTTTGTACTTTGTACTGAAGATGCCACTGTTTTTACAATTTATATTTTGCCTCTGAATCAAATCTGGTAAATTTGAATATTTTCAATCGTTTCTGTCGGTTTGAAAGCCACTTGGTTTACCTTTTGACTAGAGTTGGAGCGAAACAGCGGCTTGCGAGGGAAAGGTAGCAGGTTCACTTATTTCTTTAATTCCCAGAGTATCAGCCGCTCGTGGAAAATCCTCAACGAAGTGGTAACGTAACACTTTGTAAACGCCCTTTTCTGATTAGCGTCTTGAGCGTCAGCTTTGTCTGCTGCGTGATTGGCTGGAAGACCCTGTCCATATCGAATAAAAAACGCTGAAGTCTTATCATCGAGATTGAACATAATTTTATCACGATGCAACATAAAATTCGATATTTTGCACAGCCCTCCTCTTGACATTGTTGCAGTGGCTTCACAGCTGATCCAAATCAGCTTTTCTATTCTTAGGAGCTTGATATACACAAATCTTATTTCATTTATCCGCGTTCATCACAGGCCAAAGTCTGATATCGTCTTCTGTTACAGTGTACCGCATTTATAGAGGGATTACGACTCATCTTTCTATGTGAAGCGTGCACTGAATTACCCATAAAGCCTGACAGACTGGTCCCAAGGGGCAGTTCTGGTACATTCATGCATGTGAGTGTGTGTACACACACACACACACACACACACACACATATATATATATATATTTTCTTGTGGCCACTGTTGATTTACTCATTGACCATCACTTCCACTGTTGCGTCCTTTTGGTCTTTATGCTGGGAGGGATCAATAACCTTCTCTCTCTCGTGTGTCCAGTGTGTCTCTACCAGAGCAGCGTTCAGTGACGCTCCATCAGCTGGCTGTTGTACTGAACGCATTTACAAATTCACGTACACGCTGCAGTTTGGGCTTTCGAGTATAGACGCACACATATTCATGTTCTTACTTTCCCACTCCCTCCCTGACATTAACTGAACAGAGCCCATTACTGCTAGGTAATAGGTGAATATCACAATAGCAGGATGTCATAAAGCTCTGGAGTGGTCTAATGGGTTTTGTTCAGGTTGAGATGATGCGTGCACCCTCTTGCGCGCCCACATGAAGACACAAGCTCTCACAGGAAACTGTTATGTCTATGTGCTTGATGCATTTACTCGTCACCTTGCAGCCACGAGCCTTGACCTGTTGGAAGAGTTAATATGGTCTGTTAAAAGTAGCAAATTATAGGAATCAACTGTAATTTTGTCTGAATGTGGAAGGATGCTTCTGCTGTTGCTTTTATATCTCTATGGTTTTGTTGCATCTTTATACAGGAACATGTGTATGGCAGTGAAGACAAAATACATGCAAAGCATATGAAGAAAGTAAAAATTGTATGTAGAATAGGTTTATAGGAAGAGAAAATAAATGTATGTAAAATATCAGTAAGGAATTTGCGGGCTCGGGATATTATAAACAAAAAAAAAAGGAATTTTAAACACAATGAAGAAGTTTGGCAGGCAGACAGGCAAAGTCGCAAAAGCAGAAGCATCTGCCAGTCATCAGGGCTCGTAGCCTCTGGCTGGACGGCAGATGGGGGATCTGAGGCTCATGGATCGAGAGATCATGTGAAGTGCTGGCAGAGAGAGATGCTGGAGGAGAGCAGGAGTGGAGACTGGAAAACATGCTCTGATTTTGATACGTTAAGCAGTTGTTTTATAAGATTGGCTGTTCAGACTAGATAAGTGTAGAAATGAATGAAGGAACATTCTATTTTATCTCAATCATAAACTTTTCAGCTGCAACTGCGGGCCTTTTCATTTGTTAAGAGGGTTGGTATGGTGCTTATCTTTTGTGTTTTCTTTATCTCTGTCATGATTAATAATATAAAGGCCTTTTTTAGGCCACATTTGAACACAAAATCTAAATCCGAAAGGCACTTGTATCAAAACCACCCTCTTTGGGTCACTAAATACATATCTGTGCATGTTAACATAGGACTATTATATAATATAATAACTTTTTTTTTTATGTTTGTTTAACATTATTTAGTTTTAGTCTATATTGTGGTAGGTTAAGGCACCAGAACTACTTGCTGCAGTTTAGAAGGACATTGTAGTGTGGTTTAAACGGTACACTTCTATTGGATTTAGGGATATGTCCATTAGATAACACTTTGGGCAACATCTACTGAAGTTCACCTAAGAAACCTGCCCTTAAAAAAGAAAACAAAAAAAGTGACACTAAGGGAACCCAACCACGCGAGAGCTGGTTATACTGACCAGCAAACACTGTCCAGCACTATGAGGCATTAAATGTTGGCACTGACAGCAGGAATTATCTAGGAATGTAAAGGACCAAACTGATGAGAACTTGTCACTGCTAAAAACATGTTTGTAATTAAAACTCAATTTAGACTTTGTTTGGTTGCGTGCGTGCAAATGTTTGTTAATAGAATGACGAAATTGATTAGAAATTAAAGAGGAGCTGATTAGCACATGTTGACATTAAAAATGGATTCAATTACAGGAACAACACGTGGTTAACCTTTGACACATTTGTTGGACTCATCAGTCAATATGTTGAATTAGAAACAATTATATTTAGACAGGCACAGTGGAAAGTAGCAGTGGGGAATGTTAGTCTGTACGTGGATGTTGCTGTTTGTGGTCATTAATTTGTCCTCGGTACTGTTTCTGTACAACGCAAAAACAAGCATTTCATTATTGTTTATTTTGGATTTTGGAGCGCACAGAGCATGTAGTATACAGACGTGAAGATGAGAAAGTTGGGGCATGTGTTGTTTTTGGTCTTCATAGTGCAGACAAACGTATCTTCTTTCTACTTACGAAGAAAACAAATCTGTATTAGTGGGGTGTAAAATTTGTTCCCCTCTTCATCATCATTGTATTACACCTAAATCTCACATTATTTCATAGCCTTACTTTTGTTCTCCTTTCTCCTTCGTGTCTTGTCTTCTAGTCTTCGGGCACCAGTGTGGTCGTGGACATTGCGGTGATGGGAGAGGCCCATGGTTTGATCTCAGACCTGCTGGCAGACCCCTCCCTGCCCGCTAACACTTGCAGCTCTCTGAAGGCTGTCAGCAACCTCCTCAGCACCCAGATCAACCTTCAACCGCTTCACCGACCTCGCATCCCCGCAGAGACACACACCTGCTCTGACTCAGAAGATGGGCCTGAAAAAGCTGAGAAACTGGCCATTCCAAAGGTAGTTTTTTTTTTGTTTGTTTTTTTTTTTTGCATTTATGCTTTTGGTCTTCATTAGGATGAAAACTGAAAGCCAATAGGAAGTGTTGGCTGGTTAAAGAGTATCAAGATAAAACATCAGGAGGAAATACTGTAATTCTGTACAAACACAAGTTAAAATAGGTTTTACAGAGCAGAACCAAATAAATAAGAGAATCAGTAAATATCCCATTACTAGCAACTTCTCCCAATCTGAAGCTCAGGACCTCACAAAGATATAATGGAGAGTTTCTGACCCACAAAAAGAAGAAGTAATTTAGATTTAGTGATTTAGATTTAGATTTTAAAATCCCCAAATGGACAAAGACAAATAACCAACATATACCTAAATAATAAGAATAAATATATATATATATATATATATATATATATATATATATATATATATATATATGTATGTGTTTTTTTTAACAATGATTTAAAATGATTAGTGGTTTGGGCAGATCTGATAATAAAAGGTAGACTACAGACAGTAAAAGCTCTATCACCTCTGCTTTCGAGTTTGTTAAGAAGCTGAGATAAATAAAGTGGTGCCATGCCATTTAGACTCTTAAAAACAAGCATTAAGATCTTAAGCTAGATCCTTTTCTGGACAGGAAGCCAGTGAAGGGTAGCCAGCACAGGGGTGATATGTTCACGCCGTTTCTTCCCTGTCAGAAATTCTGGACAGATTGTAACCGACGGCGCAACAACTGATCCATCCCAGAGTAGCGAGAGTTGCAATAATCCAACCGGCAGGTAACAAAATAATGAAAAGGTCTCTCAAGGCTTTTAAAAGGAAGGCAGGTTTTTTTTTTTTTTTTTAACCTTACTTAAAAGTCGCAGATAAAAAAAAGCTAGGTTTAATCACTGACCCTATCTGTTTGTCAAATTTAAAACCAGAGTCAAAAATCACACCAAAATCTTTCAGAAAGTGCTTACAGTACACAGATGATGCGCCAGTTACACTGTCTTGACCATGTAAGATGTCCGGTTGATAAAAAACAAATTTTTCTGTCTTGTTTTTGTTCAAATTGAGGAAATGTATCTCCAACAAAGAAAGTACTTCCTTAAGACAGTTCAGCAAAGGATTGAATTGACTCATTGCTTTTTAACTGTATGGGCAAAGAAATTGGCAAATCATCAGCAAAGCAGTGAAAAGTAATGGCATGCTTTCGAAAAATGGAGCCCAAATTAAGCATATACAGAGAAACATTTTTTTTATTTACAATACAGGAATAGAAGTATCAAGATTAGCCTTTTTGAAGAGGGGCTGCACAGCAGCGTGTTTGAAGGCAGCTGGAACACAGTCTGACCTCAAAGATGAATTGATCAGGTCAACAGCACATGGCCCTCAAACCTCCTTAAAGAGGTGAGAGGCGACAGCGCCAAGAGGACAGCTAGAAGGCCTCAGGTGCTTAACAATTACAGTTAACGATGAGAGAGACGCCTGCTCAAAATTCTCATAGACCAAATTACAAATAGGAAAAGATGCAGGATCCATCGGAGAAGAAGAGGGAGGAGACCTGATAGACGCAATCTTGTTTATAAAAAAACTCAAGAAATCTATCACAAAGCATGTGTGACGGCACGATGCCGTCTGAGTCAGGGATTTATAGGAGATTTTAGAACTTTAAAAAGAAAAAGAGGTTTGTCAGAATTTTTCAATATAAGAACAGATTAAAAATGAGTTTTTGCAGCTTTAACAGCTCTAGAGGTCTGTTTTCAGTTTCTGTCCCTCTTTTATATTATCTGATACATTTGTTAATGATCAACACTATGTCCCACCTAGAAAAATGATTTTACTCTGTTATTACTCTGTAATTTCTTGGTTATAGAGTCTGGGTTTTAATTCTCAATACATTTGGCATTGAATTGAGGCCATAGGAGTTGGTTTGCGGTTCTCACAGCGAAACCCGAAAACTCCAGCAGCAGCACCTCTGTCCAAAAATGATAAAGCGGTCACTTGAAAACCTTTTTGCAACCAGTTTCATGAGATTTGTTTTTCTACCAAAACACAGCATCAGTTACTGTGTAGACAGTTTGCACAAGGAGAAAACATTTTTTTGTGTGTGTTAGGATTCATATTAGTAGACATCTTCATATTTGTTTTTGATTTTTGTACTTTGACCATCATAAATGCAGAGCCACTAATTGTCAGACGTGTCAATGTCTGAGATCTCCAAAACTCAGCAGCTTACACAAAAACAGTTTCATGTGCTATCCATTTCTTTGGACATAAAATTATTTCAAACGAGCGTTAAAAAAAAAGCTGACTTTATAATTTGTAAAGGAAATAGTGTCAACTTGTGAATCTGAAACCACTACTTTAAGATTAATCGCAAAAGCAGCCCCAGCTCTGTCAACGTCAGTTTTTGCTTGTATACTGCGCCACATGGAAATTTGCTCACAGGTGTATGCCCAAGTGTACCGCTTCCTGCATACATCTCCCTCATCTCCTGCCTCGCTGCATACATAGTGTGGACCTAATGACGCAAAAGCTTCCAGAGGGCTTTTTAATGTTTTACAAGGCCAGTGCTTCAAAATATATGCAGGCACTCAAGGGAGCAAGGAAACTAAAAAAAAAAAAAAAAAAAGTGTGATGCAATTCAGGATAGCCTACCTGGAAAGTGACTACTCACTTTAAAGCTGCCTGGGCGCACTCATATTTTTTGACGCATGTAGTGAATGTCAATTAGGTGCTGCATGATTTCAACACATTGGGGATTTGTTACTCTGCATATTCGCTGTTGGAGAGAGTGTGCGGTTCAGTTCACTGCCACTGCCCTGTCAGGACTTCGAACTAAGAACAGAAACAGTTATATAAAAGTAATCAGTGATGCTGGTGTCTGCTTACTTTGCCCTCTCAGCTTTGAAAGAGGAATAAAATATAAAGATGCTTCTCTGTCAGATGCTCAAATGTAATTGACCACAATAAATAATATGTTCAGTTTTATACTTATACTGCTGCAGCCACCTGGTAGTTTTTCCTCCGTCGATCTTGCAGACACGCTTTCACTCCTTGGATAGGCCTGGGTAATTCATGGAAAATTAATCGAAACAGACATTCAGAGCCTATTATGGTCATAATACTGCACTTGTCAGTTATTTCAATATTTTTTGGTCATATCCTGTTATTACTTCCTTACTTTGTGTGTCCCTGTGCGGTTCCCTTAAAAACATACTGCTGCATGCGTAGACACATGACTCTGCATCGTCCAGTCTGTCACATTACAGCAATAAGCAAGAGATCGCAAACAGAGATCAAGACCAAAAAATAAAAAGAAAAGATAATTCAATTTTTGTCATTTGTCATTTAGGCTTTTGTTAAGAGGACAGAGAAGTGAAATGTTAATACTGCAGACAACCACGTTTTAAAACCACCAGTTTCCACACCGTAGAGTTCCTGGTCAGTTGTCCAATTATGATCGATCTCTGAAAAAGAGAGCATTACAAATAAAAGAGCTGTAATCCTTAAAACCACTCCTCCTACTTCGATGTGAGCGCCTTTACTCTAAAGCTTTTCTAAGAGCGCGACAACTCTATAACTATGATTTAATATGTGCTGCTAAACAGAAACAAAAGAACAAAAATTGTCCAAACAATTATGGACATTCCCTTTTTTACTGCCACAGTTTCCAAAATCCATCCAGACACATAATTTTAATTATAACATACCAAGGATGGGCTTTTGAAACACAAAATGTTAGTAAAATGCAGCAGTTAAAATTGTGTTTTTTTATTTTTGTCATCTACGTATGCATTTCATAGTTATGCAGTCTGAATTGCAGTACTATTTAGTTTTTACACAAAAGCAGGCTCTATGTTTGCAGTGACTGTTTATGAACAAACTCTTTCTCACTCCTCAATCACTCACCTTGGTTATACGCAGTCATTCTTTTGAACTCTTGAGGTATGTGATTAGGTTTAACTTCAGTGTTGATCGGACGAACCTCAGAGAGAGGCGCACATGTGTGTCATACGTGTGCATTTGGGTGACATTATTGCCTGTGTGTGTGTGTGTGTGTGTGTGTGTGTGTGTGTGTGTGTGTGTGTGTGTGTGTGTGTGTGTGTGTGTGTGTGTGTGTGTCCCAGTACATGAACATGGTCTGAAGTACATGAAATCTGATCATCTGCTGCCCTCTATGTTCCACTCTGGATGTATGCTCTCTGAGATAACACAGTCTCTGGTCGCTCAAAACACATTTTCCTTGTTCATCAGAGCACCATTTCCAGTTTTGGTGCGTCATGATTTGTATCTTCACATCTCCTTTTTGTTCATTTCTCTTGCCTGTGGTCCAGAAATGAATCTCAATAAATGTTTTCAGAACACTTCAAACAATCTTCAAATGTTTTGGGGAAGATCGTTGAACGGATGCCTTGCAGAGACGTATCCAGGTTTCTAGCAGCTGTATCGCACATCGTATTAACTTCACTTTCATTTTGTTTAATGCTTGTTACCTCAGCAGGGATGTTAAACTTGCGACTGGGATAAGGCCTCTGTTTACCATCACAGTACTGCATTTTTTTTTTCTTGGTTTCTTTTTTAGAAACAAATTAACACCTTTGGATAAATCCCAATTTTTGCACTAACAGCCTGGGAAGTCTTGTTCGTCTGTCCATTTGTTTTAGTTCTCCAAATAGACAGCACAGTTTCAGATGACGTGAATACTTCTGTAATAATATGTATGTCTTTAATAAAACACATCGCTTGTCAGTCAAGATGCATAGGTGATTTAAGTATTACCAGTCATCATAGATTAGTATAATTGCATTGTGCTGGTGTCGATGTGACGTAATATCCCTTCAATGACTG
Organism: Xenentodon cancila; assembly: GCA_014839995.1. Taxonomy (NCBI): domain Eukaryota; kingdom Metazoa; phylum Chordata; class Actinopteri; order Beloniformes; family Belonidae; genus Xenentodon; species Xenentodon cancila. Next base: position 17,133,930 of record CM026201.1, on the reverse strand, counting down.
GCCTGTCTACATCCCAGCCACGTTCAAATGTGGGGTCCATTGGGGTGCTAATTGCACTGAAAAACAGGACCCTTATGGGGCTAGACAAAGGTTCCTAATTGGCCTAACATTAATTGCCCATCTGTGTTTGCCCGAATGAGCTTTAATGCAGGATTAGTCTGAGTGCTAGATGGGCCCCATGTGGTCCTCCATTCATTTGTTAACCTGAAATCAGTGCCATTTATTGTTTAATTTCAAGCCCATGAAGCACATCTCATTAGTGATTTTGTTAAGACAATCATATATGGAGTCCACCTGGCTGGTAATGAGGTGAAATATATTTTCTGTCTTGGGCTCAGTCAATCAAACTGTTTTTGTATAGCACCTTTCCTGCATACAACCTGTGCAACACAAAGTGCTTTACATAATTAAAACAAAAGCACAAATGATTAGAGAGAAAGAAAAAAAAACTGATTGCACACCTAGACAAATGCCAGCAATATCAATAACAGAGCTGGAACGGAGGAAACACCATCTTCAGACTTTGAGAAAACATTTAAGAAAGACGACTAAAATACAAAAAAACTTGTAAGTAAATAAATAACTACATTCTAAGATTAGGGTATTAGCAATTAAACTGATTATTGATTAATCAATTATTAAAATGATTATGTATACATATATTATATGTATTATATTATATGTATCATGTTATATATATTATATGCTTTTTTTTTTGTCGTCTATGTATATATTTATCGGCACTACAGCGTCTAAGGAGGAGTTTGCCTCCAGGATTGCTGAGAAGAATTTCATCAACATGGACCACAACCACCTCAGCTACAGGGCTGCCCACCATCGAGCCGGGCCCTGTACGCAGAGACCGCTCAGCCAGTGTTAAACACACTCCAGACAGGTGATTTTACTCACCCCTTTTATTCCAAACAATATAGGAGTTCTGACATTTCTGAATCTGACACAGTTGTATTCAAGCAGCGACTCATGGAACAACTCATTAATGATGACCATCTCAAAGAGCCGCTCCATGTCTGCCTCCTGCACTGCCTCTGTTACTTCCAACCACCTCCACAGCAAACCACTGGGAAGACCAGGTGTGCCTTCTTCAATTTACCTTGCACGCACACAAACAAGCACCCTTTAAACTACTATATTTTAAGCTGAAAACCATCTTTTTCAGGTCTCCCTCCCTCCAACATATCACCTCTGGGCTCTCCTTGCCCATCTCCTCCCGTCCAGGGAACCCCTGTCTCCAGCCCAACAGTGAAGACATGTTCAGTGCAGCTTTCTGAGCCGGCCGAGCCACTGACAGAGCGGATACCCGTCTCTGTGGCCCCCAAGAGCCATCACAGAGCCTTAACTCACAGCCAGAGCGCCCCCAGCTCCACCTCCATTCATTGGCGTCCTCCATCACACTGCAACAGGTAAGCTGGGCTACATCGCTTTGTTTGTTTAAAAAAGAAAAAGGAAGTGTCTAAATGATCAGGACAACAAGTCTCCTCTGAACGTGTTATTCGCTTATTGCTCTCTGTGTGTCAGTTGCGGCAGGCCGTTCAGCAATCAGCTCAATCACAGGGTAGAATCTGGTGGCAAAGGAGACAGATTACCCCCTCCAGGTAAATAGCACTTTGAAAGCTTTCCTGTTTCTGTTTGTCACAATACTTATCAGCTAGAATAGTTACAACAAATGGTATGCTTTTCTAACATGCATGATGCCTTTCCAGATGAGCGTGTAGTTGCCTCATCAGATTATGACAGCACCTACGACAGCACCTATGAGACCAACCACAGTGACAGCAGTGACTTTGCACAGAATGAGGAGGAGGGAGAAGGAGGCAAGAAGCCACCTGAAGCGAGGGAAGGTTGTGGGGATTATCTGACAGAAGGGATTGTTCTTCACCCACTTTTACCATCACCAGAGGTAAGGTTTTTTCACAAGGAAACGAAAATTATGCTGTTTTTTGTAATGCTAAAATTGATCTTTTTCTAATTAATTCTGCTTGCTCCTCCCAAGCCCTCTAGTAGTACGGTATCTTCACTTGTCCTAGATCTTGGTGCCCTTGCTCCTCACTTTAACCATGTAGTCAGAAATCTGGATTGAGCTGTTGATAAAGATTAATTCTGTTGTCAGGGTGAGCTCCTGATAGCTTCGACACCTCGCAAAAGTCAAGCCGTTCCCGAGTCATGGTGATTTTGAGAAAGCCATTCATGCTTTCATTAGCTTCTGGCTTGATTATTGTAATTGTAAAACACAGAGTGACAGCCTAGTGGGTACAATGGTGGGCTTGGGCCTGGAGCACCCAGGTTCGAGTCCCTGCTGGGACTCGAATGGTGAATCACTCTGGGCCCTCAACTCCCAATTGCTCCCTGGGATAGCAGCCCACTGCTCCTAGTGATGGGTTAAAAGCAGAGGTCCAATTTTGGAGTGTATCGTGAGATACATACTGACAAAAATGACAATTTAATCTTTAATCTCTTTACTTTGGTATCATAATGTGTAAACGCTTGTGTTGCTTGCTACTTGTTCAGAGTTCCAAGGCTCACCTGTTGACAAATACCTCGAAACACAACCACATCACTCCTGTCCTGCATTCTTCACACTGGCTCCTAGTTGACTTTAGAATGCATTTTAAGCTCTTATTGTTTGTTTATAGCGCTATAAACAGCCTTGCCCCTTCATATCTATGTGCTATGTACTAAGTTTCTGTCAACGTCAGCAGAGCTTTGCGTTCAGCGGACCAACACCTGTTAGAGGTTCCACAGATGAGGGACAGACGGGGGCCAATCCTTCTTTTGCAGTCGCTGGTCCCAAACTCTGGAACGCACTGCCCCCTGAGTTACAAACCCTTGCTGGCCTGCCTCTGTTGAAAGCCCAAAAAGTTGTCCGTGTCAGAATGGCATTTGGTGGGACCCTGGATAGCTCAGTACGCAACCCGTCTTTCGCTACCTGTGGCATTTGGCTCATAATACCACTGTCACTTTTTTTTTTACTTCTACTCTTTTAAGTCCATGTTTATATATTTATATTTTTAATTGGGAATCACTTTGGTCAACCCTGGTTGTTTAAAAGTGATATACATATAAAGATTGATTGATTAGCTGATGTTTTTAATAACGAATATCCTTTGCCTGGCAGGACAAGGCCGTCTCAGACCCAAAGGATCCGGTAATGCCAGGACTGGAGCTGCTGATGAGTCAGCTCAACAACTGGAATTTTCCCATTTTTAGTCTTGTGGAGAAGACTTGTGGCAAGACAGGCAGCATCCTCAGCCAGGTAAACATTTAACGATGAGGAAATGCTGCCTAGATGCCTTTATAAATACATATGAATACATAATCAAATAATAAGAGGGAAGACTGACAAACATATCCACATCTACAGTATGTAATTAGCAGCTTAATGACGCAGAGCTACTTTTGGCTCCACAAACAATTCCAATAAATGTACAGTAAATCTGTCTCAGAAAAGCAGGATGACTACAAAAGCAAATTTGCATATTCATAAATATCATCACAGCTATGAAATGTGCAAAAAAGAAGACTTCACAAATTAGTCAGATGTATGGGAAAAAGAAGTATGTAGGAATTGTAAAATAACATTAACTGAGCAGTCATGAGGAAGGTTTCACAACTTACTCCAAGGTTTATTTATAAAAACAAATAAGTTATCGGTTATTCTATATTTGTCATGACTATACATGTTATCTGAAAAAGATGTATTTCCCCTGCATATAACCAGTGGTGGCCTTTGAACTGTGTGCCGTGAGCAACACGAGTCCTCGACTCACTGGCTTTAAGGACGCACTGCGCATGATATACAAGGGGAAAAAATCAAAGATTTAAATCATTTGACCGCAGGACAGCTTTCTGCCTCAGTTCATCTGAAACAAATTGAGCCCGGTGAAGGCAGCTTTGCTTCTAGTTAGTTTTCTTTGCTTTTTGTGGGAAAGCTGTGACCAGCATTTCTGTATGCACCTGGTCGTTTACAGTAGCAGTGCCATACAATAGGTTTCTACAGACCTTTATTCATTTGTATCCAAAAGCCTGAACATCACAGCCATATATCGCTGTTTTATCCGATGACTCTTTAAACCTTTTAAAAATATTTTGTGTCATTATCCGTTGCAATTTTGCACCGGGCATTCATTTGTCCTGGGGGATGCCTGTTAGTCTGCAGGTAGAGTTGGCTGTCCTCTAAGCAGAAGATCGGACCCTCATGTGGATCACATGAAGGTTCATCACATGTATCCCTGGACAAGACTCTTGCTACTGTCCTCGAGAAGCTCATTGGTGCTTGACTAGAGAGAATGAAACAAACAAACGTGCATACTGTAAATACATTTATGTAATGGGTGACTGAGCAACAACATTTAAAGTGTACTTTAAGTGAAGAGTATTTTTTTTTAATAGTTGAACTAATGAGGTGACTCAAGACATTTTACTTGATGCTCGTTCTAAAACCAGTCATGTTATACCAAAAAAACCTATAATTTCTGAGTCTTTATGTTTGTTTACGGCCTTTTTCGTTTTGAGGCATTCCACAATTTTTCCATCAGTCTATTGTTTTGACATGTTTCCTTTCTCATCTCCACCAACAGATGTGTGGTTTCAATCACTGGAAAATCATTGCATTCTCTTACTGTGTTTTGGTAACATGGCTGGAAACCTCCACGCTGATTCTCATTAGCAATTATGTTTTTTGTTGTTGTTTTGTTTTTTTATGTCCCAGGTTACCTATAGGCTCTTTGAGGACACAGGTCTGTTTGAGACCTTCAAGATTCCTGTTAAAGAGTTCATGAACTACTTCCATGCTTTGGAGAATGGATACAGGGATATACCTTGTGAGTAGACCATCTGACTATTTGTATAAAAAGTGTGCATGCAGAATTTACTTGTAGCTGCCACAAGGTGGATGTATTGTTCATGATATGAAGCTCTGTAAAACCATAACTCTGTTAACATTATTGAAACATTGCTGAGTCCAGTTTCCACTGGTGTTTTACTCAGTTAAAGCTACGTTAAAAATGTTTAAACATTTCTTTCTTTCAAAGTCTATGCAAAGATGCAAAGATGTAAAATCTTTATTTGAGCAGATTTCCTCTTTCCTGCTGCTTGACACTAGTCCCATTTTACTTACATTCAAAATTTAAATTACAAAACACATTGTAGCAGTCAAACATAATGACTAAAGGATACTTTGGACATGCATTTAAGAGAAATTAGAAAGATTGGTTTGCAAGCAGCTCCAAAGACCATGTCATATTATAGCATGACAATTGCTGCAATACTGCTGTTACAAGGCTTCGCTGCTTCACAATTTGAACTTGTAGAGGCTTATTCTAGATTACTCCATCTCTTTGGGATGTTGTTTGGGATCTAGTTTTAACCACCAAATACACTGCACTGCGTACAATACTCAAATTGGAGTCGCATACATTTTTTAGCTCATCCCTCAAAGCCTTCTTTAAGTACCGTAAACATTGAGGGTTTGTTTTGGATCTCCGGGAATACTGGAGGATGACCTTTGAGCCGGGCATTAAACGTCATCCTATAAATTGTGAACATTGAGCATGACCAGAAAATATGAAAGCAGCTGCCTGTTATTTGGCACGTGGTTTTTTTCTTTACTTAACAGCGCAAGCAGCTCTCAAAATGTGTTGATCATCTCTGGACTCCTGAGGGAGGAAAACAGAGAGCAGTTTCTACATGCATGATTTTATGATTTATTTTTTCTGTTTGTTTGAATGGCATGCACAGTGAATTTAAATTTACCTTACTAATTGGGACCAAATTACTTAGTATTTCAAAACACAGACAGTTCCAGCTCATTGCTGTTTGTTTTTCTTCTTCTTTTTTTTTTTTTTCCTTTCTTTACACATTTTGTGTAGTTTGCCAGTCTCATGCACAGATTGGTAGCAGAACCCTGGTTAGAATAAATGCTTCAGAAAATGGGGGGGGGGGGGGGGGGGGGGGGAATGTTATGCCATGACTTTACTGGTGATTTTTTCATAATGATCGGTTTACTGGCAGAATGTTTGAGAAATCAAGTAAGTATTGCTGTGTTCAAAAAGAGCAGCAGGGTATTTTTCTGCATCTAACATCTAACTGTAGCACAAACATGTCAATAAGAAAAGAAGAAAAACAAACTGAAAAAAAAAGTTACAAAATAATATACATGGAGAAAACGTGTACAGTATAGTCCATATACTCCATCGATCTATTAACTTCTGCTTATCCGAAGTTGGGGCGTGGAGGCAGAGAGGCTCAGACCTCCTTCAGCCCAGCTGGTAGATGTAATCTCATCAGCACGTCCTGGGTCTGCCTCGGGGCTTCCTCCCAGTTGACCATGCCTAAAACACCTCCTCAGGGAGGTGTCCAGGGGGCATTCTCACCAGATGCCTAAACCACCTTAGCTGGCCCCATTGATGTAGAGAAGCAGCGACTCTACTGTGAGCCTCTCCCAGATGACTGGTCACCCTATGTCAGCCACTTATATCCACCATCCTATTCTTGACAGTCCATCACCGTAGGTGAAGGTATGAACAAGGGTCAACTGGTAAACAGAAAGCCTCCCTCTTAACTACAACAAACCGGTACAGGATCCACATTACCGCAGACTGCACTGATCAGGCATCTCCTGTTCCGTTCTTACTTCACTTGTGAACAAGACCCTAAAATACTTAAACTCCTCCACTTTAGGCAGCACCTCACTCCCAACCCGGAGAGGACATTCCACCTTTCTCCAACTGAAAACCATGGTCTCAGATTTCGAGGTACTGATTCTTATCCCCACCGCTTCTCACTCATCTGCAAACCGCTCCAAAGGATGCTGAAGATCACGGTTTAATAAAGCCAACAGGACCACATCATCTGCAAAGAGCAGAGACGAAATCCTTTGGCCACTCGTCTGAAAAAGCAGCAGTAGTTTCCTAAAGCTATCTTACAAGTTTGTGAAATAAAACCAGCCTTCATCTGTGAGTGAATTTTTGAAAATATGTTTGAAGGACTTGCCTGGTAAACTAACCCCAATTTTTTATTAAGTGTGGTGTTTTGTCTATTTTGTGGAAATATGAGAAAATGTGTTCCTGCTTTAAAGGAACAGTACAGCTGGATATTGCCAGCATGAATGTGGCAAGACAGGCCGTGGAACTGGTTAATAGTCTGTCGAGGAGCACGTTGCTCAATCTATTTGATTTTAATTGATTTACTAAATCAATTACTAAATCAGAGTTTATAAAGGCACCTTGGTAGGCAAACTATATTTTGTATTTTTCTGTTAATATGCAGCACTTCTAGCCAGTGTGTTTTTAAAGGGCTTTTTAAATGAAGATTTATCTACTACTGTGTTAGTTGCTGATTCATTCTTGTTACCATTTTCAGCTTTGACAATCACACAGTTTCAGTTTTGAAAGGATGGCTGAATGTTACTAACCAAAAAAATACCTTTTGCACACTAGGCCAGTTTAACGTGTGAGTGCTTTTGTTTTAACACAAGTTGATTTGACTACTGAGACTTTTTAAAAGCTGCCCTGCTGCTGGAATTCATCATTGAAGTCTCACTATTCATGCTGATGTGAGTTAGCATTTTGTGAATTCTCCTCAGATCACAACCGGATCCATGCTACTGATGTGCTGCATGCCGTGTGGTACCTCACCACTCAGCCTGTCCCGGGCCTGCCCACCCTGCTGACGGACAACGGAATACACACCGGTACGCAGCTTTTCTAATAAACTAAATATTTATAATCCAACCTCAAGATTCCACTCTTTTCTTTATATTTACTTGTATCTGAAGCCTAATAGGGACAAAAATGTCAAGTTAACTCTGCTGATGAAATTATGTTTAAAAAGGCATCTTACACATGAGTATGACAGGGTAGCAGGAGTCCATTTATGAGGTTGAAAAGTGCATTTTAAAGGAACGTAAGATTTCGTCTCCAAGATAAAGAGAGATCCATGACCCAAAATGATCACTCCAGGCTTAAATAAAAATCTACTGTATTATTTAACAGTATTACCAAAAATATATGCTATATCAGCAAACTATCCTAACATGCCGATAGCTCCTTTTATATTTAAATGTGTTATTGTCTCTCCTGTTTTTACTTAGTTACATGTGAGGTGCTAAAAAGTGAAAGAATGAAAAAGCTGAAAAGTCCAGCAAAAATCACAGTGGAGGGGTTTTTTTTTGTCTGTTCATAGACTCAGCAAACGGCATTACACCAAGAGCCACGAGCTTCCTGATGTCCAGTATGAACTCTGTGATGGAGGAGGACTATGGTTCGCTGGCTGGTCTTATACCCGGCCTGGAGCTCATGGCCTTGTACGTAGCTGCCGCCATGCACGACTATGACCACCCTGGAAGAACCAACGCCTTTTTGGTCGCCACCAGCGCACCTCAGGTAAATGAATGTGGGGGCCCCTAGGTGAGAAGTGGTTCTGGTGATGGAGGTGATGGATGCCTGGTGATGGACTGCCAGGAGGGTAGCAGTGAAAGATAAAGTTAATTGACATACCAGCACAGGTTCAACTAGGATTTCTTAGACTCCACACAAACACATTTTAAAAGTTTCACTAAGCACAGTTTAACTGATTGCAGTCTGGTGCGATAAGTCTTTTCCAGTATTTCCAGTATTCTCTCAATGAAGAACGTATGTGTTGCCCCACATTATTACGTGTAGCGCATCCCACCTCTGACCAGCATCAAGAGTCCACCAGGAGTTGTGTCAGGCCTAACGGATAGCTTGCTCTTGGGCATTATTTAAAGAAAAATAAAAGGTACCATGTTTCTGTGGTCTCGCTTAACATTTGTTGTCGAGTCTTATGGGTTTAATCTAAAAGAATTCAGTCATTTGCAGCTGACCAAACGCTGGCTGCATTGTCCATGTGCATGTAATGACACGTAGAAGCACAGGCATTCTTTATTTGAGAAAAGAAGGACAGCTGTCTCATGCACATTTTTTAGTTTTGGTTTGTTTTAGATGGAAGAAATGGACACGTTTGAATAATGTTTAGACTGGTTCATGCATCAGAATTTCTATTTTGTTTCTTCAAGCTGAGAGCGTCCTGAATGTTCATTTTAGAATCTGTACCTTTGGTAATAAGGGTTTTTTGTTTTTATATAACAGCATTTATTTAATATTTCATGTATGTGTATACAGATAATTTCTGATAATATAGTAACAGTGGAAGACACCACAGGGACACATTACTGTATACAAAAGACATAAAAGCGTGGTTGTGTTCTCTCTGTTATCTATATTGGTCGGTTTTTGTCTGAATATAAAGGTCTAGGATTTATTTTTGAGGTCTAAGTTACATTTTTTTTATTTCGGCTCAGTTTTTTTTTAGTTTGATTTTGCTGCTCTACTGCATTATCTATTATGTTTTTTAAGGTTGCAGGTTTGTTAAAGCACTTTTTTTTGGTCAACTATATGACACCATGTCTTCAAGCACAGAAAAATAATGAATGACAAAACAGTAAAGCTCATGTCACTTAGATAACACATCACAGTACAATAAGTGCAACAAATAACATCCAACAGCTAAGCAAACTCGGTACAATCCCATTTCACAAACAAGCAGGACTTTATTTGACATGCTTTGATCCGCGTGTTGATGCAATGCACACATTAAGATTTTTTTTTTTTTTTAGATTTCTGATCTCAGCTCATATTATAAATTATACCACGATGTGATAAATAAGGCCAGCGAAGTTCCTCTGAATCCCCTTTGAACAGCATTGTTGCATGTTAAATTCACCTTTCCCTTCTCCACTGCAGGCTCTCCTGTACAACGACAGGTCAGTCTTGGAGAACCATCACGCAGCTTCGGCCTGGAACCTCTTCATGTCCCAACCCGAGTACAACTTCCTGGTTAACCTTGAACACGTAGAGTTTAAGCGCTTCCGCTTCCTTGTCATTGAAGCCATCCTTGCCACTGACCTCAAGAAACACTTTGACTTTCTGGCAGAGTTTAATGCAAAGGTACACATTCAGATCAGGTTGTTCCTTTTCAGTTCTCGATTAGTATCTTATTCAGATCATATTAAAGGAAAACATTCACTCTTTCATGCCAGGTGGGTGATGAAGGAGTGTGTGGTATTGACTGGACCAATGAGAATGACCGATTGCTGGTGTGCCAGATGTGCATCAAGTTAGCAGATGTTAACGGGCCACTGAAGTGTAAGGAGCTGCACCTGCAGTGGACAGAGGGGATCATCAATGAGTTCTATGAGCAAGTAAGTTTATGAAAATGGCTATTTCGTTCCCCGGAAGGAACAATAAAAGTATGTTTAATTCTCTTTTGCATATATGTAAATAGCATCTTTTTTTCCTCTCTCTCTTTCTTGTCTAACTGAAACTGTGGATGTTTGTAATCATGAACTAGATTAAATAAGTTCATCTAATTCAACAAACATTGCATGTTTGTTTATGCAATGTTTGCTGCCTAATCTTTGAAACACGGCACCCCTCATTCCATCTATAAATGTGCTGCTTTGTGCATGTGTGTGATCTGGCAGCCTGCAGTGGTATACTGCATCACTCGTATGAACTACCACGTACTTGTGGTCATTAGCTGGGAATACAGATGAAGAGGTGGTTGCATCAAAGTCAAAGAAATGCATTTTTTACTTATAATCACAGCAAAAAGAAAAGAAAAGAAGTGAAAAAGAAGTGCAAGCAACTGCAAAAACATTGACAATCTGATTGCAGGCCGGACCCGTGACCAGTGGATCGGACATTTTTTGGCTTTTTTCATTGAAAATTAAAGACACAAAGCCGAGTACATTTGAATTAGTGTGACTAGAATAGAAGAATAATAAATTGAATAAATAGAAGCTGGTCAATGAAGACATATTATTTCAGTTGTACTTATTTGTGTCAAGCAAAGGTTCAGTTAAATCAACAAACCACAGAAAAAAGCTTTGGTTATACTTTAAGGAACTTCCAAGCTTTTCTGGAATTTAAAAATGACTCAAAGTGAAACTGAACACATTTCATTCACACTTTTTACTAAATAGAAGCACAACAGGAAAAAAAACAGGAAAGCTAGAGACCTCTGCCTTTTTAGATCTATTCTTTGCAAAAAGACTTACAAACTTACTTACAAAAAAAAAAAAAATAAATAAGATGTATGTTCGGATATGAGAGGGGCCTCCAAGGGTTGCATGTGTAAGGGCCCTTCACTAAGGTTTTATGTGGATATCTCTCTGATCTCTCTTACCGAAAAACAATACTCAAAACACTTGAAAGCTCATGAATTTGTGAGAAACCAACGTAGCTGGGCTCCTGGTGGGAAATCCACTTCTGAACTGCCAAGATGGTGAAGATAAAGTGTGATTAGCCACAGAGGTACAATTATTTGCTTAGCAACTGTATTTTGAGCAGAACCTTTAAGGTTGTGCATATGCAGAATCCCCCACCCTTCACTAGCCGTTTCTATAATATCCATTTGTGGAAAGGAAAAGAAAAGAAAATCTCATATGTACAAGCTTTAACAGATCTTTATCATCAGAAGGTTCCTTATGCAATGAGCATCAGCATATGAGATGCATGTTTAGTCGCTTCTAATGAAGGGAACCTGCGTAGAAAGTATATGAAAACGCTGCTCAGCGGTGCTCTGATCTGACTGTGAAGTGGAGGGGGTGAGGGGAGGTGTTGAGAGGTGGAGGATGTATGCGTATGGTTTCTTTTTTCAGATGGGAGATGGATGACCTAAATGTGCCATCTTTGACGGCACTCATTCACAGTCACTGAGGAGGATCACAGACGAGGCAGGGCTCTCAGTGGCAACAGAGTCAGCGCCCATGTTAACACACACGCACACAGATTTACTTTCTATTCTGCAATGCATCACTTTAATATCCTCAACGTAGCACGGTTATAAGATATTACTCTCTCTCTCTCTAATCAGGCTGACTCCACATACACACCTATCACAGTCGCCACTAGCTCTGCATACTGACGCCATTCAGGTTTTGGTTGCCATAGCAATCGGAGCTCTTGCCCCTCTGTCCTCCTTTTGAACAGCTTTGAAAACCCGAGCGTCAGACAACAAACAGAAGCCCTGACTGTCATAAAATTTAAAAGCACCGAAAACAAAATTGACACATTTTGAAAGGTTTCTCAAAGGTGGTGCGTTTTGGAAGAATGAACAGTGGACAAAATTCCAAACATCATTCCACACTGAGAAGTGGATTTGTCTGCCTTTGTGGATGCAAGATGGGAGATGCAACACTGACAGTGATCTGATGGAAAAAGAAAGAACTTTTTGCTTTTAGCTCCTCTTTGGCCTAGACTTATCTGCTCCCCATTTAAATGTGATGACCGTCTTTCAAAATCCTCTTTTTGAGTTATTCCACATTCGTACACACACCGGCTGTTTATAATCTTTTCAACTTCCGTGCAAACTCAGCACTATTTGTCCTGAGTTTGTCACATTTGAGTGACAGACCTTTACCCATTACTAGAAATATATATATAAACTACTTCATATGCAGTGTTATTGATAATAACATAATCATATGTGTGTATAATGTAGAACTTTCTTGGTTTTTTTATCATGTTAAAACTTGGACGAATAAATCTTGCAAAATATCTATATCCTTGAATGATAAAATGAGAAAACAGCTATTGGTGTTGCATTTAACTGTACGCCTCGCTCACCTATTCGTTTAATATTTCATTTGATTCAACAGTTACTTCAGGTTATTTTGGTCAAAGGTGGTTGTATGTTTTATTGAGTCATTGGGTGTACTTAGTTTTTTATGCAGCTCTTCTGCAATTTGGTTTCAATTTTGTCAAAATTCCATATTATGCATTAATAATATTGTAATATATATATTGTAATATAATTTTGATCCTTATTTTTTAAAGCACCACAAGAGAGTGGACTTACTTTGATTGTGACTCAAAAACTCTCTGGGTCTGTTAAATTGTACAAACTAAAACGTTATTTTAAGATGTGGTGAGGAGCAGATGACTCTTGGCTTGATATGTTAAACATTACTTTTGGGAAAAGGTGTACGGTTTATACGACTCTGTACAGAAAAGGTCCCATTTTCCAGCACAACTTTATTTTATCTTTCTTGTGCCTCTTCTAGGGTGATGAAGAAGCAAGCTTGGGCCTTCCCATCAGCCCATTTATGGACCGGTCCGCCCCACAGCTCGCCAAACTGCAGGAGTCTTTCATCACTCATATAGTGGGACCATTGTGCTCGTCCTATGACTCTGCCGCTCTTATGCCTGGACACTGGGTTGACCCATCCGAAGGAGAAGTGGAGCCACATATGGGAAAGGAAGGACAAGACACAGAAGAAGAGGACACAGCAGATGAGGAAGCGTCAACTGGTTCTGACACCTCCCGTATGTCAACCTCTTAATTTCATCTTAGACAATATCCAGCTTACCATTTTGTGTAGACTAATGCAATAGTCAACTTTAGTAAATTGCTTGTTTGGACATCCCTGACAGCTGAGATTCATGTGCTGTGATGTCTGGGGAGATCTGATTTGCAAGAAAACATTATCACAGCTGCGGATGTGTAAATATTTTATTTAACAGAATACCACTGTTGGTTTTTTAATGGATTTTTGTTAAACTCGGTCTTCCGAAAGACAACAGCGTCACTGAACTTACATCCGACCAGTGACACAAACCCTTCCCACAATTGTCACGGAAGTGAAATCTAGCTACGGAGACCAAAACCATTTTTTGAAGAAGCGTGTAAATAAGGTAGTTTTAATTGTGAAGTCGATGATTTTAACATGGATGTCAGTGGAAAATGACTAGTTTTTGAAGCCCCCGATGTTCAACTTTTCTTATTTCTGTGATGGCTTCAACCCAGAAGTTAGTGTTGATGCCTGATTAGTATTCGGTGTGTATAGGAGGTCGTGGTAAGTCCTAGTGTGTGCATGGTGGTAACAAACAGAGGAGGCCTTCGATGTAAGGCTGGTAAAGTTATTAAAACTCCATCTGTTTTTGATCAATTGTGCATAAAAGTGCATTAAATCTATCATGTTTTTCCGAGGCAAACCAAAAAAATTACCCAAAATGTCCAGTTTTTCCTTAAAGCACAGCTTCTCCCCCATAAAATTGTGCAACTTGTTTTGCTTTTTGTCACACAGAGAGGCAAGAAACCAAAAAGGCACGCAGGAGGAAAGTGTTTTGCCAGATCACACAGCATCTTTTGGAAAACCATGAAATGTGGAAACGCTTGATTGCTGCAGAAACCCCAGAAGAGGCTCAGGAAGAAAAGCCAAATTGCATCGGGAACCCGACCGATCCAATAACGGCAATTCGCGAGGAGGAGGAGGAGCAAGCAAGCAAAGAGGAGGAGGAGGAGGAGGAGGAGGAGGAGGAGGAGGAGGAGGAGGAGGAGGAGGAGGAGTCAGCCGACGGCCTTGATGAAAGAGCAGAGGTGCCGGCTGTAGAGGAGGAGGAAATTCTTCCACAATCAGAGCCTTCAGGAGAAAAAGACCAAGAACCAAATTGAGATTATGAACTGAAATTCCTCTAAAACCAGGAATTTGAACATTGTTTAAACATGTTTTTGTTTTTTTTTTTCTTTCCTAAACTAAACTCTTGATATAGTAGCCAGCACATCACTTTGACACAACACTGTAGAAGATGTTTTGGGTAAAATGTGCCTAACAAAAACAGGGTTGAGGACTGAGATGACGCATAACCAGCGCATCTGACCAGTAGAGAGATGTGAGATGAGAAGAGAAAAGGAGAGGAACATCACAACAAGATGAATAATATTGAAAATAGACTGTGTTTGTTTTTACTTAAATGTTTGTTATCGTCCAGACCTGTCACCCTTCCCTCACCAAGATTGTCCATATTGCACTATGGACCAACCACGCTTCTTCACAGATTTCCTCACAATTCCAACCCCTTCCCAGCCGCCTTCTTGCTGCTCCCATGCTATTAGCGCTCTGTGGAGCCACCCACCTGGCCGGGGATGTGCAACAAGCCCCTTCTTGAGGACAATAGGATTAAAGCCAGGGAAAAGGTTGTGTCCGCTGAGGCTCAGCCATTTAGATCTCCTAAGGAGGTCGAAAAAAGTCGTTGGTAGTGCATTGTGTGTACAGACATGAGCGCACTCATAGAGCAGCCGCAGAGACACGTTCACTCGCAAAACAAATAGGAAGTTTAACAAAGAAACCTGTTGCTTGCAAAGCTTTATTCTCCCTCAAGGAAAAAACATACAAAACAATGTTTTTGTCCACATCAAACAATGTTAGCCGTATTTTCTCCTTGTGGTTTGTTACTGCATCATCACTGTTCCCTGCATGTTTCCAACGTAGCACAACTCAGGAAGACAGAAATTTAAAGGAATTTCAGTGTCCTTGGTGGGTTTTTACATACCACTGCTTCTGCTTTTCTCTTTGTTTTCTGAAGATTCATTCTTAGTCATCTCCCCAAACTTGCAGTGTTGAAAACATAGGACAAGTCATTGGACTGTAGTGGGTCTTAGAATTAGGCAAATGTAATAACGATACCATACAATTAGCGATGTCACAAAAGTGAAGCAAAAACAATCATATGGCCAATACCAAGTACCCCCATGGTTCAAAGGTTTTGTCAGATGAAATGTGAAATACCCTTTTCCCATCTCTTGCACTGTTGCGGAAGAATTTTGGTCCATTCTTCGTTCCAATATTGCTTCACTTCAGAGGTATTTGGGGAGTTTGACTATGCATAGCTCTCTTAAGGTCCCACCTTAGTATTTTTCTCAGATTAAGGCCTATACTTTTATTTATAATTTGTTAGTATTATTGTTTGTTTAGCCACGCTGATGTGATTTAATGATTTGCATCTCATCATTGTCCTGTGGCATGACCCAGTTTTAAGCTTTAGCTGCCAGACAGATAGCCTCACATTTTCCTCCAGAATATTCAGTTACACCGAGGAGTTCACGGTCGACTCAGTGACTGCAAGGTGCCCAGCTCCTGTGGATATAAAACGACTTTAAATCATCGCCCCTCCACCATTGAGAAGTGTTCCTGCTGAAATGCCGAAGGCGATACTACTCGGCTTTGGTCTCATCAGTCCGTAGGCTATTTCTGTGTTTGTTCATGATTCCAGGTACTTGTAGGACAGAATAGGCTTTCCTTTGGTAAACCTTTGAAACAAACTGTACTCGTTCAGTCCTCTTCATGCTCAGTGAGGCCTGTGAGGTAAGAGATGAGAATTCAGGGTTGTTTTTTTTTTGTTTTTTTTTGTTTTGGGGTGAATTTCACTGGACATCCACTTCCTTTAAAATTGGCAACTGTCTTGAATGCTTTCCACTTGTGAATCATCTTTTTCAGAAATGGTTTTATAGACCGTAAAACTATTGCTTTTCTTCGTTGTGTGAATACACTCCTGAATGCTCCAGATCAGCAAACTGCCAAAATGTCTGCTTGTATAGACGTTTTTACACCTGCTGATAATCAGTTCAAGGACTGATGATTAGCTTCACCTGGCCACAACTTACTTTCTTAAATCATATGGAAGTAGTAAGTGGGTACTTAGTATTGCCCGCATGTTTTTTTTTTTTTTTAGTCAAATAAATAGTAACAGTTGACAAGTGGGGTTAGTAACTTTTACATGACATGAATGTACAAAACTGCAGGATAGATACACAAATGCTAAAATACAAGTTTATGCTCATCACATTTAAATTATTATAAAGTTATTCTAGATGATAAGGCGATGATTTCTGTTAGGCAAACAATTCATCCACATGTTCCGTTTGCCTCGATCTAGTTTCCAATGGCAAAAATGTTTTTTTGTTTCCACCTAATTTAAAGGCTGCTATTGAGGTCAAATGTTTCAGAAAGTAAAAGTAAATTACAAGCGAGAGCTGAGTCATGGCTCCCAATCACCTGAGAAAATGTCAGTGGCCCACATCCAGAACACATTTTTTGCCCACGAGAAAGTCCGTCGGCACAGCAGAGCAAAGGCAGTCAGTTATTTTTTTTTTTTCTATTATGAGCAAAAAAAGGCATAGAACATAACATGGAAACGTTAAATTCATCTGTTTTTGAAAGTAGCATTTAAGATTTATGGAGCGTAACTTTTACTTTAGTTCCTCTGTGATGCCAAACAGATAAAACGGAATGAGTGGCGTAGAGAGGCGGCGTAAAACAGTCTCAGCTCTGTCAAAAACTGCCACTTACTCTGTCACTCCGCATGTTTTCGTCAGAAGTGCAGTGAAGTGGGTGAAGGTTTCAAGAAATATTTTATGATGACAGGCCATCAGTTGTAGACCTTACCTGCCACATAACCTGTGGCTTATTGTGTGGCGTCTGTGCTCTTGTTTTATGACTTCAGAGATTCGGTTTGGTGGTGAAGGAGGGCTGAGTGAACACTGAGAGCAGCTGCAGATTTAATAATGAAAAAGGAAGGCAGCAGAGGGCGAAGCCTTTTTGTTCTACATGTAGCTGCTTATGAAGGGTCAGAGGGGTTTCTTTTTTTTTTTTTTTCACCAGATTCTTCCAAATGCAAGTCTTTGAAGATGAGCCAGTTTAGCGAGAGCTCAAAATCATGTGATGATCAATGTTTCCCAGTATGCCAAACAGATTACAGAGACGTGCATTACAGCATATTTGATCTGACACCAGAACGGCAACAGAGGCCCTTTCAGGTCCACTTTGAGAGCTTTAAGGATACTTAATGTGTTCATTTACTAATCTGTAACTGGTAGCTGACCATCAGATATATTAATAAACCTCTTATAACTTTAAGGAAATGGTGCTAAAGATATGTAGCTGACAGAAGAGGTGAAGTAGCAGAGCAAAGTAGCATGTAGTTATGCAAGCAGTGACGAATGTCCGCAGCAATTAATCAGCATTAAGGTGTGATTCTGCTTCATTAGGGAACTTTCAGCTGTATAGATGCAAATCCCTCTGAGATTAGCTGAGATGCAAAATGACCACAAATATTCAGTTTGAAGCAATTCACAAGTGGCGGATGAGTTGATTAGAACGAATTGATCATTTGGGTCATTACCTTAAGTGACACACTCACACACACACACCTACACAATAACAAACACACACCTGCGCATACTTGCAGAAAGAAAGAACATCTGACATACAAAAGTCACCTGCAAGCAAACAAGCAGATATTGTTATACACTGAATGAAAACAGGAAACTCAGTCTATTAAACAAAATCATTTACTTATTTCTTTGGCTGGACTTGCCATTCTGTTACACAATTCCTTCATTCAATTCGAGTTATTACTGTTATAATACTGTATAAATCCTCAGCTGTACCAGTTGCACTGTTATCAAAATGGCCAAAATGACCTTTGCTAATGTGCAAAGGAGGGTTAAACTGTGCAGCACCATATCATTGCTTGCTTATCACCTTTACTTAGAAAAGGATGCAATAGTTAGGCTTGGCTTTAATATTACAAAATACAAGTAGGACGCTTGTGCTAAAACTCCTACTTATTGTGCATGAAAGTTGAAGGAAAACAAATGAGAAGCAAGTTGCCATCACATAAATCTGACAGGAAATCTTGGACAAAGCTGTTACCGTTTTAGAAAGGTAATTGGCAATAGAAAAAAAAAAAAAAAAAAAAAAGGAAAGCCAAAGTGAAATGTGACCCAGTGTATCAGCGTCCCTTAATACGTTCATCCTACTCTAGTGGGCTCTCATTACATTTGCTCATTGTTACTATAAACCTGTAGCCTGTAACCTGTAGCAGGTGAAAACGCTGGACTAATCCACACAGCTGATCCCAACATCTCGGATTCGGTGCACTGACTGGGCTCGGTTGGTTGGGCATATTTAAACCAATGTACAGAAAAGTAGTTTTATTCCAAAAATAACCACACAACTTAAAAAAAATACAAAAAAACAACAAAAAAAAAAAAAAAACAAAAAAAAAGATATTTTAGTACACAATCTTGAGTTTCTCATACTGTAAATACACTGCACAATATACAGTATATTGACACATTATTTGTTACTATTGCAATTATATTGGATTTTTTTTAATTAAACTCACACTTTCACAACCTCATGCTCCACCTCAGTGTTTGGACATTTTTCCAGATTCCCGCTACGTTCTTGGCTTCAGTGTTAAGAGTTCTAGACTAACTTCAGGTCAGTCAAAACAGACTCTCCTGTCCCTTCTCCCAGCCCAGACTCTACCTGCGTACTCTAAAGTCAAACAATCACAGGAGACTTGAAGTAATCAAAGCTCTGATTGAATTTGGGTCGTGATTTTCATTACACTTTATCCAAAGCATGATTGCATGTTAGGCCAGAGGCATATTTGCTTTTAATTATGAATGAGTGAAGCAATGCTTTCCACTCCACGGTTAAGAGAAGTAAAGTGGAGGTGACCAGCTGGGGCAGCGGCGGGGTAAACGTGGTCAGAGGGGTTGGGTCACACAGTCGAAAGCACTAAAAAAAAGGGAAAATCTTCTGAACCCCCATACCCTGGGACCTTAAACAGGATAAAGCGGTGATAGTAAATAACCAAATGAATAATTTAGGTTATCTAGAGGTCTTTGGTAAGCCCACTGGTGGGATTTTTTTTTGTTTGTTTGTTTTTTTTAATAACAGACAAAATATATATGCAACAAGTGTTTCCACAGCTCAGATGGTTGCTATTGTGATACCCACAATGAAAAGAAAGTTAAGGTCCTATATTTAATTCGCATATTATTGATTGTACTTGCATTGTAGTATACAGAATGTACTGCATCGTGGTCCTGTGGTAGTATGCCGTCGTGAAAATATGAGACCACTTCGACCCGCTGCTGTTGTGGCACATTGCATTGTGGGATATAGTATTTGAGGTAGGCTGGTCAGTTGCATGCTATAAATTTTACCGCGAATTAGCAAACCATCCGAGTACATTTTGTATACTGCAGACGGTGTAGTACATTCTAGCAGTGGTTTCAAAGTGGTTTAAAAGATAACAGCCTTTATGTGTGTGACCCTTAACTGAGAAATCTGGAGGAATGTGGTCAACTGGTTCAATTTTCCTCTTTTTTTTTTTTGTAAAAATAGCACTACTTTTATATTCAACTAAAAATGTCACAACTAAAAATGAGCAGTCATATATATATATATATATATATATATATATATATATCACACACACACACACTTAAAAGGTTTACTTGAAAGAACTAATTTCACTAAGAAGTTAATGCAGGTTCAGTGTTTCACTGGGATAAATAAGTAGCGCTGCATAAACAATGAAATCCAGTCAAAGTCTAGATGGAAACTTCACCCAGATTTTTAAAACAGATGTTAGGTTTGCAAGATGGTACATGGTCCTAAAGGTTTATCCAGTTTCTACTACATTTTCCTGTAATGTTTTTTTGTTTTTTTTGTAAGGCAAGACACAACAGGCAAAGGTATTTTAAGATATTCTTTTTTATTCTGTCACTCTAATTGTAAGTGAAATTACAAAAATGTACATTTTGGCATTTATTTTCCAGTCTTTTTTCTCTATTTAAAAAATGTGAATAAATTAAGATAAATGCATTAGCTGGATTTTAAATAAAATTTTCTGAAAAACTTTTAACAAAAGAGAAATTTCTGATAGAAGTAGACTACCTGGGGATCCGTCATGGGGATATTTGTTATTTAGCAGTTTTTACCACTAAACAGATGCTGTTTCCCATAAAGAAGCATTTTTGTTTTCCAGTTCTTGTCCAGAAGTCACCACTTCAGCAGCTCGTGTATTCACCTTTCTTTCCATTTTATTTCTATCTAATTTCTCAATGTTTTTCCTGATGGGGTTTGTTCATATGTCACTTATAGTCTGATTTATAGTAATAAATATATATAATATTTTTTTCATATTAAAAATGTTTTACCAATTGACATCTTTAGAGTTTTAAAAATAGATTTTGTATTAATCAAATGCTAATTCCCATTTTATCCGATGTGTTGTGCATCATTTTCATACTTAAAGTTTCATGAAAACATCTGGGTGCAGCAATCAACA